>JASFXZ010000011.1:14139808-14274818 GCA_032209605.1 Mactromeris polynyma
AAGTAAAGATGGTTTGTACAAGATAATTCTTTAGTATATTTAGTAAAGAAGTAAAATTGCAAATTAATACAAGTATATGTGTTTGCTTTCAGCTTGATATACCAAGACTTAACGTTATAGTTCATGCACTAGCGACTTAAAGCGGTAATTGATGATGGATATACGTTTTCTTATCTCCATTAAGGAGAGCTATCAACGTTTTGCACCCGAAACAAAAAAAATCTATAATAACCATGTGAATCCAATCGAATAAAATAAATTACAAATATACGTACTAGTATTATAATTACCAATACATGTCTTATATGTTTTTTCCCAATAAACATAATAGTGTTAATTGTATCAGGGCCGTAAATTACACGGAGGCATGTAGGCAGTTCGCTCCGTTCGGCGAGGTGCCTCCCCTTCCAGGGGAGGCAATTTACGGCCCTGTGTATAAATTATCCCGCGAGTAATGTACCGTCACTTTTCAATGTCACACGAAAACGTGTCGCTTCGCGTAAGGCCATACTGACATCTTTATTTTTGGAAAAGCGTCCGAAACCTAGTTACCTATTCGAATAACACACAAAGTCGTTTTGAAAAATCGCAAAGCCAGATACTAATTCCTCCATGGTCTGTCTGTGTATTCTGCTTTTTTTACTGTTACAGGGCAAACGTTCAACGGACACTGAGCACTTTCGATTCGAGAAATGCAAATATATCAGAACAGAACAAATAGTACACTTAAATTTAATTTGAGAATAACACCTATCATCATATGTACACAGTTTACAAAGCAATAATAATGACATATTATATGAGTGTTCGAACATGTACATTTACAAACATTGTGCACAACGCGATCGAACGAAATACAGTCGGGCCTCGTTTATTCGACAACCTTCTATCCGAATATTTAGTATCGTCCGAAATACATATCAGGTATAGATGTATGTTCTGAGACACGTCGCATTGTAATGTGCTATTCGAAACGGCTTACCATGTATTATTGGAACGAAAATTTCGGACCCGATGCATTTGAATGAACGAGGTCCGACTGTATTACAAGACACATGTCACACGACAGTGATGCAATATGAATAAATATGAAACAAATAACAGTATATAACATTTAATCTGAAACGTAAGAGAATAGTATGTACTTTAACAGCACATGGTAGGCACATTGTCACTCTTTTTAAAAGTCCATCGTTATTCCAGCTTAATAACTGAACATATTTAACATACACGTTAGGTTTCCACTACACGGTTTACCGAAATGAAGCCTATAAATACTATCATACGACATAAAAACTGGCATGCATTGACCCGTGCACAATGACCATTCGAACGGTCACCTGAAAGATATGGGATGTGGATTTTTTCAAACTATGCAGATATTGACTTTTGAGTCATTCGGTATTGTAATCCGAGGAGAATATTACCTACTTCTAGTTAATATCACATTATAACTAATGGCTCAAAAATCCCATAATGCTTCATAATATCATGGCAACAATTTTAAAATAAATACGAGGAACATCTGACCAATATGAATTATATTTGAGCACTTGTAACTATTGTAATTGATAAAACGAAATAGATTAAATAGTTATTAAAAAATATGATGATGCAATTTTTACTGTTCTGTTTAAGAGGCATATAGTGAAAGGGGTATTTTCTAAATTCAGATGAGGATTATACACTATTGTAACCTTATATGCCACTTAAAAAACATAAATGAAAGGCATTCATATGATGCGGAAGGTACATGGTTTGACACAATGGGAATTATAATTATACGGATCATATTATTAAGGGTGACATTACCAAAAAACTTAAATACTGCATATAATATTCTATATAATACTTTATCAAATACCCGTCTTGTATCACTATCAAGTAGTAAATAATTTATCCAAGAACAGTCGGACCTCGTTTATTCGAAATCATTGGGTCCGAAACTTTATTTCGAATAATACATGGTTTCGACGAGTCAGATTCAATTCAACGTGCCTTAGAATATATATCGGGACCTGAAATGTACTTCGGATTATGCCAAATATTGGGATAGAATGATGTCAAATAAACGGGATCCGATTGTAGTCTTACAACGATCTGGACAAGATAGAGGGATTTGTAATACCAACTGTTAAGTCGTCGCGAGCTTAAGGTATTGTACAAACTCATTTAGCAAGAAATTTCAAATTATTTGTATTTAGCAATTCGAATGTGAGCGACCAGAATTGTGAAAAACAATGGCGGACGGACAATTTTCTTTTATGTAGTATTTTGTAGGTGTTATAATGGTATAATTAAGCAATTAAAAAACTGTTTAATTACTAGAAAACACGAAAATCATATTTAATTTTGTGGCTTGCACTAGGTCATTAGTGCTCAAATTGTCCAGATATTTAGAAAGAATCAGTGAATTTGGCCAATTTTCGCGTAATGCGAAAAAAATGGATTTCAATTTACGTCCATGATTATGTGAAGAATAGCAGTCTAATACGCCTTGTATCACATAATATTTTAGTGTTTTTTATGCAAAATAAAGACAGTTTGGTGGCATGCAGGTAACATAAATCGTGTAATAGTACCTTTAAGTGTGAAGAATAGCAGTCTAATACGCCTTGTATCACATAATATTTTAGTGTTTTTATGCAAAATAAAGACAGTTTGGTGGCATGCAGGTAACATAAATCGTGTAATAGTACCCTTAAGTGCTTTTTTTGGTCTGAAAACTAATGTTTTTCTTTAGAAAGTTCACTGAATTTGTCAATTGGGATTGATACCCGTGAATGCCATTAACATGTGAGAATTTAAATAACATGATACTATCTTACTTAAGATGATATTTTTCCTAAATCATCATTTCTATGTTATATAAATATAAAATATAGCAATTAATTGTCAGTATACAAATATTTACACTTAAACACGAAGTGAAACGCGTCGTCTGCTTAGAGCGTGTTATCTACCATATCATGAAACTTACGCATAGGTAAAATCGCGAGCCAAGGCAAGATAAATCGATAAGAGATAGCGTTATATAGTCCGATTCATAACCCGGTATCCACTAGCCATGCTTAAACCAATCTCGTACCTGTTGGGGAGAAGACCTATATAAGTCATTGGCTTTCGGTCTCATCCTTTTTTACATTAACTACTAAACAAACTCGATTCAAGTAAAATGCTGTATACTGTATTGTATGATCATGTTGTTCATAGTATGTAAATAAATAAAAAAATAAAACTAAAGCCAACGAAAAATTGTAGGTCCCGTCAGACATCTTAGTACCCTACACGTTATTCAAGATTAGTATCATTATTTTTTAGAACAACCCTTCATGTTCAGACTGTACAACAAACACAATCATTTATAGATGAACTTTCAGTGGCGTAGCTTTGCTGATATTGATGTGAAGAGAAGGAATAAGTTGTTACAGGGAATGCCACATACATAAGACAGTGTTTCCCCACACAGACCTCCGGGAAAACAACAATCCATAAAACTTAAGGCACTTTATGAGGTTAAAGGATACATACGTTTGGAAGTTTTAGGGGGCGAGTTTTAGGTTTTGTCCTGGAGCATGGTCCCCCGAAAAATTATTGTTGCTAGATCGTCAGAGATGTGTTTTGGTGTCTATTTCGTTCCGGTAAATATACTTAAATAACATCATAAACATACATTAAATAGCTTAAAGCTGTTTTGGCCATTCCATTTGTTGCAGTTTTCGAAAAATGTGTAGGCCGCAGCCTACACGTCCAGAAGGAATCCATGTCCCTGACATTGATATTTGATCTACAGAACGAATTTAAGATGTAGCGCAATTACTCTTGTCACTGTAAGGGTCACTGTTAGTGACGTGTTCATATTATTGACCTGCTAGTAGAATGTTGGTGTTCCTATCATGTATTGATCAATGTTTTGCCCAGGAGGAAGGGACAGGGATACACTGGGACTCGAGGCAGATGATTCTTGACAGGTGGGAATTTTGGCACGTCGAATAATTACAGGTCCCGAGAAATAGACGTTGACCAGATTTTTATCAGAACCCCGGAAGTGGGGAATTAGCATCTCCCACTGTGGGGATTTTGAGAAAAAGCTTGGCTCTTGGGAAGGTGAAGAAACCCAATAAAAAATGCTTTAATTTCCCTGGCTCAGCCTTCGTTTTCCCATGTGCAAAATATTGAAAGGCGCATTATAGGTCAGAGATCCCTAAATGTCGACGATATTTTTCTATTTAATTCTACGACTGAAGTAGCTCTTTTAATAATGTTGGCGAATTTTATGTTAGCACTCCGTGCAGACGTCGCTTTCAGATCATATTCAGAATTTCTGATATAAAGCCGAGTTCATTTGACCAATCAGACCACACATTTTTCGGATTGGCCGAGTTGTATGTTTTGAAATGGTCGAGTTTTTCCCTCGTACTTGCAAGTATGGCGTCGTGCATCATCGGCATTTTCCGTCATATCAACTCCTGTATGGCGTCGTGCATCATCGGCATTTCCATTCATATCAACTCAAGTATGGCGTCGTGTATCATCGGCATTTTCCGTCATATAAACTCAAGTATGGCGTCGTGCATCATCGGCATTTCCCGTCATATCAACTCAAGTATGACGTCGTGTATAATCGACATTTTTCGTCATATCTCCACCATGATAACAAATAATAAGCAGAACTGCCACAAAAAGAGTACTATATTAATAGTTAGGAGTATTTATACAGACAATGCATAAAGAACACACAGAAGTTAACTGATGGAATATAATGAATTAAGTGAATACATAAAGGCTCAATTATTTGTTCTCAACGGGCCCTTTAGAGCCCGAAAAGTAACCGGGCCTGTATAAAATAATTAAAATATATTGTCAAGGTACATAGTCAACATAGAATATAATGGTCAACGGAGGGTAATATTGTCAACATACATAATTAACATAGCGCAAAATTGTCAACATATAGTAATATTTTGTCAACATGAGTAATATTGTCAACGTACATAATCAACATAGAGTAATATTGTCAACGTACATAATCAATATAGAGTAATATTGTCAACGTACATAATCAATATAGAGTAATATTGTCAACGTACATAATCAATATAGAGTAATATTGTCAACGTACATAATCAACATAGAGTAATATTGTCAACGTGCATAATCAACATAGCGCAATATTGTCAACGTACATAATCAATATAGAGTAATATTGTCAACGTACATAATCAACATAGAGTAATATTGTCAACGTACATAATCAACATAGAGTAATATTGTCAACGTACATAATCAATATAGAGTAATATTGTCAACGTACATAATCAACATAGAGTAATATTGTCAACGTACATAATCAATATAGAGTAATATTGTCAACGTACATAATCAACATAGAGTAATATTGTCAACGTACATAATCAATATAGAGTAATATTGTCAACGTACATAATCAACATAGAGTAATATTGTCAACGTACATAATCAATATAGAGTAATATTGTCAACGTACATAATCAATATAGAGTAATATTGTCAACGTACATAATCAACATAGAGTAATATTGTCAACGTACATAATCAACATAGCGCAATATTGTCAACGTACATAATCAATATAGAGTAATATTGTCAACGTACATAATCAACATAGCGCAATATTGTCAACGTACATAATCAATATAGAGTAATATTGTCAACGTACATAATCAACATAGAGTAATATTGTCAACGTACATAATCAACATAGAGTAATATTGTCAACGTACATTATCAACATAGAGTAATATTGTCAACGTACATAATCAACATAGCGCAATATTGTCAACAGAGGGTAATAGTATCAACATACATTATCAACATATCGCAATATTGCCAACATAGGGTAATAGTGTCAACATACATTATCAACATAGCGCAATATTGTCAACAGAGGGTAATAGTGTCAACATACATTATCAACATAACGCAATATTGTCAACAGAGGGTAATAGTGTCAACATACATTATCAACATATCGCAATATTGTCAACACAGGGTAATAGTGTCAACATACATTATCGACATAACGCAATATTGTAAACCGAGGGTAATAGTGTCAACATACATTATCAACATATGGCAATATTGTCAACAGAGGGCAATAGTGTCAACATACATTATCAACAGAATGCAATATTGTCAACGGAGGGTAATAGTGTCAACATACATTATCAACATAGCGCAATATTGTCATTAGAGGGTTATAGTGTCAACATACATTATCAACATAACGCAATATTGTCAGCAGAGGGCAATATTGTCAACATACATTATCAACATAACTCAATATTGTCAACAGAGGGTAATAGTGTCAACATACATTATCAACATAACGCAATATTGTCAGCATACATTATCAACATAACGCAATATTGTCAGCAGAGGGTAATAGTGTCAACATACATTATCAACATAACGCAATATTGTCAACATACATTATCAACATAACGCAATATTGTCAGCAGAGGGTAATAGTGTCAACATACATTATCAACATAACGCAATATTGTCAACATACATTATCAACATAACGCAATTTTGTCAGCAGTGGATTTAGTGTCAACATACAGTATCAACATAACGCAATATTGTCAACATACATTATCAACATAACGCAATTTTGTCAGCAGTGGATTTAGTGTCAACATACAGTATCAACATAGAGCAATATTGTCAGCAGAGGGTAATAGTGTCAACATACATTATCAACATAACGCAATATTGTCATTATAGGGTAATATATAATATTTATACGTAATATATATATACATCATATGGCAGCATACAAAATCAAAATAGAGTAATAGACAAAGAGTATAACAAATGCATTATTAAACACTGTGCAGAAATGGAAATGTTTTTGCAATAAAGAATACACTTGACAGAACTTGAAAACAGTATGATCATACACTCAGCAAAATTTCTAATTGGTCACTTGGATTTTATTGATATTATTTAACAGTGAATGAAAATTTAAAAATGCAAACACCATCACATAAATACTTTCTTCATACGACTGTTCAGAATACATTAATTCATATTGATTCTCACGTTCATTTTACGACAGAAATTATGCTCAGTGTATTGTTGAATCAGTTTTCAATAATAGACAAAATAGACAGCATGGGCTAACATTTCAAACATTGTGTTATAAATGAATTAGGGTGATTATTTCAGCAAGGTTTAATATAATCAATACAGGGTTAGTGAAACTATTAAAATGTCGGTCCACAATAAAACATCACTAAAAGGAAGAATAAACACTAACTTTGCTTGAATAATATTTCCCATGACGTTCAATGCTGCAAATCCTTTGCTGCAAAACATTTCGGTACATTTAATTGTTTGCAAACTGTTTGTATACTTTCGTTACTACGTGCGGCACTCCTCGTAATGGGACATTTCACTTAATTCGTTGTTATGTGCAGAATGATAATTCTCGTGTGCAGATTGTCGCTCCTCTAATTGGTGCGGTGTTATGTACGTGTCATCTATAACATAATTATTTTGATAAAAAGCTGTTAATAGAGACTGTTTTAACAGACATTTTGTTCTTATAAGCAATCCGCTTATTTATATAAACATTTTATATGATATTAAGGGGTTAAATCGACGCTATGGTCAGTCCACTACTTCGCATTTTCACCCTTCAAAGTATGAAAATGTATAAACTATTCCACTGGAGTCTCTAATCAACTGTATGTGACATGGATATTTACATATGCTTACTTATGAAACAATAAAGTGAAATATATATCTATATGCTTATTACACCAAGAACATAGACCGTGCAGACAACACTCTCCTAAACTCCCTCTATCAATCCCCAGTATCTCCGCCCTCTTTCTCTCTCACTCTCATTCTCTCCCCTCTCTGTCTCTCCCTCCATCTTTCTCCCTCCTAACTCCCTCCCCTCCCTCATTCATCCTCTCTCATCCTCCCTCTCTACCTTTCTATATCTCCTCCTTACTCTCCCTCACTCCCTATCTCTATCCCTCACGCTCTCGCTATCTCCCTCTCCCAGACCATACTAACACAAAATTTAGATCAACATACGATTAGGTGGTCCTTTCCTTGAACATCTAATGACGACGAAAATCAACAACAAAATAATCACACCACACAGACCAATGATTCCGGCAAGTATGGGTATAGTTATGCCGTCTTCTGGCCGCCTGGAATCAATCGGATATGTTACACAAAACCTACATTGCATGGTTTTAGTCCAGCCAACCAGTAAGCTGGACAGACGGGTATAGCTACAAGACCGTCAAGCTTACAGTCCGAAATTTAAAACGCGAGAAGTGCATTTGTTGGTATGTCTACTATCTCTGATGTCGCTAGGAGCTTGCAGGAGTGTGTTGGTATAATCATGTGTACATTACGTAGGTAACTACACATATATACTACTTGTACATAAACATTGCTTTATATGACACGAACATTCAACAAACTTAAAACTTATGTTTCTGCAATTCGATACAGATTATGATATTATGATTATTCTTTTTTATTTTAATACGCTTATTATTAAAGAGTTAAATACTGTCTATTCAATAATGTAAGAATAAAGACTAAAAGGATAATTGTTATAAAAAAATATAAATATAAAAATCAGTAGGAAACAATTGCTGAATATCGTTAACTAAAATAAAATAAAGCCAAAATTACTATTTTATTGTCAATCATCCTAAAACTCGCTGTAAATGTTTCTATACTTAGTGCCATTAACAACGCAACCAAAAAGTGGGCATATAGATAACTGCAACTCGCTTTCGACAGTTGGTACTTCAAAATGTTGCGTTTTTAATGGCCTCAAGTACGTATCTTACTTTGTCTCTATGACTGTTTCGTTATATTTCTCTTGACAATCCACGCATGCGCTCTCACTCGGACAAGATGACACAATAGGATTGAGTGTAGGGTTTCTAACTTCTCGCGTATCAAACAATAAACCAGTGCTTAGACTGTAGCTCCCCACCTATAGCATACAAGTGATAGAAGCAACACCATGTCATACAAGTTGTCCATCAGTATATAAGCCTAAAGCCAGGACTATAGGAGCATGGGTTTGCATGGTCGAACATCGACAACTTAGATTGACCATTCGTGTTAATGAAAATCGTATATGCGAAAAGGGATTAATGCAAAAGTCAACACTACTATGTTGGTAAAGTCAACATTACTATGTTGGTAAAGTCAACACTACTATGTTGGTAAAGTCAACACTACTATGTTGGTAAAGTCAACACTACTATGTTGGTCAAGTCAACACTACTATGTTGGTAAAGTCAACACTACTATGTTGGTAAAGTCAACACTACTATGTTGGTAAAGTCAACACTACTATGTTGGTAAAGTCAACACTACTATGTTGGTAAAGTCAACACTACTATGTTGCTTTACATGTTATCCATGTTCGCCACGTGTTACAAATTATGAGGTGGTAAGCCAATGAAAACATGTTTGGAGGATATTGACCAATATACATAGCGTACACAGCGGCGGTATTCTCAACTAATTTTGAATCAATCTAACTTTCAGTCGGTTTACAATAAATAGACTCGTCCGACAGTTCGCGCGGGAATCACGCTAACCTTTGGACACTGTACATAGCTTGCACAGCGAAATAGCTCAACATTATAAAACAGCAATACACACTTGGTTTATAATGATGCATACATACTTGAAAGAGATCTTGTTCAATTTAAGTGTTGTACTAACTAATCCAAACTCTGTGGATCATAGTCATAACTACTTTTGTTGATGAAACATTATCTTTGGGGTACTGTGTTTCGGAATTAAAAATGTACATCACCAAAATCGCTGTCAAAGTTCATATTAATGTACTGCATATCCCAATGTCCCTCGACCGTGAATGTTAGATTGACGCCAATACTTTACTTAATTGTACGACATGCAATAAATAAAAATGTATTTGATGCAGAGAGCATATGCAATATAAAACATATTTTATGTAACAAAGATTGTTGAAAATTGTAACCGTCGTATTTACAAAACAGCTCACACAATGTCATGATTAACCGATTCAACTCACCTGGGAATAAACACTTTTCGATTTATCATCATCATGGTCCTGTATATTATATATCTTATAACCCATCAGACCGTCACCTTGCTGGTCGTAAATCTGAAAATATGTGGTGACAACCCTGTTCGGTGATTTTATATATAAATCTTCTATAGCAATATGTAAGTATATATGATGTAACATTATGTTTGTTTCCTTGAAAGGTCGAGAATTAGTATATCACGTGAACAACTGATGCAATATTTGAATGTGGGACTCTGCTTTGAATACTATAGTCAGTACTGATACATAACTATGTACAATACCATAACACCAGACAACCATCAAAAAAGCATGAACTAATTTGACGTTCCTGAAACTTTCATGCAGTAATCAATACACGGGTAGGTTTCGTTCTTGTACCCGGGAATTCAACATACTGACATTTTATTCACGGAATAGATTTGAAAGTTTACAATTTTATTAATATAAACTCAATTAAATACATGACAATATGAGTAGATAAAACATACAAAATACTAATAAAATGATAACGAGGCAATTACCAAAGGAAAAGTAATGTATTATTTACAATAAATACAATCCTATAATATAAATGATACACATATATTACTTAAGAAGGGGGTTTTCGGTAAATCACTATGCTCTCTTAACAAAATACGAACTTATCACAAGCACTTTGTTTTGTAGATATATATTATTAAATGTCGCCAGTCAATTTTAAATTTTCAATACAATACATGACCAAGAAATCGAACTACAAAGTGCGAAGTTCAATATCTATTCCTAGTTTGTTATTTTACGCTTTTAAATCAGCCATAATTTAATAAACATTAACACAGCACTGAGTTTCTATGCATGGCTACACATTTACCGACCGCTTTGCAATAACCTGATGTGAATGTTGAAGGACATCCACTGCCCTTGACCCAGTTTCGTGACCCCGTGCAAATCGTTATTTCGCTGATAATCTTGTTTATTTTGAACAATATCAATGTATACTTGATTACATTTCATAACTTAGCTTGAGACTATCAAACGCCAACAGAATATGTCAACTATTTTCACGTTATTGGACTAAAATCAATTTTAGCGCCGCTGTACATTTTCCAATCTATTCTTCAAGAGACGTAATTTCCAGAAAACACCACATGTGACGATAAACAATATTTGCCCCAAATGACAATACGAAAGAGAAGTGACCATATGGAGTAAATAGTGCTTACTGCTTGCAAATAGTGACATCACATGTTGCATTTTCTTGAAATGACGTCACTTTTAGAAGAGGTTGTAAATCCCATAGCAGTGCTCAAATAATAACAACATTTCTATCATCACATACTAAAAGATAACAAATTTTCGGCAGATCGTTGGACCGTAATATTCATAGAGTTTACATGGACAGAGAAAATACGTACAAATATATCTCCATCGCCATATATATCCATTTTGACTTTCTGCAGGACCTGTACAAGTTCTCGTGGACGATGTACGTAGTCGAAACAGAGTTTATCGCTTACAGATGTTCCGCATCTATCTTTCAAAAATGTCGCTGAGCCTAAATTGGAAAACTCGATTCAATGCTTTGAATAAATAATTAGTTGAAATACTACGTAGATCGAAATGCTAGTTTCATTGTTAGATATACATTTGTGTCCAAATCAATGCATACGTTAAAGTAAATCGAACTGCACTGATATATATTCCACTGATTATATTACAACAAACGCATCGTTCAAAAGAAGAATACATCGTATCAGCTACAAGATAAACAAATGAGCTGCGTCACGACAAAATCTGTGTTAGATAAGATAAGAGATTTTACATGTTCTAACAGATGTTTTTTTCAACTTTTACTTAATACCAAAAGTTTAATAATTGGTCGACTACTATTCTTTTTATAACAAGTCCAATGTTAGGACAGGATGCAATAGTAAGCTACACAATGATGGCTTTGAACATGATACAGCGTTCTCTTATATTTGCAACTGAATCGTTCATTTTAATTTTTAAACATGATACAACTTTAATTATTCGTATTTCAAACCAACGGCAAATATAGAATGACAATGTGCAATAATAATCAGGGTCCTTAAATTTCAGTAATAGTTCTGTGTAATTCATTTTAGTTGTTTAAAAAAAGGATAATTACAATTAACGTTTGTTCTAATTCATCAATATTCGTGAACAATAAAATGTAAACCAATGTAAAGATTATATAAACTTGTTGTAACGTTAAGATGCACATCGATTATAATGGACTGATACAAACAGAAAGAGATTACATATTTACGTCTGTCCACGGTCTCAATAACCTCAATAATAAGACCACCATTGGAACCTTGAAAACTGGTCTACTTATTGAGGTGGTCTGAACATCAAGATTGAATAAATGGAAAAACAATGAATATGGTCTTGAAAATTGTTCTTAATTTTGAAGTAGTCTTATTATTGAGGTGGTCTTTATGTGAGGTTTTACTGTAGTCAAGCTTAATGGAATGCATACAACTTAGTATATTACGTACTGCTCGCCTAAAGAGCAGTGTAGCAGCTTGACTGATACAAATAGTAAGATATTACATAATAACGTCTGTCCACGGTCTCAATAACCTCAAAAAAAGACCAAGAACCTTGAAAACTGGTCTACTTATTGAGGTGATCTTAATATCAATATTGAATTAAAAGCAAAAAAATGAATATGGTCTTGAAATTTTGTCTTAATTATCGAAGTAGTCTTATTATTGAGGTGTTTTTAAGTGAGCTTTTACTGTATGCAATCTTCGCATGACAGACAAAAGAAAAAAACTAATGAATTGCAAACAACTTAGCATATTACTTACTGCTCGCTCAGAGGCCAGTGTAGCAGCTCTTAGTGCTACCAAAGTCAACTTCACACCGACAGTTAAGACTTGTATATCAAAACTACGTACCTTTGAGAAACGACAGCAGTGTATTAAAAACAAAAATACACCAAGGATCGGATTCAAATTCTAAGTCACTCCTTGGCAAAATACATGGCCTGCTGAAACTCTTATCAAAACTCCATCTAAAGTAACAATCTTGTCTGTTCTGAATGTACTCCAGCAACCATTGATTAGGTTTAAGGAAGTCCGGCTCTTCACCTGAAACAGAGACTTTACATTTCCAAAATACACGTGCCTTTACAAAATTGGTCCAGAAAGGTCAAAATGAAACAAGAAAAAACACAGCCAGAAATCTAGAATTCTTAAGCGACTCAACTAAGTATACACGCGTACTACCTATTTTAGGATGACAGTGGATAAAAGATAGAGTGCTAGACTCCTGATCGTAGGTTCAATTCATGCAATGTGCGCAGCTCTATCGGGGTCCTCACACTTTTGATTTATGTGCAAAGACCGGTTACTTATGCAAGAAACAGACCAATCTCATACGCAGTGGTCTCCCTTTACAAAGCACAGAATCCTCTTCATCACAAACATTTTAACCGTTTTTTGTTATTTCGTTTTCTATCTTATGATTTTATCTATTAGATATTGACAATGTCGTGGTTACATTTCAGAAAAATAGGATAAATGTAGATGCTGAAATACAACATAATGAATAAACCATTTCGTTTTTTAAAAGTGAAACAATCATTTTATTTGAATATCCACCTTCTCGCGACATTTGTGAAAGTGGTGATTAATATATGGATGAGGGGAATATAGTGCGGGAGTTTCGAAGAAGTCATCGAGAGCAAGCAATATGTTCTAAAAACTGTTTCACAGACAACGTAAAAAATAAGTTACTTAAAACAATTCGTCGCATTATGAACATAAACCCATACTAGTAACTTGCGTATCGTCTTTTTGAGAAAAAAAACTTTAAAGTTTTACCCTGCTGCAGTTTTGTTACAAACGGGGTTAAGAATTGCATTTTATTTAAGTTATGTGCATCCAGAACAATATAGTACAAATAGAAAGAGGTTGGAAAGACGGTTTCAACGATACCAAATACTCAAAACCGCCAAAAATTTAGTTACAGAGTTCTGGAAATAAGGCGACGAGTTAATACTTCATCCAAGAAATGGGCATAATGTCAATGACTGATTTGCTCTGAGACTCATGCGTCTAGTAATTGATTCAAAAGAGAAAAATGTGTCACGAAATTAAATAATTATATAAATGTGGTGGAATACAGTTTTCCTTGCATTTGTGGAAGATGTAAAGCTTAAAAACATGCAGTGATATCACAATATGTGTGAAGACATATCAACATACCTTGAAGGTATTCTTCAAGATCTAGATATTTATCCATTTCTATAGATACAACCAATGCACCTTTTGTAATATCATAATTCAGCACATCTGCATTCGTACCCCATGCTTCAGAACCAACAAACTGGAATTCTCCTGGTTCCATCCCACTGATCTTGACATCCCGCAGGAATGGGTTTACCACATGTGATCTTAGATAAATTATTACAATTTTTGCGTGTGGTTTCGTTCTCATCATTTCGTAATAATCATGATATGTATCACTTTCATTTACTTTTATTTCTTGTGCAATACAAACTAAGTTCTCCTTTGCTTCCTTGACAATGGCGTCTCTACCACCCTCTCCGTACGCTCCTTCGCTGTATATTAATTGTACATATTTACCGTTCAGTGCTGAAAACAGAACAAACTAAATGTTAACCTATTAGATAAGTTAGTAACAGTTGTGCCTGTGGATTTTCTCATCTCTTTTTTCAATGTAAAGTACCGGAACGTTATTTTCTTTCTAATCAGGGTTTGACGTCCAATGACATTTTAGGAGGTTTGAAGTCAAAACAATACAACGATATGACGCCCCTTGAAGATTCCGAGTGCCCCTTTGGAGTTTACACCAGTCATGACCTCCTAGATAGAACCACCACACTTCTACGTGCTTTCACGGTCATAGTAATATGGTTTGCAGCATATATCATGGCATTTAAATATTAAATGTACAGACAATCCGCAATTAAAACATGCATACGCTCCAATCTCTTGCTATTTGTTTTCAGATTGTCAGTCGCGTGCTAGACGGACTTGATTTATCGAACGTGACTGTGTTCTAGGACATTATTTCAAGTTCATTATCACTAATCACCTTTGACTATGTCTATCATTGCCTTAGCTTGTACGTTGTCAGGTGTGATGATGCGCATAAAGTATGGATACAGGTCTTTATTACTCAGCACTGGATTGGTTGACGAGTAACTTATCTGTACAAGGTTTAGTTTGGTTAGTTGAATTGCTGCTGGTTCACTGACGTCTGTTGATTGTCCACCAATATAGCCTAAAATATAAACAGGTGCAACCAAAGGTCAATGTTTGGAGAAATTGCGCAGTTAGAACGACATAATCCAAAAGTTGCGCAGTAAGCACGACATAATCCAAATGTTGCGCAGTTAGCATGACATAATCCAAATGTTGCGCAGTTAGCACGACATAATTCAAATGTTGCGCAGTTAGCAAGACATAATCCAAATGTTCTAAAGTGACATATCGCCCCCACGAACGCATTAAAGCATATCGCACAGTTTATAGATGCTCCTGAATATGAAGAAATCACAAATATAAAACACGTTTCGAATTCTAGAAAAGGTTCGTTTCTCAAGTTTGGTTTATATCTCTCGTCTAGTTACTACTACTCTCCTTTAGCAACGGAAGCTTATTCCGATACCTTCACCCGGGTGAATGTAACGGTCGTGGAATCAAAGCACTGTGAAGTAGCTTATGTTAATACAAGCAATCAACCTTATATAACCAAGTGTAAGAAACGCCCTGGATTATCAATTCTCCAACTAACTGGCAAAGAACATTAATATTTCTATAAAGGTAATTCAAATGAAAGTGGTATCAGTAATTACAACTAAAGATGTATAAACCTGTATTTCGGTTTCTTGATATTCAGCAATAAGATGGTTTGGTAGATTAACAAGACGATAAAGAGTATGCCAATAATTCTGATTATTTTTATGAACTTGATTTAAAAGGATGTTTGTTTGTTATAATACAACCTTCTATTTGGAATTAACCATTCGTGGTTTCCTATCGGTAAGTGTGTATACCATGTTCAAGGTACGAGTTCGATGATGGTTTGCATAACTATACCTAATATACGATCAGTTAAGTCAATGCTAGTCCCATCTTGTAGTGGTAATCCATTAGAGTGAAGGTCTAGGATTCGTCTCACAATTTCTAGTTCATTGTTGCAGCTGTTGATAACGATCAGTCCAATAGTGTTATTACCAAACCAGGCTTTGTACTGAGCGTATGAACTTCTTGTCTTGAATTCTTCAAGACCGAACTGAAACAGAACAACTTTTCTGACCGGAACTGACAACGATTTACAACATAAAAAAGCGAAAGAACCGTTCTGAGCTATTCCTTGGACAGATGAATTACTAAATATATTTTGTATTTATACATACCTTTAAAGATAAAAGCATTTGATACCCATGTCGTGTTCGAACCTCGCCACAGCCCAGGGGACCGGGGATAGCTTTGTTGTTTATAGAAACAATCCCTAAAGAAAAAAAAAGTGTGAATTAAGGGGCACGTAAATCAGACATTTTTCACCGACTTTAAGGAATTAATCGATATGATATAGTTATATTGTCGGCAATAGTCACATTACACATAGGTACAAAGATGTCAGCATATTTAATCTGAAAGTAGAATTTATTTGGTATTTCAAAAAGGTCAATATTCTGTTTTATCAGTATCAATACAAGGCAGCGTTTACTCGTATATCTAAACAATATTTTACCCAAATCTGTATTCAGACGTAATTTTGTTCATCAACTGTGGATATACGCCAAACGAAGCGCTTACAAAATAACACATATGTCTCTGAAACATTTAACCAGCCTAACGCACCCAGTCATGCCACTCGAAAAGGGAAAACGAACCTGGGGTTCGATGGAAATTCGATCAAATATCAATAAAAAAACAAATGTCCTCCTTAACTCCATTTGATTTAGAGTTTCCAATATGTATGTCTTCCTAAAACTCAAGTTGGCGTGTTTTTTTTATAAAGTCACTCGATACTTCTATATTAAATTCTGATTCCATGTATGACTAAGAATACCAATGACAATGAATGAGTACGCTGATGCTGCGCCACGACAAAACCTGTATTAGTGACCAAAAAGTCCATTTTCAGTTTTTTACATTTTCTTACAGATATTTCTTTCAGCCAATGCAAAGAACAAGATGCAAAAGTAAGCTACAAAGTAATGAACATGCATATATATTCTGAATACGAGTGGCAAGGTTAAGCCCTTTTGACTAACTAGTATATGATTCATGAAACAGTGATACAAAGTAGCTTTATGTAATACGTGAAATATATTACCAACTACGTAAAAGTCTCCTGGAATGTGAAACAAAGCTTCTTTCAAATCATTCCGAATACATTCTTCACATTTTTCCTTTTCTGGGCAGGTCCCACGTCTTAAATCTGGATATTCCAATTCGTTCGCCACTGCATCATAATCTCTGAGTAGATCCCTTTGAAGCAACATATCGTCCTCGGATAGATTACCAACCTTTAAAACATACATGGATTGTACTACTAGTACTGTAATTAGTTACATAGTCTTTAATGTATGTGAACGTTTTTTAGTCTGTTATTCATATAAATAAAAGTTTTCAGGTGCTTTAATTCATTCATGGGAACACTACAAATGAAATATGTTAGAAATCCATTACTTACTTAGAAACAAAAGAGAAACTGCGAAAGAAAATATAAATTATAGATATATTTACATGAGCAGTGGAAACTCCCTACTCCGAACATACTTCTAGCAAACTATAAAGTTCGGATTAGAGGAGATTTCAGACTGGAGAGGATTCCTCCATTGAATGTCCGTAGGCAAGACATTCTTTCTATAATGTCTGAATGCATTCTTTGATTCGACTTTGCCGAGTCATAGAGAAGTTTAAGCTGCAGTATTTTACAAAAAAGGTAAACTTGAACATTTGATTTATAGACCAAAAGCATAAGTTATAAGATACCAACATATTTGCGCCCCTTGTTTATTCATTAAAGAAATGTGAGAAAACTCATATGGTTCAGAATTACGGATATCGGCATTTTTTTATTTAATTATATTTTGATAGTTTCACTGAATGAGGTGCATATATCAATTTCAAGCAAATCTTTCAATGTATCATTCAACATGTCAAATGCTTTGAAATTAAGTGTAACGTCGCAAAAAACCTGACGAGATATGCACATAGTACGATGTATTTTCAAAACGCCACCCATAGCCTCATTTCAAAATAGTTTTCGAAGAGGAAAATAGTAAAACACTTAATGATCTAAGGTATAAGTTTTGAATTTAGATTTGTGTACCGAACAGGCATTTTTTCTGCGCTCACAGCCATAATATTATATAGTTCAGACTTTTTTCATTAGTCTCGTTGCTCATCCTTTGATTGTCTGGGATCATCAATCGCTTAAAAATTACCACCGCATGTTTTCACAACATTATCTATACATTTGTTCTTTGAGCATTGTTTACATAATAAGTACTCCTCGTACCCGTACTTATTTTGTTCCCATCAAATCGAAATGCATATGATGATAACGTGTAGTGGTCTACACCCCGAGGCAGTTAAAATCATGGCTTCTTTTAATTCTCAGTCATTAAACTATCAGACGTATTTTTGCGGAAAATTATCGTCCGGTTTTGGGAGATTTATTTTAAGTGTAAAATAACAATCCGGACCGAAAAATTCGTTCGGATTCCGGAATAGGGAGGATCCGGACTATGGGGGATTTTTTCTTATGTTGTTTTGGAGGAACTAAAACTGGACCGAGGAAATTGTCCGGTTAGAGGAAGTTTTCGGACTAAAGAGTTTCCGGAATAGGGAGTTGCCACTCTACATATAGACCTACTCCAGTCACGGACGTCACATCTCTGTACTGTTGCTGTACAAGACGCGTGTAAAAGTCGGAGTACAGAGACACGTATGCAGGGCTTATGAAGAACATACAATGGCTGGTATACCAGAATACACCAAGATACTCACGTGGACAAATTGGAATTTCGAGTTATCTTCAACTTTGGTTCTATAGTTGTACACGTCGTATACGCTAGTAGCACTTGTTAATTGAAAATTTGGATTAGAACCATTAAACACACCGTTCACATTGTTGAATGATACCGATAATTCTTCCATGACGTCCAACATATCAGTAGGTTGGAACTTATTCTTAAAATCGTTGATATTTAGGCATGCTCCACTTACACATATTGTGTTATATGTCTTACGTAATGCCTCTACCATGGTCGTAGCTGCTAGTAATGCATAATCGACGTATGGAGAACGATCAGAGATCAAATTATTTACTTCTGATTGTGTTAATGGTTGACAATTCGAGGAACTAATGCTGCATCTGTTGTTATATTTTGTAACTACTTGGGTCAGATGTGGGTTGACTCGAGAAGCATCTAAAAAAGCCTGAGAGTCCGTTAGTAAGGAGCTTATATTATCCCAGAACTCGTTTGTTATGGATGTATTTAAAATTGGAGCGCAAACAGTCATTGCTCCTCTTGGCTTTATAAGTTCCGTACCGGCGGTAGAGTGAAATACTGTCTTCTGTAACTGGATCGATTCTGAGAGAAGAAATATCGGTACATTATTATAATCCTGCTTCTCCAGTATACGAAATATCGTATTCGCAACTGTCCTACTTCCAAAATACACAACACCCGTAATTTGCGGTGTCTGAATTATTATATCTTCTAATATACCCTTTACATCATTCACATCAACTCGCCGAGAACTATCAATGTTAATGGGATCAATTCTAGGTACACAGATGTTATTTTCTAGTGACAGTCTCTGTAAGTCTTCGGCACCAACTCGACCGTATGTGTCATTCTCAAATAGTATGGATACACGATTCCATTTTAGCTCCAGCATTAGCTTGACCATTGCCTATTAATATAAGGTAGTAAAAAAAAAATAGAATGTTTAATAATAAATATACACACTGTAATTACTATCTGGAGGATAATGGTAAAAAACATGGCTTTCATGAAATCACGCGATAAATACGGCTTGTACTGACTTTAAATTCTAGAGCTGTGCATAAGAACTTAATAAAAACACAAAGTAACTGTACACTAAATCATATATCACAAAATACCTCGATATGTACACTAAATCATATATCACAAAATACCTCGATCTGTACACTAAATCATATATCACACAATACCTCGATATGAACACTAAAATACCTTGATATCTACAATAAAACATATAACACAAAATACCTCGATGTGGACGCTAAATCATTTAACACATAATAGCGTGAATTTACACATATATGTATATAACACAAACTACCTTTATCTGTACACTGTCATCGGGAATCACTCTGTAATAATTTGGATAAGTATGTCTCTGATTGAGTTCAATCGCTGTTGAAGAGTAACTTATCTGCAGGAACCTTTTCGATAATGGTTGTGAGCTGAATACCGACGAGACGGCGGTAGACTCAGAGCTCAATTCTGGACCTATCACACCTGTACAAAACAGTAAATCCTCGATAATAAGACCACCCTTTGGACTCTTGAAAATTGGTCCCAATTTCGAAGTAGCCTTATTATTGAGATGGTCTTTAAGTGAGGTTTTACTGTATACCGTCACATCATTCTGATTATTTTACGGAACAGCCAAACTAACATGGTTTTGCTATTTGCATATCAGTGCTGTGTAAACCAATCAGATATTACGTTAATCACTAAACCATCTTCTCTTCAACCGAACAACGTTTGTCACCTTGACGCGGATTGGTTAACATTTCGATAAGGGGTACGTAACCTAACCGAAATTCACAGAATTTCGGTGAATTTACCGAAATCGATTTTGCGCAATTTTTATGTTGCACAACAAATCTCAAATTGCGCCGACAGTCTTTTTTCAAGATATTTCTGGCTTGTTTATCAAGTACCAAACCGACAAAAAGCAGCTCAAAAGTTAGATTCAAAGAACAAATTGCTGTTGAAAGGAGCCACATGCCACCTTGTATAACCTTGGAAACGTTTGCCAAGAGTGAAAGAGTACGCAGTAGTTAAGTGATGGTACAAATATTTGAAAATATAATTTGGGATGGATTTAGAACCCAAAGCTTTATCATTTATCTGTAGTACTGAATGAGTTGTTGGTTGAATTCGGTTTGGGATATAAAGGTTTAATGTGATGTAGGTGGTATATAGTGTATGGCTTCTACAGAAGTACCAAATGTTAAGTAGAACACTACATGCATGTCATCAAATCGTATAAGAGAAGTAAAGTTTTGGATGAACGGAGATGTAACTTAATAGACTACGAGTATCAAACGATTCAAACCCACTGAATATGACTTATAAAATCTTAAAATATGCTTACCGACAATAAAGTCTTGAGTTGCGTTGGTGGATTTTGATATGTGATAACGCTCGATAATGTCTACTGCGTGTTCTCTGGCAATGTCTTTATTTTCACAAGTTTTATAATATCGAAATCCTGAAAATTTAATGCTAAAATTGTTGTTTCACCAAATCTTATACTGAGCAGATAAAATGGAATGGGTGTCGTAGTACATTTTATTACGTGTTAAGCACTTGCTACACAATGCTCGTTACGTTTTTATGGAACGTCGGGATAACTAATGTAAGAATCACTTGCACAATGACCTAATCGACGGAACATTGACGTTTGACGCAAAAACAATATTGACTTGCTAATCGTGCTTAAGCATTATCGGTTCTCATAACCGTTAATATTCCATGGCATTATGCAAATATATGTGCATTTCGGTATCCATTTCCAGACAACATCGCATGGTAAATAGAAAAAAATGTATATGATAACATCTAGAGACATACCTGTCCTATTAATACCTATAATACGCTCCAACACAGCGTTTTGATGTAACTACGGTTACATTCATAAAATAAAGGAGAGAAGCCTATAATATTTTTCTGATACCACAAATCCAACAATTCAAGCGCTCATTGACTACATTTAGTCGAAAACCACAGAAACGTATACTATATTTATTCGTATACGTCTTGAATTCTGCGACTCAAACATATGGCGATTTTAAATACGTTTTAGCTCGACTGTTCGAATAATACTTCCCCGGCGTCCGCTTGAATAATGTTTGTTTGTTAAGTGAAATACATTTGCCACTACTGGTAATATTTGATTGAAAATTTATACAAGGGTCCCGTGTCAGAAGAAGAAGCAGTGGAATCAACTCTGACCCCCATTGTAACACAATTACCCCCCCCACACAAACACTTTTGTGCTTAGAAATTTCAGGTTAAATATTTCATGTTCTGTAATATAGTTTTTATAAGTTGTGCTAGTGCCATCGATGGCCTTTATACCATTCATTTAATACAAATAGTCGAGTATGCTGTCCTGGGACAATAAAATACTAAAATAAAATACTTAATCAAGGACACGATATCCGAGTGTGGTGTATCATAGTTCAATCACAGAAAGTGGGCGAACATACATTCGTTTTTCTTTATCATGTGACGTATGCAAATACGCGTACATGGCATGCACCGTCATTGTGAATTTTAAAACCACAGAAATTTAACTTATCAAATAAACGTAGCATGCACCGTGGTTGTGAAATTTTAAAGCCCAGAAATTTAACCAATCAAATGAACGTAACATGCACCGTGATTGTGAATCCCAGGATGTACAGGCCCGGATACAGAAATTCCCGACTGGGGGGGCCAAACATGATGAAAATGCCCTGAACTTGAAATGCCCTTCTTTAAGGGGGTCAAGGGGATCTCCCCCGTAACATGTTTTCAAATATATGTATATGAAATGGTGGCTTCTGGTGTATTTCAGGGACAAAATGTTAAGACTCATTCTCTAACATTGCACTAGTATTATCTTGTAAAAAATACAGAACGTCCAAATCATACAAAGTACCAACATTTTAACAAATTTCCAAGGGACAGCCCTTCCTGTACCTACTCACAGTCAACCTTCAGTACAAATCCTTGCCACAAGTGAATAAGGTGCCATTTCGTCATAAACTCTGTGAAATAGTGTAGATATTAAAACTTTCGGCCTGATTTGGCAGAAGTTGACTATTTTTAATGTCCAAATTGAACTTTAGCACACTTATTAACTGTATTAACTGGTTACCGCCTAAAGTATATACTTAAACTACTAACAGGTTTATGTATGCTCCCTGAAATACAGGGCGAATTTGTTTTGCAAGACCTAGTTAAGGTTTGAGGTTTCAGTTTTGTTGTAGTTTGGTTGAAAAACTTAAACCAGTTATGATTAAGATTGGTTTGCAAACAAACAGATGGTTTAGTCGAATAAAAATGACCCATATGATTTTGATTGTATACGAACTTAATGTCAGAAGACCATAACGATTTAGTTGACACAGTCGCATCAAAATCTAATTTCATTTACTGCAGTTTTGTGATTGCAGACAGATTGGTGCTCGATAAGAAAGTCAGAGTTGAGAAAATATGTTACTTCTGTTTTGCAACATTACAATGTGGACGATTTTATAGCCAGGTTCCGATTAAGCAGACATACAGTTGACCTGTAGGTTCGACTGTAGGTTACATTTACTAATCTCTATACCAATCGTTGTAGCTTAATGCGCAAAATATATATACATGCATGTTCATGATTCAAGTGGTGTAACATAACAAAAGGAAAAATGTAATCTCCAGTACATGAATAACTTGTAGTTTTTATCAACGTTAAGATATTTGTATTAGCTATCTCAATAACATCTAAGTAGTTATGTTTCAAATTCAAATAGCTCTTTCAGATACATGATACGCCTTATAACAATTAGTGACAAAAACATGCATCATATGTGCACGCAACGATCAAAGATTTGCAGTCTCATTGCTTAATTTTCAAATAACACCGACCAACTGTTCAGACGATATAATATACATTCTCACTATAACACCTTGATAAAAATAGATATCAAACGGAAACTTAAACCTGGGAAAAATATATACAAGTATATATTAGTCCCAGCTTAAACGTTGAAACTATATTAGCCATACCGGATACATAATCTATGTGACTGCTTGTCATAATTTTAGTTTCTTCAAATTGCCAACTTTCTGGTCAGTAGTGATTGCTAAATGCAGTAACAGACTGAGTGTGAATGTTCTTATAATGTTATTATAATCACGCACATATAAACCAGGGTTAGGGTTATCACTGATGCACAAGATATTCCGACTTGTATAGCCTGCACAAACTAACTAATGGAAAAAATACTGGTAACATGATATAGAAATACAGAAATTAATATGATAATGTCACTAGATCTACACAGGGCAAGCAAATCCACAATTCAGCTATCTGCAGCCCCAGGCCTTCAGCACTAACAGCGCTTTGATTAAACATGGCCCCACATTTGATTGGCACGGTCACCCGCAATAACATCAGTCCACCATTTTGTTTAACTAGTGCACGATTATTCGGATAAATCAAACCAGACAAACCACACCTGCCTTGAGTTCAGTTACGGCTATCGTTCCAAAACGTTGCGAAACAGTCGGCGAGTATTGCTATTGACCGGCGTGTTAGCGAAAAACGTTTCATATCACTGGCTATCGCAACTCGGAGGTAGCACGCGAATATTTGAGCCTATCACTGCGTTCAGTTACGGCTAACAGTCACTTTGTATCCCTGCCCCACCGTATCACAATGACTGCACACAGGAAACCAAATTGCCAAATGAACGCTAGGCTGGTTCCCTGCCTTTACTGTTTTTGAGGCAGGGAACCAGAATAAAAACGAGGCGTTCAATACAATTATTTGTGACGCTAACTTCGAGCGTTTTGCGTTAGCTGTAACTGAACGCAAGGCTGCCCTGCGTTCAGTTACGGCGAACGATAGACCGCTCACTGTTCATGACCTATCAAGTGTATTGACCGCCTCGTTTTTATTCTGGTTCCTTGCCTCAAACACAGTAAAGGCAGGTAGCCATGTGTTCATTTTGCAATTTGGTTCCCCGTGTGCAGTCATTGTGATACGGTGGGCCAGGGATACAAAACAAAACCTGAGCGACTGTTAGCCGTAACTGAACGCAGTGTTAGGCTCTAATATTCGCGTGCTACCTACGAGTTGCGATAGCGAGTGATATGAAACGTTTTTCGCTAACACGCCGGTCAATAGCAAAACTCGCGCGCTGTTTCGTAACGTTTTGGACTGATATCATTTACTGAACGCAAGGCTGGAGTTCGGTCAGTTTGACTAATCAGTTTAAGATTTGTTATAAACTAATACAGAAACTTGTTTTAGTTGAAACCCAGTTGGTTAAAACAAATGAAAGGTTTGACAAACCAGTTTTGGAAACCGGTGTGGTACAAACAAATTCGCCCACAATAAATGTGTTTATCATCTCCGACATTCAAGAATTGGCTGTGAGCGTAGAAAAATGGCTCAGAAATCACAATTGAATTTTTTACACGAGCACATTATTTAATTATTTGCCTCTATAAAAAGCTTTTTGAAATAAAGTTGTGTTCCATAGTTTTCAAGTATGGCGTTTTGAAAAATCACCGTATCATGTGTATGGCTTGTCACGTTTTATGGACGGTCGACCTTGTATCCCATAGTTAGTGGTGCAAATTTTTAAGAGTCGGAATATTCTCGAATTTCTATAATGAAGACTAGTAAATAAAAGTTTATGATGATAATTAACATTTATGACTGGATGTAGTTGTGTATTCAATTTGTTTCAATTTGGATTTTCTTATATCAATTAAACGGTTAAAGGTAGACTTCTTTTTTATCAAAACACACTAAGAAATAATATTGAAAAGGGCACGATAATGCCTCCATACAGACATACTAAAAAATACTGCATTATAACATTTCTTAGAAGTTTCCTGGAATTGCGAAACAGATATTTCCTATATGCAAGCGCTAACGCGGCACGTTAAACAGTGTATTTTGCATATCACATTGCAAAACTTGCTTGTATGAAAGGACCACAATTATGATGGTGTCTTATTACTCAATCTTTTGAATTAATTCAATTTTCCTTATATAATGTATAAAGAAAGAATGCAGGTATTTTTCGTCGCGGTAATGCGAACGTATTCAACATACAAAGAAAACCCTTATACATGTGTTTAAGTTTGAATGCAAATTCTATATACGACGAGGAAAATGTGATTTAAAGATTAAGGCATTTTGAAATGCAATTCTAATAAGGAAAATGTGAAAATATGAAGTAGGCTTGCTTGTTCTAAAAAAACAAAATTATTTTATTTTGCAAAACTTTAGTATAACATTCCATTTCATAAATTATTGAATTGTTTAAAATTAATTTAAGAAATTTTATTTTCACTATTTCACACTAAAACAACACCACGACAGATCTCTGTCTCTGTTACGTACGGTGCTCAATAATCAACAGGAAATTGAAAGCGCCTGTCTGATGTAGAGTGAAAAGCATAAAATTCTTCTAGACGGTCTCAAAGCCGATGAGAACAACAGGGGTCCAACTTTTATTGCACTTGCTTTTCGCGATACTGGTAGTATTCTGTATACAAGAGGAAATCGACCATAAATCAATGTACTGTATATAAAGTGCTAAAAGAATAATAACTTTAACACCTTATCAGTGGGTACAATTTTATATTAGCAATACAGAAAAAGGTCACTCCACAGACGACTGGGAGGCCGGTGCCCCCTTGCCCCCCCCCGGTGGATCCGGACCTGATGTATAACCGATTCTGGTATAGTATTGTTAAGTAATGTCGCTATTTGTAACTGTGCGGTAACTAACAGTGAGTGTATCTTATACCCGCACTGTTAGATAATGCACTTTGTCCTTCGAGAAATAAGCACCACCCTTAGTTAATATCGATTCAGCTCCACCTCTCAAGATGAAGCTGTACACACAAAGAAAACTTACGACACTATGATACGATACATACATATCGTGTATTCGAGCGCTGTCGTAAACTAGTGTACATAATGGCTTTATTGCGGGCTTTTCAAGTATGGTAATGTAACAAGAATTAGTCACTAGGTTCATTAATTATCGAAGCATGATCAAGTGGAAATGCAATTAATTACATCAGAGAATTACATGTAGCAAGATATGATGCATAAATATATAGAAATATTAAATGTTATTGTCCCTTGCTAGTGATATATCAAGAATTTCACGGTTTAGTGAAACATGTGTTATATTAACATTCATGTCAATAAAAGGAAAAAAATACATTTTGTATTCATGAATTCCAACTATGTTAAAAATGGTTACATTGTTCAAAACGAAGTTAAAAGAAATAAGTAGATACAATCGTGCTCTATTTGTTGTTAACACCTCTTGGTAGATTTTGGAAATCCTTTGTAGAAAACCAATAATAAGTGTCATATTTTTTTCATGTTTCGCAAATCCCATCAATGAACATATACATTTACTAGTAATATTGTCTGCATTGTGTTACTTAGAGGTTACAATGTATTGTTCACTTGATAATAATCTTTAAAACGTAAGAACCTACCAACTTTAAACGGCAATATACTGTCCGAGTTTACAGTATCTATGTACCACCTGATCGCTTCCATCGACAAAACTGAGGGCACATCCACCTCACCACAATCACCGCCTTCAGCAGTCTGTATTGTGAATAACCCTGTTTAAAGGAAGAACCTCATTATAAACTTGTAATAATTTATGAGAAATAACAGAATGAGTGTCAAAGTACATTGTATTACGTGTTAAGCACCTTGCTACACAACACTCGTCAGGTTTTCATTGAACGTCGGGATAACTAATGTTAGAGTCACTTGCACAATGACCTAATCACCGGCACATTGCCACTATGTTGACTTGCCAATCGTACTGAAGCATTATCGCTTCTCTCAATATTTCATGGCATTATTCAACCACAATAGTTTACAAACAAACCAAAAATGTGCATATATAGATAAAGATTTATATGATAAAATCTAGGGACATACCTCGTAACTTGTAATAATTTATGAGAAATAACAGAAAACTAAATAGGCAGTGTGTTTCACAAGGTCTCAAATTCCAAATAAAGCTACAAATTTACATATGTTCAGTTTAAAACAATAGAATTTCTAATGAGTGTCGCCTTAATGCTATTGTGACTTAACTCCGTTCATTTTGAATTAATTTCATTCATAAGTTATTTACATTGACCAGAAGAAGAAAACACCACAAGACGATTTTGTTCTGATCAGCATGGGCTAAACGAAACTAAATTTGGCCATTTTCAATTCATCACATACTGTACGTGTATAAACATTGTGCGAAAACGTGTTTATTCAGAGACGAAAACTATGTACTGTATAAGTGAATAATATTGCGTGCGGAAATGTTTGCGAATCACCGAAATCACTGTGTTCATCATATCTTCACATCGTAAAAATCGCTATTATATAATTGATTGTACGTAATATGTATGTGTAAATCGAGTAGTGCATTTATCGGCGTAATCTACTACTCAAGTATATTACGGTTTGGTATTGATGAAAATACCGATCCAATGGACGTTTTTACCGAACATTGTCATCTTGGCCAATCATTCAACTTACTTCTCATATTTGTAAACAAGTGCCTCCGGAAATCATCGCAGATTTCTTCAATTTGTTTTGCTTGAGTCATTAACATTATACACAATGTATATAAATGTTCAGCAATTATGACTATTTTAACTGAGATATTGAAAAATGAAGGTGTCCGCCAGGTTAGCTCCGTTATTAAAAGCGCTCGCATGCTAATCTGGAGGTCGTATGCGAATCTAGAGGTCGTTTGCTAATCTAGAGGTCGTTTGCTAATCTAGAGGTCGTATGCTAATCTAGAGGTCGTAAGCTCGAAATCCTGTTGAGGCCTATGTTCGTCCGTGACAATATGACTAAAGATAATGCATTCAAAGTCATGTGTGCTCCACCTCTGAGCTCTGATTCAGGCGGGGAAGTCATTCGCAGAAGAACAAGTTGGAAACCCAGGATAGCTGGTTATGTCATTTGACTGTCTCATGTTCCTAACATATTGTTGGAAGCGGCGTTAAACGCAAATGTACGGTGGCATAGAGGTGACAAGTATGAAATTATTTTGTCGAGGGAACGGATAGTTATGTCGTGGGAACGAGATAAAAATAATTTCACACATGTTACCTCTATGCCACCGTACAAATGAACAAACGTTGTGTTGTATATTTATATTTAGTTAACTAAAAATACTGAACTACGGTTGTTAAATTAACAGGCTCTTTGTAAACGACGAGTAGTCAATACATTATAATTCACAAGTGTGCTGAAGAAGTGCACATATGGATACTAAATTATGTCTCATAATACGAAAAAATCAATTAATAAATGCTATATAAAATCATTGTATCGACTTGAATTTACCTGATTAACACCAGGGTTATTGTATCAGAGTTTATACCTATTGTAGCATACCCGTATTTTGAAACGCTGATTATAGGTACCTAAATTGTCATTCAACAATAAAAATGATACCTTTTTCGGAGTCTAAAAATGCAAATTTCAGTATCTGGCTCAATTGGACCTAAATATTTTAATGGGCTTCATCCAGTATTGTTGTTATATAGTCTTAAACAGCATTAATAAGAACCATTGTCATGTATAACCGTTTAAAACCATCTTGTTTTATCATATTACTTACAGACAAAACTAGTAAAGTTTTTTTTAATTTTATGAAAAAACAAACGTCTTTTTTGACAAATACATGGACAAATATATAAATCTATTCTGTGATAATGCATATTTATTGAAGTTTAAACTAGATAAAGTATATTTTTCTTGTTCGTTTATGTAAACAAATGAACAGAAACAATGAGCATAATATATCTTTAAAAGAACAAATAAGCAGCTGTGTATACCTGCTATGATCACATCGCCGTCTATAACTAAGGAACTGTGAACTCCAGCACCCATCCACGTGACGATATAAAAACACGTTATAATATATGTACTCCAAAGACGCATCGTCATATTGCCTCTCAAACTCTGTCATTCGCTACAGCAGTCACTGGTATTACAACGAAGCTAGATGTCTAAATCTGTGCAACTGAAGATTAGATGAGAATTATACGACTTATAGCAAGGTACCCTAAATCTAATCAAGGATATATGTAATAACCGGTTTTATAAGCGATACATATGAACATAGCATCCATATAAACATAATAATAATAATTCATGTAGTACTTTGTATTCTAGTTTTATTGTTGATTTTTTTCTACCGTTTACGTCGTCAAAATTTAAAGAAATGGTGTTTTGTTCGTTTATCATGCAAGATATTCGCATCAAATTTTCAGTGAAAAACGCTCCAAAGCTTGGCGTGACGTTCGTGAACTGATCTTTAAATATGACGTAAAACAACCTTTTGGCAGCCATACTGTTGAGGTGCGTCAGAAAAAAATGAGCATCGAACATCAGTCCGACATAAAATTAAACTATTTGAACACCCCTCGTATATATATTATATACAACTTTACTTCCTCCGTTTACCGAAGAGTTACATATAAAAAGTACTATATTATTGAACCAGTCATTGAATACGAATGCATATAAAGACGATAATGTTCTTTAATCATTGCTGCAGAACGATGAATGTCAAACTCATTTATATACTTGACTTATAAGAACGATACCGTCCAAAAACTGGTAGTAAAAGAGATATTGATAATAAATTGATGTTAGTTTGTACTTAAAGTGCTAAAAGAATAGCAACCTTGAGACATAATCTGGTCACTTCATAGCCGACTTGGGGGCCAGCCCCCCCTTTCCCCCATGGGCCAGGGCCTGGGAAGGGATAGTATGGGACGCCATGACCAGTACATATGTTCTCATAACATTTTGTCCCAGAGAACCGATCCATAGCCTAAACACTTCTTAAATAAAACATGAGGAGGTCCTGCTACAAAAATCCTGAGAAAACCGTGATGATGAACAAATATTTATTGTATTGTTAATAAACTTTCAATAATGGTGGATACATAACAGAGATGCAAATCAAACAAATATTTTAATGTTAATATAAACCGTTATACAAATCTGCGATACGTTGGCAATTTGGAAAAGTATATATGAAAATATGTTTTACTCGGTATAACTATTAGCGTGCACCACAGTATAGGCCCTATATTGCGTATTTAAATTACCTAAAATGAGTTTGTAATTTTAATTGGAAATGGAAATACAAAAAGACGGCGTATTTGAATTTTTTTATACCAAATTTATTTTATGCACGATAATGGCGACACTGAAATTGCGTCGTCTTTACTGTTCCATATTTGGACTGAAACACGCTAGACAATTCCAATTTTGTCTAATGCCAAAACAACTGTATATAGTATTAAACTATACAGTATATTTAACATGTCAACGCATTATCAGAAGAATCTGTCCTTGTGGACTAACACGTAACAAATAAGAAAGTGCCCGATTGATTGATTAAATATATGAACAATCAACAACATTCGAATTTCCGGGTCCATTGAGCTTTTTATTTTCTAGCGAAAGCGGGAGTCGTATACTACATTCATATCAAGAAATAACATCGTGACAGCTCAAGTCTCTTATCGTATATCAGAAAATGGTGTCTACCACAAGCCATTACTTTTATCAATCACGATTCGATTTAAACACCCTTTAAACTAATTTTGCCTAAAAAAATGCGAATAGATTATAATTATACTTTAAAAACAGAACAGTTTAGACATGTTATTGACTGTGAAGAGGCAGGGTAAACAAGAAATATCTTGAAAAAAGATGGTCGGCGCAATTTGAAGGTTAAGATTGGTTACGCAACATAAAAATGCAGAGATGTTATGAGTGCTGGTTACTCCAGATCCAAAATGGATTTCGGTGAATTCACCGAAATTCAGTGGATTTCAGTAAGGTAACGTACCCCTTATCGAAAGGTATTTCTTCCGAACACCATAAAGGGACTTTTCGAAGTCGAAGGGGGAAACGGTATCAATTTTTATCCGTTTAAAATTATTGTAGAAAGAATGCCTCGGACGAAAATGGTGCATAATTCAATATATTTTTTTCGATAGAGGCTACAATATCAGTATCATGAATGTATAATACAAACTATTTTTGTCTCTGAAAAAGCGAAAAACTGGGAATAGATTATAATTATACTTTAAAAAAAGAACAGTTTAGACATGTTAGAGGCAAGGTAAACAAGAAATATCTTGAAAAGAGATGGTCGGCGCATTTGAAGGGTAAGATTGGTTACGCAACATAAAAATGCAGAGATGTTATGAAAACCAAATGGGGGAATTAAGATATACATGAAGTGCCTGTCAATGTCAAGAGTGATTCCGTGATATATCACGGAAATTCACGGAGATCAGCGAGTGATACAGAGTTCGGTCAGTCTTTCTTGTGACAATTTTAATCCCCACATGTGGTCTCTTAAGATATTATCTCAATCTAACTGTTCGCTGGTTAATGGTGGTAAAGTGAAGACTGCATTTATACAATATATATTGTTAAGCTTCATGAAATTAATTTCTTCTAGAAGACCATATCGCGACTCTTGAGTCGCATTTTCTTTAGCAGCAGCTTAATTTCAATTGTGACACGGACATATAAACCATATAGGTCCGTGATTGTGATAAATATTTTGTTTCATACAGCGCAAAGATATAGGCCTTGGTCACAAAATTGAACATAATACGAGGGTCATGCAAAAAGTTCTGTCACTAATGGGCTTCCGTAGTTTTATCCCAGGTATTTTTAAAAAAAATTCATTGCACTTGAATGGTGTGTCCAATAGCTAATGATATCCGTTTATTTTGTGCAAATTGCTTTTCAAATGACCGAGTTATTTCAAATTGAAATACATGCAGTCATATACACTGACCAATTTACTTTTCACATTGTAAAATGGACGAAAAGACTGAAATTCGTAGCTATATTAAATGCCGCATTAGGTTTGATATAGATATTTGATGAATTGTGTGGTATATATGGACCTCATGCCATTTCGATGCGCACAGTTGTTAGGTGGGTTAAAGCTTTTAAAGCTTGGAAATTATCTGTCGAAGATGATACCCATTCTGGTAGGCCTAAGACCTCTGTAACCAAGGCAAACATCGCTGCTGTAAAAGTTGTGGTCGAACAGAATGCGCGATTGTCGGTGAAAGATATATTGCCTTGTCCATCTGGTCATACAGTAACTGGACGATTCTACAATAACTCTGTACTGAAGAAAGTGAAAGAGTTTTGCAATACGAAACGTCCAAGCAAAGGATGGTCAGGAGTCCATTTTATACACGACAACGCCTCCTCTCACAAGTGCGAGGTTGTTAAGTCTTTTTTGGCTTCTGAAAAGGTAGAAGTTGTAAACCATCCGCCTTATTCACCTGACCTGAGTCCTTATGACTTTTTTTTATTTCCAAGGCTTAAGAAAATGCTTTCTGGAAAGAAATATAAGTCCAGAAGTTCTCTTGGCAGCGCCATTTATCAGTGTCTCCAACAGATACCAAAAGAAGACTATTTATCTGCTTTTCGCGATTGGGTAAAAAAGTTTACAAAAATGTGTTTCGGTAAAGGAGGAATACTTTGAAGTTTTGTAATAAAAATAATTTTGATAAAACGTAGCACTTAAGAAATCCGAACCCAATGACAGAACTTTTTGCAGGACCCTCGTATATAATATAGTACAGACAAATCGTTCTAAAATATATGTGGTGTATACTTGATCTTCCACAAATACCATGAACTAATATAATCAATTAATTATCATCAATCATACAGTGGGATTTATAAATCAGTTTGAATCATATGATTTATATGTCCGTGGTAATAGAATTCAATTAGTAAATTCATAAATTACACTCCGTGAGAGTTTACTGTCCATCTTGTAAAATTCATGAAGGGGATTTCGCCCACCTTGTAAAATTCATGAAGGGGTTTTTGTCCACCTTGTACAAAATGAGCGAAGGGGATTTTGTCCGGAGGGGTTTTGGGCCTACACTCAACTTTTATTGCGCTTGCTTCCGCTATACTGGTAGTAGAGAGGATATTGATAATAACATAAACCTAAATACCAGGTCTTTGATAATAAATTGATGTATTGTAATTTAAGTGCTAAAAGAATAGCAACCTCGTGAGACATAATCTGGTCACGTCACAGCCGACTTGTGACCAGCCCCCCCCCCCTTCGCCCCCCTGGTGGATTCGGGCCTGGGAAGGGATAGTAGTACCATGGCGAGTATAAATGTTCTCTTAAAATTTTGTCCCTCAGACCCGATACATAGCGTGAAAGTTTCTTAAAACGAAACATGAGGATGTCTTGCTACACAAATCCTGAGATAACCGTGAAACAAAAACAAAAAATTCATTGTTATTTAACTTTATTAATGGTGGATGCATTGCGTAGATGAAAATCAAACAAATATTTTGATTTTAACATAAATAATAGCGGGCACCACAGTATCTTCTGTAATTAAATTACCCAAAATAAGTTGGTAATTGCAATTTTAATTGGACATCTCATGACAAAGTGTTTATTACACATGTTAAATGAAACGAATTCCTTTTTTTTTCTATTTTATTTCATAAGAAAACATTTGCCTAACACAGGTTAATTTTCAGTAATAAAATAATCTCGCGTTTCATCTGGGACCAATATATTCATACATGTATAGATTGGTCCCAGGTTTCATCAACACAATCGAATTCCAATAGTTTTCTCTTTATGATCACAAAACATACTGTTTTAAGCGTTTATCGGATACATAGATCTAAGATAGCCCGAGGCTACAAGTTAATGTGTTATACCAGTTATCAATCGCTGATCATCGGACAATTTACGATCACTTTGGAAACTACCGACAGACAAATTGACTGCTGACCAAAAGCCCCATCGATATCGATCTGCATCGACTGGATTGTCTGATAAGCGATATTGTTGGGTATGGTTGCTTTTAATGATTAGTTACTGCCTACTTAGTCAATCTATGTATATATGTTGGAAATCAAGGACCATATAGCGATTAAGTGTGAGGTTAGCTAGCTGTTAAATCGATTTAAATCCCCAGTGTTTTTGCTGACAGTTATTTCGTGTGGTCTGCCGGGCCATTCCTTGTGCCTCTGTTCCTTAACATGTGTACCCTTTGACATCCTTAAGTGCCTTATGTTTTGTGGATTGTTGTTTTCCCGGAGGTCTGCGTGGGGAGGCACTGTCTTGTGTATGTGGCGTTCCCTGTAGTTACGTATCGCTCTCTTTCAGAACACTGGATATAGCAAATTTACTCTTAAACCATACAAGGCTGCCGGACCACGTTTCATACCCACACACATATTAAAAATAGCTTTTACAGAAATTGCTCAAGAACTCGTAAAGATCTTTCACCATAAGATACCCGGACAATATCTAGTGATTTGGGCAGATGCCAACATCATACCTGTTTACAAGACAGGTAGACAAACAACTAGACTCCAATTACAGATCTATCTCTCGGACATCGGCCACATATAAGGTCCGGCCATATGTTGTCCACAGCAACATCATTGGCCGTAACCAGAAGAACATCATACTCTGTAATGAGCAACATGGCTTTTGGAAAAGGCGATCATGTGAGTCAGAGCTTGGCATTACCATACAAGGCATCGCCAGCAAGTTACGTTCTGGAAAATCAGGCAGATTTTATTGTGCTTATTTTTCCAAAGCGTTCGACAAGGTCAAGCTAGAATACTATGCTGTGAGGGGCGAGAAACTACAGTGAGCAAAATCTTTCCTCTGCTCTAGGAAATAACACGTCCTAATAGATTAAAAGTCGTCAGCACAGGCCGATGTCTCATCTGGAGTCCCATCAGTAAATGGACTTCTATATTTCTTCGCATTCATTAAGGACTTGTCTGAGTTTACCCCATCTGATACCTGATTCTTTGCAGATAATGGACTATTTCACAGACCCATCAAGACAGACAAAGGTGAACAAGCCATCCAAAAAGACATACAATGTACATTCCCTGGAGAAATGGGAAGACCAGTGGCTTATGAGGTTTCTTTCACAAATGAAAGTAATCCTTTGACATATGCGCCTAACTTCTGCATTTTGAATGGAAAAATGTTTTCAAAATTTCGGGTACGACTATGAATTGCAAAATAGAAACGTGTAAGTAACCGGGAAATTAATGTACGAAAAATTAAATATATGTAGGGTGTTATCAACCTCGTATAATTTTGATAAATCCTCTACAGGTAAAATAATAAATATCTGACCTCATTTTGCTTACGCCTATCTTACGCTGAACCGGAATCCAGTTCGTAAGTTTATACGGATGCAACGGTGATCGACGGATCTTTTCCCAAACGCGTAAATGATTTCAACAAATGATCAATAGGCATAAAAAGGCAAGTGAAGTAGCATCTTTTGAAACACAAACTTTACATGTTTATATTAAATATCACTTATGTTCGAGCAGTCTAAGATTTCATTTATCGCGGTTTGAGAATATTAATTACCTATATACTTACATTGAAAGTGCGTTTGTCCACTTTTTCACAAATATATGTCCTCAAAGAGATTTGTTAACACGAATAAATGTTTGAAGTAAATATTCCGCAACCCAGATCTTGTTATTATATCTGGATAGTTTCATTTGTTGTATTTAATCGTTCACTGGAAGAAAACAATTGAATAGAAACCCTTTTAACAAACTTATTTTCAGTTGTAATATGATAACGTCCCGTTCATTACGTATTTTTTGACGAATAGAAAGATGTTGAATTGTTTACACCTGCTTATTTGTCATTTAAGTCGCTGATTGAGTTTAAAACTAATATGAATCCTCTGGTCACGCACACTTACACTAAATAAAGCACATGCATAACAAAATAACATCCAATATCGTCAGGGTGTGTTTATACAGTACATTGTACATACAAAATCGTCAAGGTCTTTTTATGCAGTACATTGTACATACCAAAGACCTAAATACCACAGATGCGCTACTCGGCCAAGATCAGGTGCACGTAACCCAAAATATGGCGCATCGATATCTCCTACGCAGTAATCTCCCCTTAGCGTGGAGTTAGCGATACGGTTGCGACAGGCGTACGTTTTTTCGCGGCTGGCCGGTCGACGATTTAGTTTCGTTGGCTAATTCAAACGACATCAAGGAACTCTGTAACGAATTAAATAAATAACAAACAACTAATCTATCCTAATTGGACGAATCTGTGACCCTTGATAATGTTTGTTTACCTGGAATTAAAATGCACCCGTTGTTTGGTAAACACATGGGCAAACTTGTGAAAATCTAAATTATAATTATCAGGTATTTGTTATACGGAACCAATTAAAAAACAAACACACTTTGCTATTGTCTAATTAAAAAAATAGTTATATGCACATGTTGACCACTCACAAATAAATTAGACCAAGTCAAGTCAACTTTATTTATTGTCGGATAGTTTACCCAAGAAATATCATTAGTTATAGTTCGCTTTTTACTGACATAATTATCTACATGATGGCTATGAAGAAATATGCTTATTTTCTGTCATGGGATCGAGACATTGATCTGGACCAGCTTTTAGGCGACTCTATTGATGATGAGAAGTCTCAGGAGGGAGAATCCATTTCTAGTGATAAGGCTGTTTATGTATGCCCAATCTGTGACCGGGAATATAAAACAAATTTGAAAGGTAAGTCTAAATCAGCTGTCTTCAATTACATATGGAATTCGTCTGATTCAAAAACCAGAAATGTGTTTATAAGACTCAAATGTGTTTATAAGACTCAAATGTGTTTATAAGACTCAACGTTTCATTCTTGACTAAATTCAGGGGCTTAACCCGGCTCTCAGAAATAATACCAATTGAAAACTCCCAAGTGTAGGATTTTCCTGTGTCAAATTAACATTAATATTAAGTTTGCTTATTCGAATTAAGCCATAGAATTTGAGACATAGAGACTTTAGCAATACTAAGTTAAGTCGGACGGACACATTATGATTACCATCTTCCTTCTATTATTTGCTGCATACATGTGATGATCAACGCTCACAGTAGATTGAGTGTATTTCTATTATATTATATTTCTATTTCAACATCATTTTGCATTAACCAAGGTTTTATTCTTTCTTATTTGTTCAGAATATTGTCACCTTTTGACAATTCTATTAATACTTTCTGATGAAAGACTTCTCCGGCACTCCGAATATATTCAACCTACATAAAATGATCAACCAATTATGATCATTATGAATCAATGCGAAAATGTGGCCTTCTTGCATTTGGACACATATCATTAATAACAAGCTGTATTTCATATATATATATTTATTAAACATACAATTCATCAATAAATATTAAATCTATATACATTCCACTTTTTATAACATACACATGTATGCATCCAGAGAGGAAAAAATCTTATCAGAAAAAAATATATTTTCAAATACATTTACTGAGTTGTATTTACATACAATTAATTATAATCAAAGTTACTCATGCACTTGATAAATACAAACACATGCAATTTTTTTCTGTGATTGCAGAATTACTGCCTGCTGCAAATGAAATCTGATATATTTGACACTTCTGTTCTCAACTGTACTGTATATATATATTTGTCAGATGGTGACAGGAAACACTGATTGGATGTATATTGGATTCCACCTGGGGCAGACAAAGAGAAATGCTGATTAGGGGTCTGGACAAGATTGATATCTAGATAGTGCACACAGGGGACAACATTGCTCATTGCGTAATATCATATAATGTGTCCAAGCCAAACCTGGCCTTGTTTCTTTAAGGCATAATTTCTGGAATTTTTAGAAATATGTGTTGAATGATTTATTGAATGATTTATTGATGATTTGAGAAATAATCCTAATATTGTAATGTCTGTCCACTCTCTAAATTATTTATTGAACATACTATTTTGTCAATTTCAAAGCAAAATATTTTCCACATTACTTTTAACAAACATTTTTGATGTCAGATTACAATATAATTACAAAATATCCTCATATTATCCAAAAGATGTCAATTTTGTGCATTTTTTTGTGGCTATAGTATAAAATATGTCCATTCCAATAAGACGCTTAGCTATGATGTTGATTTTTCTTTGATAATTTTTGGTCTAACACAAGACGGTTTTGAGTACCAATGTCAATCAGGAAACCAGACAGGCGTAAAATGCAGAGTCAAAGTTTGATCACGAAGAGTGGAAGACACTCCAAAATTACATTACATTTATTATTGTCGGTCGCCATTTTGTAAAGTGCTTGTCTAACGTAGTTACAACGAGCTTCTGTTACTAAGGAGGGTGTGGCTTCAGTGCGATTGAGGAAGGGTCAATTATACAGGGGTTCTATTTTACCCTTGAGTTGACCCTTTGTCGTTTGACCCCTGGATTTTCCAAAATACCACATTTTGACCCTTAGGATTCTGGGTGAAGGGTCAATTTTTCTCTAAATATTAAGTATGTTGGCTATAAAATATCAAGATTATCAAAATGACCCTTGAGATTCAGCGCCTAGTGGAACTCCTGATTATACAAACAAATATAAATATCCATCATATTCAAAACCTTAAAAGGCTGACATTATTTCTAGCATTGTGCAAAAATCAGGGCAATTTAAAAAAACAACATAAATAATTGATTGAACATTGTATAATGTTTCCATCATAATATTGTCCTTGATATGCACATATTTCTGATTTCTATTATCACATCTAGTATAATTTGCGAGTGTTCGAAGTCACATTTTAGAATAATTCATATGACAAAAATACACAATTGCACAGTATACTGCTTTGTTTTCAGATCTGCTGCAAACTGTTGAAATGATGTACTAGAAATTACAACTTCTTCCATTCCTAACTCAACACTGTCACTAGCAGAACAACACTCACGATCCATAACTGACAGTAGTGTAAATCAAACGATTCTGTATGTATCTGCACTGTCTAAATGTGTCTCTCTGAACTTGGCATACTGATGTATGTCATACAGATGTTATTTCATCAATTAAATGCACTTGACATTGATTGTAGGTTGTAAATACATCATTTGTGAACTGGTTAGCACTTAAATGAAGCAAATTGGACAAGAAACGGCCATGATTCAAGCAAAGACCTGATATGATCATTTCTGTGACTGGCGCTTTAATATTTGCAGACAGCTGCAATAAATACTTAGAAATCACTTCAAGTGTATGTCCCACAGTTGTTATTTCATCAATAGTATGCACTTGATATTGATTGGTGCTTGTAAATACAACATTTGTAAACGGTTTAACACTAAAATGAAGCAAATTGGACAAAAAATGACAAAGTTTCATGCAAAGACCTGATATGATCATTTCTGTGACTGGCATTTTAATAAAAATTCTTTACATAGACATAAGAAATAATAAAAAATATACTGAACTCTCATGTGCCATAATAGGTACTGTATGTTTTTAATCATTAATATTATGTATCATGTATTCAAATACAACATCTGCGTATTCTTGTTTAATTAAAATAGGCTGAGAAGACAAAAAGTGATTTTCTCCCGTGAGTCGACAGTAAATTAGACTTGTGTTATCATGATTTTTTACAGAATGAAGACCAGACTGAGTATTAAGTTCAGCTTAATGAAGTTAAGTCGATAATACAAAAAGAACAGAAAATTAAATTAAACACAGTATTCGTCTCATGGTATGACGGACACTTTCTGCCTAAACATGCTAACGGTCGGACTGCAACTCGTTTTCCAACGCTACATAAATCGATTTCCGAGTATTGCAAAACTATTATCTTCTAAAATTACGTTCTATTGCCAGAAATAATCAAAGTAACACATTTACTTACCTAATTATATAGCATGTAAAGCTTCTTAGACTTACTATTGGCGTGAAAACTTCGCAAACTGTGATATTCCTTCGTTGTGAAAACGAAATACAAAATGGCGACGTCTAGCAGTTTTCCAAATCTCGCGCACCGGTTCCGTTCTCGTATCGTCGAGTGAACGAACGAGACTTCGTTCTATGGTCCGTACTAGTTGCGCATCTATGGTATTTAGGTCTTTGTACATACCGAATCTCAGGAGTGTACTTATACAGTTCTCCGAAAGCGGTTTGCGTGTCGATTAAACAATATGGTACATGACGCGTACTCAAATATCGTTATGAAAGGTAAAGTAAAGTGTTTATCATCCCTATTGAAAATGGCCAGCTATCTCTGCCTCATGAGACACCTACATTCTGAGCACATTTACTTCCCGACTCCTATCCTTTAATGTCAGACACCAGGCATGACTAGTCGCACGGTAACCATTAACTAGCTGGTGGCTCACCAACCGGCCATATCAGAACGGACACTTACCGGGATTCGAACCTTCGACCTCCCGCTCCCAAGGCGGATGCCTTAACAACACGGCTAAGGGAGACGTTAATACTCTAGTGAAAGTGTTTATCATCCCTATTTAAAATGGCCAGCTATCTCTGCCTCATGAGACACCTACATTCTGAGCAAATTGACTTCCCGATTCCTGTCCTTTAATACCAGACACCAGGCATGACTAGGCGCACGGTAACCATTAACTAGCTGGCGGCTCACCAACCGGCCATATCAGAACGGACACTTACCGGGATTCGAACATTCGACCTCCCGCTCCCAAGGCGGATGCCTTAACAACACGGCCAAGGGAGACGGTAATACTCTAGTTATGTGCCCAGAATGAATAAAGATCCACCCTGTGTTCTCACAATAAATGCTCACGTAATAAAGAATAATCAAACACTGTTTCAAGACAGCTAGAAAATAACGCACATGTATATTTTGGATAATAACGTATATCGTACATTATTCAATGTTAAAGCAGACAACGTTTAATTTAAGAATAAACAAGACTTAACTTTAAAAAAAGGTGGTTCGCGCAATCTGAATCAAGCAAATTTGTTGCAATTTTGAAGGGTAATATTTGTTGTGCAACATAAATGAAGACAAAACAAACCAATATAAAACAATATGAAAGTTCATGCTTTGTTTATTCTTGTTGTCGTACTTAATTAAATACATGTCTGAAATTGTTCTGTTGACAGTCTTTAAACGTTATGTAAAGTGTTCAGTTAAAAAGCAAAAATGTATTCTAAATTTGTTCTTTCAGCTATGAAGTAAAACATATTCTGATAATGATCATAATCTGGAGAGGTAATGTAAGCCAAATATGTTGAATGAAAACGTATTCAAACGATATTAAGGCTACATCAGTATGGATCTATGTTTAGCGTGCTAAGGCGGGTAAATTCTCAACAGTCTGATAAAAACGAATCCGAAAATGTAAAAAATCCCCGGACATTGGCCCATTTAGCCGATAACAATGTGATCATGTAACCAATGATCATGTTCAAAGGGGAAAAAAAACATAAAATCTAGTCATTTGGTTGGTACTTTAGTTGGTTCATATTTTATGTATTGATGCATAATGTCTTTGTTGGTTGGAACGAAAATGTTGTAGATACACAAGAAAAAATATCGACACTTCGTTTTTTCCTGACGCGTATGTAGGGTTCGAAAAATGAACCTGTTAATTGTTAAATTTAAGAATTTTGTTACGGCCATAAATACTTACTACCTAGTATATAAGTAAAAGTATGGATGGAAAATAAGGCGGTGTGTTTCCTTTTCCGAGTGTATATTTTTGGAAATGTTTTGTATATAGTCGCAAAACAATGGGTAAGTGGGGAAATCAAACTTTGATTTAAACGAAACCTATGTTACGAATTGTTGAATTAGTTGATGTTGGGGAGTTCAGCAGCGGGGATCCTCTTACATACAAACATCACGAACGTCCCTCGGTAATAAGTAAATGCCATTACTAGTAATTGCAAGATCAATTTGAATACCAAACAATCTTTGTTTTGGCGGAGGATCTTTTCATCGATATCTCATACGGCCAATTCAGCGAATTGTTCGGGTTAACCTTCGCGCGTTTCCGGTAACATAAGTTTAATTCCTCTGTGAAATCCCTTTATATGATAAACACATCGTAAAATTTAAAGTTAAACACAACAAAATAGGAACATAGGATTTTCTTCATTAAATGATGGCTGTTATGAAGTAATTATCTGTACTATTTATCTTTTACAGGATGACACTATTGATGTATGGATTACTGTTCATGTGCGCCCTAACTCTACTATGGTTAGGGACCACATGTGCTGTCAATACATAGGACCGTAAGTGATATATTGATCAGTAATGAGATCATTAAATTTACTAGTTAGTTACAACTGACATGTACATGTGATGTCATATTTAAAGTGACACGGACGATGGATCACACAGTTTGTAGATGTGCAATGACATTTATCTGTCACAACGTTTATATATGCCGAGAGAAAGGTGCGTACAACTTATATCAATGCTATCACGGGCAAGATATTCACGTTCAGCTGTTGTCGCGAATATAAACTGTTGTTAAAATACCAAACCATTAGTTTGGGCTTCAGGCGTTCTGTAAATGCAACATCACGCTTGTAACCGCATACTATGTTCATCTACCAGCGGTGTGTCCCAGCACAAGATACTTGATATAAACATGTTATCTTATTGCGTATGTCTGTCCTTGCTAATTGAATTTCGTGGTATGGACTTCATAATAGTTTATGCTCGAAAAGAAGGTAACTAAGGGACTTATTACTGGTGTGCGATACCGGTACAAGGGTCTGCATCTCATTGTTGTTTGCCCACTTTCAAACGCAATTTCTCTGACTGTATACGGACGACTAGCACGACTTTGAACAGCTCGGAATGTCTAGATTCCTTGTTGCGAGTTTACTTGAACACTCCCCGAATATCGATATCAGATAACATCGCATCTATGACGCTACACCATGTTACTCAGTTTGCCTCATGGAATTTAGTTTGTTCGTGGCATTTGAAAAAAGTACCTTTCGGTACAATACTCCGGTTGTAGAGTCTAGATGCTGTAAGCCACTCAGTAACCATAACGCAAAGCCCAGACTACAGCGTTAAGTGTCGGTGGGCTGACACACATTTCTTTGTAAATTGTATACTAATTGTCGATTATCATGATGAAAGATAATTATTTTTTTTTAAATTTCCAAATAACTATGCTATGTTCAAGTGTAAAGAATACAGATGAAATATGTTCTACACAAACATATGAAAGAAAATTCTTACACAAAATCTTATTTTCTTCGATATGCATTGTCTCATGTTTTCAGCATGTACTCAAACGTCTGAGTGCAAAGGACAAAGTACAATATGTGATCTGGTCCATGACACGAAAGCATGTTAGTGCTCAGCTGGATTTTTGAAACGGACGATAGTGCGAAGCGCGATTGTGAAGGTAGTACACGTTCTGCTTTATTTGAAGCAGATATATCGTCATATAAAGACAGTCAACATAGATTCTTTTATTACAATTGTGAGAAATATTCCTTAATAAAATACATTCCATGACGACTGTTTTTTCTATTTTCTCAAACAAATGACAGATGATTAAAAATTCACACGACAATTTAAGGTTCAAGGCATAAACATCAGCGTGTGTATATCTTAAGTTGTGTGTTTATGTTTAACCCATCACAAACATTTCCTAGTCTATATTGTCCGTTGAAAGACGACTACTGTTTTATAACCTTTCTTAGACAAACTAATCCATCCATTGGTATATTCATGAATGGTATTTTTCCCACTTCGACCTATAGTCAGCTGAGGGAGAAGTGACTTCGCCCTAATTATTCAACTTTGCATTGAACAAAATGAGTCAATCGCGTAATTAAAAATGCAAATATATCGGTTTGGTTTGCCGGGATACATGACGAAACGTACCATTGCACAAGCGTACGATTGCATAGCATTTTCAGAAGAAAACTGCCGCATACGAATTACAAATATATATTCAAATTTATCAATTGTCAATTAGCAAACATATTACTTTTTGTTACAATTAACATAACATACCCATGACCTAAAGTCGTTGATATTTTACCTTACTTACTTGACTAATATTTGAGACAGGTCAAATTATGTATTCTGTTGTAGGTAAATAACACAAATACAACTAAATCACACAATTACACTCACTTACTACATGTATATACCTATAGATGTAACAAAACACACTTATTTTGCAATTGTACATTTATTGAAACATGCTGTGAATGTTAAGTTTTGCTAATGCCTTTAATGGATACTGATTTACTTTACTGGACTTAATTGCGACGGTACATGCAGTTCCGACAAGTTGCAACCAGTAAAACATACACTTGTACAAAATTGTACAAAAACAGAGCAGTCGTTATTTGGCATTGTGCACTGTACTTTCTGTAAATCCGGAAGTAGACTCAATAAAGCCACTCCATCAGTATTAAACATATATCCATTTATTTGCCGAAATTAACAAAACATAAGATATTAGATTTTATTTGCGTTTCTGTTTGAACTGATCCTATATATTTTATAAACGTGTTGAATTTTGTTTCGTTATTTTTTTAAGTAACTAGAAATATTTACTATTGATATAAATGTAGCATTTATTGTCATGATTGAGGTATACTTGCCTATCACAGAGAGATATATTTTCATTAAGGATGTCAATATTCGGTTATTTTGCTAACCGGTTAACCGTTTAATATTTCGAAAGGTTAACTGGTTCGTGTTTCGAATTTTATCGTGTATTTTGTTACCATGACACCGTTTAATAAGACCTTTCTTCTTACGTTAGTACTGATTCGGATAGGTTTGTATTTTCGATAAATACTGAACATAACCCAATAAAAAAAATAAAAAATGAAAAGTAAATGACTTCATAAAAAATAAACGATTAACAGGTTAGTGATTTGAATAACCGATTTTCGCATGTACGAACAGTTAACCTGTTAATCGTTACATCCCTAATTTTTATCATACAACTGTACAGATCTGCTACGCTTGGTCCGACCCAGTAAGTGGCAGTGTATTCTCCAACACTTACACGTTTGATATATGAAGGGACTGTAGCAACATATGATTGTAATCATTCATATACGATTGTTGGAAATACAACAGCAACGTGTACCAACGTCAGTATATGGAGTGACGACCCCCCTATATCCCCACAATGTAAATATGGTAAGTGAAGTTACACTCATTGGTGTTATTTAAAGTCGGAGAAAGTTATAAGTGTGTGGCTTCATGGATTCATCTAACATTTAAGGTTGACGTTATGAAGCTGAATATGTAACGCCTGAATAAATCAATTTGGCCAAAATACAACGGAATTTCCACAGAATGATCAGGTCCATAAATACATATATACTATAATATACGTTTGTTGGTACAATCTGCACATACAGTGCCTTTGACTTTAACAAAATAAACATAAATATGAGATGACCAAGACAATACAAATCTATGTTACAAGTACAATATCAAACATGTTTCATAAGCAAACAGAACAGAATAAACATATTTGTGTATAAGATTAAATATTAGATATAAGCAGTAATGGAATAATATTTTAGTATCTTAATTTTACACAATAGTTGATATATATAACTTTTAACTATACGTGAACAGGAGAAGATAAGGCTTATCATTATTTTATTATGTATGGTGCTATTACTGCTGTTTGTTTGCAGTAGCTGTCGATGTTCTTGCGGTCGCCTCGGTGTTCTAGCCCATGGCGTCACTGTAGCTGTTTCTGTTGTTAGTGTTGTTGATGTTGCTGCAACCATTTATAAACCTGCTGCTTTTGCTGCAGTGTTTTTATGCTTGTCTTTTTTAAATCTACAATATCTGTTGCTGTTTATGTCAATTTGAACAGGAAAAAGGGATTGAAATAAAAATAAATTAGATAATTAAGGCGAATAACCTGAATCTCCAGGCCCGGGGGTAATGTAAAATCGATTTCATCCTACCTAGTGGTAATCTGAGCGCGATTTGAAGCTACCTGGGATAACGTGAAACGTTGGTAGTATGAACTATCTCTCTCCATAAGATTGGAACTTTAGTTTCGAGACTAAAATCGCATACATGTTCAGAGGCTTACTTTTTATTGTCTGTGTAAATGGTGGTGTTCAATAATATGACATATGTTTTTTCTGGTTTAAGCGATTATCACATCTATTGTCATACTTACAGCAATCATTCGCCATTCAGTTCTAGTAAATACAATGTGGTGTTATAATTCAGTTGATATGCTTGATATGACATCCAACAATCAGATATATTAAACTTAGAGAAGGCGTTTACAGTATGGGAACTTTTACACAGTTAATAACTACTGATGATTTAATGTTTTTGTTTGATCTGCCGACGTAAAGCATTTTGCAGACATATTAATTGTTTCATTATTAGGTATCGAACACAGTCAAGTTTACAAGTCAATTAAAGGTTGGTACCGTTGTCGTCGTGGTAAATATAAGTTCCGTGGTGTATTGGTCTAGTTTAAGATGATGCTGATCTATAAATTTGACATGACTGATCTTTCAAATCTTCTCTTATTCTCTTATATGGTAAAATCGACCTTTAGAGGTTGTTTTAATCTACACGTTTTAGCGATAACATTGTCTTGGAAAGATTGGACTTTGTGAAATATATTCTGTCAATTGAAATTTGCAAAAAAACACTATATTTTCATTTTATGCTCAAGTATGTTACTCGTTTCAAGTATCGGATCTTCCAGCATTAAAACTGTTACTTAGGATGTATTCGGCTAAATCTGTGAAATATGTTCATTCAGATTGTGGAGCAACTCCGACTGCGACTACAAACGGAACCGTGACATACGGTGCTGACACTCTCGTGGGCTTTAATGCCACATATGCATGTGATAATGGGTTTACTTTAAGAGGTGGAGAGTCAACAACAACATGTGAAGAACCAACAGGATGGAGTGGTACCCCACCAAGTTGTTCAGACGTTAGTAACTGGTGGATGTTTGGCAATATGTATTTACCCCTTATTCTGAATAATCGGCCATATTAATAGGCAAACCAGGGTATTCAAATTCTTGCCCTTGGTAGCCAATTTTATTATCATACCCATTTATTTCATGTTATGAGTTGGTTTTGTATCGATATATTTCATACATTATTGACAGGGGGAAACCTTGCTCTCAACAAACCAGCGACCCAATTGGAAGACTTGTTTTATTACTTCGGGTGGTATGCCAGTCTCGCTGTAGATGTTTGCTATATGAAAAAATATCCGAACAGTGTTCCATGTTGTTCTACATCTCTTGGTGGTGTTGGTAATTATTTGAGGGTAGATCTACAACTGATGTACATCGTTGATCACGTGATTATCTATGGAAGAGGCGATCGTAAGTTTAACATTTATTGAAACCTACTCAGTTTTTCGGCGCGGCTGTACTAACATGATTTTGCTTCTAGCATATCAGTGTTGTGTAAACTAATCGAATCTTACGTTAACCACCAATACAATTTCTCTTCAACCAAACAACGTTTTCAACCTTGACGCGGATTGGTTAACCTTTTCGAAATTCAGTGGTGAAATTACCGAAATCCATTTTGGATCTGGAGTAACCAGCAATGGTAACATTTCAGCATGTTTTTTGCTGCACTACAAATCTTAACCTTCAAATTGCACCGCCCATCTTTTTTCAAGATATTACTTGTTCTAATCTGCACCGTAAATAGCAAAGCCTGGTACATGTATTTATTTTTAAAGAATAACCAGCTATCAGATTTTCAGCTGTAAGTACAAGAAATTGACGGAGGCACAGAAGCGCTTGTATATGACAGTACAGGAATGCCTCACGGTGATGGAGTTTACGATAAAATAATAAATCCACCCGCTATAGCAAGATATGTTATAATACATAGGAATGACCAACGTGCCTCAGGGGCCGAAAAGTGGTTATTGTTCATAGACAATATTATTTATAATCATCATGTAAAACACTAAGTTAACCTTGATATGCTATTTTGTCGTCCTAAGCAAGAAAGTGTATCACTTTTGTTGAATAGTTTATGAAATATGTAAATATGAGAATTCTTCAAATAACTTTTACCAAAGCAGAGTACCAACAGATGTAAATATGTCTCCTCATATGCATATAAATGTTTAATTCAGTAGGACTATATATTAGGGAAAGATATCTAGAAGGGTTGAATTAATTATTTAAATGCATATGTCAATAATGAGGAGACATATATTTACAGTTGTAGGTACACTGCTACATATACTGTAGAAGGGATAAAGGGAGAAAATTCTAAAAGGACTAAAGGGAGAGAACCCGTGACAATATCTTGTGTTTGAAACTGACTTTTCTTTTAAAAAATCAAGAAAGGAACAACATAATGACTTGTGAAGGGATATAAAAGATTTTTCCAAAACCATGCGTCTGCCAAAAATTTGCCTTTTAATCGCCTTTTTAATTTCTGCATCAAACATATACTAACCCCCACTCCAAACGCATCGTCAAAGTGTCAACTGTAAACTACATATTTATTACATTTTCCACTATAAATTGAAACTGGGTTACAATGTTTTTAACAATTTGTCTTCACGTTAGACTGAACATGACATGTTTCACGTGTAAGAAAATATGCATTTCCCTCTTTGATTAAATAAAGTAATACAGTAAAACCTGAATTTAAGACCACCTCAATAATAAGACCACTTCAAAAGTATGACTACAAATTTCAAGTCCATTGCTCTTTACTCAATCTTAATATTAAGACCACCTCAATATTAAGACCAGTTTTCAAGTGTCCCGAGGGTGGTCTTATTATGGAGGTTTCACTGTAATTGAAATTATAAGATTTTACCCCAAAAATGACTTGTAATGGGATATAAAAGATTTTTCCGAAACCATGCGTCTGCCAAAAATTTGCATTTAAATGTTTAATTCAGTAATGTAACATTAAGACTCTAAACTATTATTTTATTACTGCTTATACCTACCATTTAATCTTATTCACAAATATTTTTATTCTGTTCTGTGTTTGCTTATGAAACATGTTTGATGTTGTATTTGTAACATGTATATTTATTGTTTTGGCCATCTCATATTTATGTTTATTTTGTTAAAGTCAAATGCACTGTATGTGCAGATTGTACCAACAAACGTGTATTATAGTATAATGTATTTATGCACCTGATCATTCTGTGGAAATTCCGTTGATTTTGGCCAATATGATTTATACAGGCGTTACATAGTCAGCTTCATAACGTCAACCTTAAATGTTACATGAAGACGCACACTTATAACCTTCTCCGACTATAAATAACACCAATTAGTGTAACTCCACTTACCATATATACACTGTGGGGATACAGGGGGGTCATTACTCCATATACTGCCGTTTGTACACGTTGCTGTTGTATTTCTAACAATCGTATAGGACGGAACACAATCACATGTTGCTCACACGAACATGTTAACCTTTAGCAATATTAAACGGTTAACCGGTTAGCAAAATAACCGAAAATTGACATCCGTAATGAAAATATATCTAAGTATTTCTACCTCAATCATGCCAATAAATGCTACATTTATATAAATAATATATATTTCTAGTTATTTAAAAAATTCAACATGTTTATGAAATATATACGATCAGCACAAACAGAAACGCAATTCAAATTTAATATCTGATGTTTTGTTAATTTCGGCTAATAAATGGATCTATGTTTAATACTGATGGCATGGCTTTATTTAGTCTACTTCAATGTTAAATGTCCGGTACCTTAGCCTACGCAACGACCTACGTATACAATGAAAGCACTGAAAGCACAAACACTGATTTCCGGATTTACAGAAAGTACAGTGCACAATGCCAAATAACGACTGTTTTGTTTTTTGTACAATTCTGTACACATGTAAGTTTTACTGGCTAGCAACTTGTCGGAACTGCATGTTCCGTCGCAATTAAGTCCAGAAAGTTAAATCAATATTCTTTAAAGGTATTAGCCCCGTCTATTCAAAGTATGCCCCCTAGTAATTATAAATTATGTCCTAATGAATTTGGTAGTTATCCTGATACAATATATAGGGGATTATGTTTGACGATAAAAAATGTTAAAATTGCAGATTTGTGTGAATAAAATTACATATACATAGAAACATATTTGAATTTTTAGCAAAACTTAACATTCACAGCATGTTTCAATAAATGTACTATTGCAAAATAAGTGTGTTTTGTTACATCTATACATCTATAGGTATATACATGTAGTAAGTGAGTGTAATTGTGTGACTTAGTTGTATTTTTGTTAGTTACTTAAAACAGAATACATAATTTGACCTGTCTCAAATACTAGTCAGTTAAGTGAGGTAAAAGATCAACGACTTTAGGTCATGGGTATGTTATGTTAATTGTAACAAAAAGTAATATGTTTGCTAATTGACAATTGATAAATTTGAATATACATTTGTAATTCGTATGCGGCAGTTTTCGTCTGAAAATGCTATGCAATGGTACGCTTGTGCAATGGTACGTTTCGTCATGTATCCCGGCAAACCAAACCGACATATTTGAATTTTTAATTACGCGATTGACTCAATTTGTTCATTGCAACGTTGACGAATTTGGGCGAAGTCAGTTCTCTCTCAGCTGACTATAGGAAGAAGTGGGAAAAATACCATTCATGAATATACCAATGGATGGAGTAGTTTGGCTAAGAAAGGTTCATAAAAAATTGTGAACAAAAAAGACGACAGTTATAAAACAGAAGTCGTCTTTCAACGGACAATATAGACTAGGAAAGGTTTGTGATGGGTTAAGCATAAACACACAACAGATATAAACAAACTGATGTTTATGCCTTGAATCTTAAATTGTCGTGTGAATTTTTAATCATCTGTCATTTTTTTAGAAAATAATTGTATTTTATTAAGGAATATTTCTCACAATTGTGATAAAAGAATCTATGTTGACTGTCTTAATATGACGGTATATCTACTTCAAATAAAGCAAAACGTGTACTACCTTCACAATCGCGCTTCGCACTATCGTCCATTTCAACAAATCCAGCTGAGCACACACATGCTTTCGCGCCATGGAGGAGATCACATATTGCACTTTGTCCTTTGCACTTAGACGTTTGAGTACATGCTGAAAACATGAGACAATGCATATCGAAGAAAATAAGATTTTGTGTAAGAATTTTCTTTCATATGTTTGTGTAGAACATATTTCATCTGTATTCTTTACACTTATACATAGCATAGTTATTTGCAAATGTAAATAAAATAATTATCTTTCATAATGATAATCGACAATTAGTATACAATTTACAAATAAATGTGTGTCAGCACACCGACACTTAACGCTGTAGTCTGGGCTTTGCGTTATGGTTACTGAGTGGCTTACAGCATCTAGACCCTACAACCGGAGTATTGTACAGACATGAAGTACTTTTCAAATGCCAAGAACAAACTAAATTCCATGAGGCATAGTGAGTAACATGGTGTAGCGTCATAGATGCGATGTTATCTGATATCGATATTCGGACAGTGTTAAAGTAAGCTCGCAACAAGGAATCTAGACATTCCGAGCTGTTCAAAAGTCACTGTCTTTATTAACGTGCTAGTCGTCCGTATACAGTCAGAGAAATTGCGTTTGAAAGTGGGCAAACAACAATGAGATGCAGACCCTTGTACCGGTATCGCACACCAGTAATAAGTCCCTTAGTAACCTTCTTTCCTAGCATAAACTATTATGAAGTCCATACCACGAAATTCAATTAGCAAGGACAGACATGCGCACTAAAATAACATGTTTATATCAAGTATCTTGTGTCTCGGACACACCGTTGGTAGATGAACATAGTATACGGTTACATGCGTGATGTTGCATTTACAGAACGCCTGAAGTCCAAATTAATGGTTTGGTATTTTAACAACAGTTTATATTCGCGACAACAGCTGAACGTGAATATCTTGCCCGCGGTATCATTGATATAAGTTGTACGCACCTTTCTCTCGGTGTATATAAACGTTGTGACAGATAAATGTCATTTCACATTTACAAACTGTGTGATCCATCGTCCGTGTCACATTGAATATGACATCAAGTGTATATGTCAGTTGTAACTAACTAGTAAATAGAGGATCTTACATGAGTGCTTATTTGGTATTGTTTTTATGAAACGAGTCATATTCGTTTCAGTCGACGAGTTTCATGCAAACAATATCAAACAAGAAATGCATTGATGCAAAAGCATCCAAGGGCGCCGCAAGACTGGTGCACAATGTTTTGGAATAGCGTAATGGCGGAAAAATGTTTTGGAATAGTCCATTTTTATACTATCATTGGCGTATATTTCCTTTTAAACACCATAACTGGCATAAATATCCACGTTACAAGTACCAATGTGTTAATATTGATATAAGTAAATTGAAAATGAAGTTTTTTATAATTAATTATTTTTTATTTTATCTTCGACACCTAACACACATGCTGTTTATGTAGAATCGTCCGTTTTGGAATAGTCCATTTTCACACTATCATTGGTGTGTATTTCCTGTTTAACACCGTAACTTGCATGAATATCCACGTTACAAGTACCACTGTGTTAATATTGATTTAAGTAAAGTGAAAATGAAGATTTTTATAATTATTTTTTTATTATTTTATCTTCGACACCTAACACACAGATTCTATTTATCACATAACACCATAAATAGATTGATTTCAATCTTTAAATAGACTTTAAATTATGCTGTGATTCGGCTATTTATGTAACTAGTTACATATGATATTTATGTCACTGCTTTATGCCATGCGTGGAGTGCAAGTTATGTGATAAATTTAATTATCTCATTTCTGATCAATATATCACTTACGGTCCCATGTATTGACAGCACATGTGGTCCCTAACCATAGTGGAGATATGGCGCACATTAACAGTAATCCATATATCAATAGTGTCATCCTGTAAAAGATAAATAGTACAGGTAATTACTCCATTACAGCCATCATTTAATGAAGAAAATCCTTTGTTCCTATTCTGTTGTGTTTAATTTTAAATTTGACGATGTGTTTATCATATAAAGTGATTTCACAGAGGAATTAAACTTATGTTACCGGAAACGCGCGAATGTTAACCCGAACAAATCGCGGAATTGGCCGTATGAGATATCGATGAAAAGATCCTCCGCCAAAACAAAGATTGTACAGAATCAAAGAAATAGTGGCACCGTTAGAAAGAATTGTTTGGTATTCAAATTGATCTTGCAATTACTAGTAATGGCATTTACTTATTACCGAGGGACGTTCGTGATGTTTGTATGTAAGAGGATCCCCGCTGCTGAACTCCCCAACATCAACTAATTCAACAATTCGTAACATAGTTTTCGTTTTTAATCAAAGTTTGATTTCCCCACCAATCCATTGTTTTGCGATTACATATATATACAAAACATTTCCAAAAATATAAACTTAGAAAAGGAAACACACCGCCTTATTTTCCATCCATACTTTTACTTATAGACCAGGTAGTAAGTATTTATGGCCGTAACAAAATTCTTAAATTTAGCAACCATACCGAAGAATCTTCATCATCAGATTAGCCGATAGTTATCGATGCGAGTGTCGCTAATCAGTGGGAATGTTGGTCGGAAACACTCGGAAACACTCGTAAGCCTCCGTGATTTACCGATTTATGATGTGATTTCATTTTTCGAACCCTACATACGCGTCAGGAAAAAACGAAGTGTCGATATATTTTTTCTTTTGTATCTACAACATTTTCGTTCCCACCAACAAAGACATTATGCATCAATACATAAAATATGAACCAACTAAAGTACCAACCCAATGACTAGATTTTATGTTTTTTCTTCAACTTTGAACATGATCATTGGTTACATGATCACATTGTTATCGGCTAAATGGGCCAATGTCCGGGGATTTTTTACATTTTCGGATACGTTTTTATCAGACTGTCGAGAATTTACCCGCCTTAGCACGCTAAATATAGATCCATACTGATGTAGCCTTATTATCGTTTGAATACGTTTTCATTCAACATACTTGGCTTACATTACCTCTCCAGATTATGATCATTATCAGAATATGTTTTACTTCATAGCTGAAAGAACAAATTTAATATACATTTTTGCTTTTTAACTGAACACTTTACCTAACTTTTTAAGGCCGTCAATAGAACAATTTCAGACATGTATTTAACTAAGTAAGACAACAGGAATAAACAAAGCATGAAGTTTGATATTGTTTTATATTGGTTTGTTTTGTCTTCATTTATGTTGCACAACAAATATTACCCTTCAAAATAGCAACAAATTTGCTTGATTCAGATTGCGCGAACCACCTTTTTTTAAAGATAAGTCTTGTTTATTCTTAAATTAAACGTTGTCTGCTTTAACATTGAATTTTTCAGATTAAATAACACAATCAGTTCGACTTTTAGGTATGAATAATGTACGATATACGTTATTATCCAAAATATACATGTACGTTTTTTCTAGCTGTCTTGAAAACAGTGTGTGATTATTGTTTATTACGTGAGCATATATTGTGAGAACACAGGTTGGATCTTTATCTATTCAGGGCATGATAATGGGACACGTAGCTAGAGTATGACCATCTCTCTTGGTCGTGTGGTTAAGGCATCCGCCTTGGGAGCGGCAGGTCAAAGGTTCGAATCCCGGTAAGTGTCCGATCTGATATGGCCGGTTGGTGAGCCGCCAGCTAGTTAATGGTTACCGTGCGCCTAGTCATGCCTGGTGTCTGGCATTAAAGGATAGGAATCGGGAAGTAAATGTGCTCAGAATGTATGTGTCTCATGAGGCAGAAATAGCTGGCCATTTTAAATAGGGATGATAAACACTTTACTTTACCTTTTATAACGATATTTGAGTACGCGTCATGTACCATGTTGTTTAATCGACACGCAAACCGCTTTCGGTGAACTGTATAAGTTCGGTATGTACAATGTACTGTATAAAAACACCCTGACGATTTAATATGTACAATGTACTGTATAAACACACCCTGACGATATTGGATGTTATTTTGTTATGTATTTGCTTTATTAAGTGTAAGTGTGCGTGACCTGAGGATTCATATTCATTTTAAACTCAATCAGCTACTTTAATGTCAAAATAAGCAGGTGTAAACAATTCTACATCTTTCTATTCGTCAAAAATTACGTAATAAACGGGACGTTATCATATTACAACTGAAAATAAGTTTGTTCGTGTTAACAAATCTCTTTGAGGACATATATTTGTGAAATAGTGGACAAACGCACTGTCAATGTAAGTACATGTATATAGGTAATTATTCTCAAAACCGCGATACATGAAATCTAGACTGCTCGAACATAAGTGATATTTAATATAAATATGTAAATTTTGTGTTTCAAAAGATGCTACTTCACTTGCCTTTTTATGCCTATTGATAATTTGTTGAAATCATTTACGCGTTTGGGAAAAGATCCGTCGATCACCGTAACGTATAAACTTACGGACTGGATTCCGGTTCAGCGTAAGATAGGCGTAAGCAAAATGAGGTCAGATATTTATTATTTTACCTGTAGAGGATTTATCAAAATTATACGAGGTGGATAACACCCTACATATATTTAATTTTTCGTACATTAATTTTCCGGTTACTTACACGTTTCTATTTTGCAATTCATAGTCGTACCCGAAATTTTGAAAACATTTTGAAAACATTTTTTCCATTCAAAATGCATATGTCTCCCAAAATGTCGGATTACTTTCATTTGTGAAAGAAACATCATAAGCCACTGGTCTTCCCATTTCTCCAGGGAATTTAGGTCTTTTTGGAGGGCTTGTTCGCCTTTGTCTGACTTGATGGGTCAGTGAAATAGTCCACTATCTGCAACGCATCTTGTGTCAGATGGGGTAAACTCAGACAAGCCCTTAATGAATGCGAAGAAATATAGAAGTCCATTTACTGGGCCTAGCGGGACTCCAGATGAGACGTCGGCCTGTGCTGAAGAATTTCAATCTATAAGGACGTGTTATTTCCTAGAGCGGATGAAAGACTTTGCTCACTGTAGTTTTTCGCCCCTTACAGCATAGTATTCTAGCTTGGTGAGTAGTCGCTGATGGCCGACCTTGTCGAACGCTTTGGAAAAATAAGCAAAATCCCCTTCATGAATTTTACAATTAGGACAAAATCCCCTTCATGAACTTTACATTTTTAACATTTAAACCAAGAAAATTTAATATCAAAAACATTGGATTTATAGTATAATTCATGTCATAACCATAGTTTTTACAGTTTGTATGTAATTGAAAACATTATAGCATAATATTTGTAGTTAAGAATAAGACGGGGATTTTGTCCTACTTGTAAAATTCATGAAGGGGATTTTGTCCACCTTGTAAAATCCATGAAGGGGATTTTGTTTCACCTTGTAAAATTCATGAAGGGGATTATGTCCACCTTGTACAAAATGAGCGAAGGGGATTTTGTCCGGAGGGGGTTTTGTCCTACACTCAACTTTTATTGCACTTGCTTCTGTTGTGTTGTTAAAGTATAATTATAATCTATTCGCATTTTTTGGCTTTTTCAGAGACTAAATTAGTTTAAAGGGTGTTTAAATCGAATCGTGATTGATAAAAGTAATGGCTTGTGGTAGACACCATTTTCTGATATACGATAAGACACTTGAGCTGTCACGATGTTATTTCTTGATATGAATGTAGTATACGTCTCCCGGTTTCGCTAGAAAATAAAAAGCTCAATGGACCCGGATATTCGAATGTTGTTCATACATTTAATCAATCAATCGGGCACTTTCTTATTTGTTACGTGTTAATCCACAAGGACAGATTCCATTGCCAGAAATCCCAAGCAAATCGCTGGCTTATTGATGAAATTGTCTCCCTTGAAAATACGCTATCGGCGGTATCGATTGGTCAGTCCGCTCAATTTGTGGCTATATAAATATAGAGTAAACAGTTTTTTAAATTATCATACTGTTTTTGTTATTTAATTCACATAATGTATCTACATATGAGCACAAACTTCAATGTTTCCTTTTTAAAATGATATAAATTATTTTATGATTGATTATTATCTTCATGCTTCCTTGTTTGATTTAAAATTGTTCGTATTGCTCCTTATACCTATAACTGAAAAACACACGAACAACTGTAATTTTATCAAATATCCCATTTTTAGATACATATTAAAAGTATTTATATTTAACGTACACTATTCATTCACATATGTGGACAAATAACAAAATATAAAATATTTTAATGGTGTTTTTAAAATTTAAATTAAATGTGATATTCATGCTTCCCTGTTTGATTTAAATTAGTAATTTATTTGAAAAAAATAAGAAAATACTGTGTCCGGTTAGCAACGATGAATACAGTAATACCTTTGAAGATATAATTGTCGGGTAAAGTATATTTGTAGTTAATAGCTACTCAGAACTTAACCATTTTTTTCTTCTTTTGAAATAGTTTTTATTTATTTTCTTGTTTTATATTTTTCTATTAAAATATTTTATTTTACGTTGTATAAACGATGTGCAGCTGTTTAACAATTTCTTTATTCTTTATTCTTGTATCTTTAAGAATTCAGTCACACGTTTTAAAACTGTGAAATTTTGACAATAGACTGAACGTTACGGTTAATTGAGAAGACAAGAACATACTAAAGAAACTAAATGAAAGCGATTTGTCGGGAAACAATAATGTTGATGACGTCCTTTTTAACGATTTTTTTTAAAAATCTCGCGTTTTTTCCTATAATTTTGAATACACAATATATCACGTGATCGGTATCCAACAGTGCGTGGGCAGCATGACATCTAACTGAAGTGATCAAGCCGGATGCAGGGATTATACAAGCTTTTAATTAACAATTAGTGCTCTTTATAGGGAAACATTTGGGGGGAAATATGACATTTTATAGAATAGCCTTGAAATAAAATATTGGTGTGGTTAATTATAGATTGACTTTTTAATCTGTAAAGGTGTAAAATTTAAATCAGCACGAGTATAACACGATAACAATAAATATATTTTTTTATAATGATATTAATATTGTAATACAGATGTTACAATTATTTAGACAAATGGCCTGCATAACTTATATAATATAAATTTAATACCACTAGGTTTGATATTCGTTTTATAAGTTTTATATGTTTTTTCGAGAAAAGAGACAAAAGAGAGATCATTCAATGAAAAGTAAACATTAAATACTTTTCGTATGCATAATTTCACTTCAATAGTAAGACAACGTAGCTTTATGTTTTTTTGCAAAAATGATAACACTTTTCACTTATGATTTTGTAGTAAATCTTGAAAATTAATGCATCCAGATTTTATTCCTAAATCATAGACTAGTCAGGATCCCATTATAGTGCTCAAAACCTGCTTTTTAATTGAATTGAAGTTCTGATAATGCGTTGACATGTTAAATATACTGAATAGTTTAATACTATATACAGTTGTTTTGGCATTAAACAAAATTGGAATTGTCTAGCGTGTTTCAGTCCAAATATCGAACAGTAAAGACGACGCAATTCCAGTGTCGCCATTATCGTGCATAAAATAAATTTGGTATAAAAAATTCAAATACGCCGATTTTTTGTATTTCCATTTCCAATTAAAATTACAAACTTATTTTAGGTAATTTAAATACGCAATATAGGGCCTATATTGTGGTGCACGCTAATAGTTATACCGAGTAAAACATATTTTTATATATACATAGATCTTGCCAACGTATCGCAGATTTGTATAACGGTTTATATTAACATTAAAATATTTGTTTGATTTTCATCTCTGTTATGTATCCACCATTATTGAAAGTTTATTAACAATACAATAAATATTTGTTCATCTTCACGGTTTTCTCAGGATTTTTGTAGCAGGACCTCCTCATGTTTTATTTAAGAAGTTTTTTACGCTATGGATCGGGTCTGTGGGACAAAATAATACGGTGGTCATGGCGTCCCATACTATCCCTTCCCAGGCCCGGTCCCATGGGGGCAAAGGGGGGGGGGGGGCTGGCCCCCAAGTCGGCTATGAAGTGACCAGATTATGTCTCAAGGTTGCTATTCTTTAAGCACTTTAAGTACAAACTAACATCAATTTATTATCAATATCCCTTTTACAACCAGTTTTTGGCGGTATCGTTCTTATGAGTCAAGTATATAAATGAGTTTGACATTCATCGTTCTGCAGCAATGATTAAAGAACATTATCGTCTTTATATGCATTCGTATTCAATGACTGGTTCAATAATATAGTACTTTTTATATGTAACTCTTCAGTAAACGGAGGAAGTAAAGTTGTATATAATATATATATGAGGGGTGTTCAAATAGTTTAATTTTATGTCGGACTGATGTTCGATGCTCATCAACAGTATGGCTGCCAAAAGGTTGTTTGACGTCATATTTGAAATGATATTATTCAATACTTAAAATGTCAGTACCAGGCATTAGTATAGGCAACGACGTAACGACGTAAACGGTAGAAAATTTCAACAATAAAACTAGAATACAAAGTACTACATGATTGATTATTATTATGTTTTTATGGATGCTATGTTCATATTTATCGCTTATAAAACCGGTTATTACATATATCCTCGATTAGATTTAGGGTACCTTGCTATAAGTCGTATAATTCTCATCTAATCTTCAGTTGCACAGATTTAGACATCTAGCTTGGTTGTAATACCAGTGACTGCTGTAGCGAATGACAGAGTTTGAGAGGCAATATGATGATGCGTCTTTGGAGTACATATATTATAACGTGTTTTTATATCGCCACGTGGATGTGTGCTGGAGTTCACAGTTCCTTAGCTATAGACGGCGATGTGGTCATAGCAGGTATACACAGCTGCTTATTTGTTCATTTAAAGATATATTATGCTCATTGTTTCTGTTTATTTGTTTACATAAACGAACAAGGAAAATATACTTTAAATAGTTAAAACAATAAATATGCATTATCACAGAATAGATTTATATATATATGTCCATGTATTTGTCAAAAAAACTTTACTAGTTTTGTCTGTAAGTAAAATGATAAAACAAGATGGTTTTAAACGGTTAAACATGGCAATGGTTCTTACTTATGCTGTTTAAGACTATGTAACAACAATACTGGATGAAGCCCATTAAAATATTTAGGTTCAGATGAGCCACTGAAATTTGCATTTTTAGATTATGTACAAGGTATCATTTTTATGATTAAATGACAATAAGGGTACCTATAATCAGGGTTTCAAAATACGAGTATGCTACAGTAGGTATAAACTCTGATACAATAACCCTGGTGTTAATCAGGTAAATTCATGTCGATACAATGATTTTATATAGCATTTATTAATTGAGTCTTTTTTCTTTTTTTTCGTATTATGCGACGTAATTTAGTACCCATATGTGCACTTCTTCAGCACACTTGTGAATTATAATGTATTGACTACTCGTCGTTTTCAAAGAGCCTGTCCATTTAACAGCCGTAGTTCAGTAGTTTAATGAACTAAATATAAATATACAACACAACGTTTGTTTCATTTGTACGGTGGCATAGAGGTGACATGTGTGAACTTCTTTTTATCTCGTTTCCACGACATCACTATCCCGTTCCCACGACAAAATAATTTCATACTTGTCACCTCTATGCCACCGTACATTTGCATTTATCGCCGCTTCCAACAAAATGTCAGGTACATGAGACAGTTAAATGACATAACCAACTATCCTGGGTTTCTAACTTGTTCTTCTGCGAATGACTTCCCCGCATGAATCAGAGCTCAGAGGTGGAGCACACATGACTTTGAATGCATTATATTCAGTCATATTGTCACGGACGAACATAGGCCTCAGCAGGATTTCGAGCCTACGACCTCCAGATAAGCATACGAACTCTAGAATAAACACGCATTTGTTCTCATGAGAATCGACAAGTTGTTTGTGCACAATATTTATACACGTGATGAATTTAAACACGGTTTGAAATGGCAAAACTTAGTTTCTTTTAGCCGATGCTGATCAGAACAAAATCGTCTTTTCCTGGTCAATGTAGATAAATTATGAATGAAATTAATTCAAAATGAATGGAGTTAAGTCACAATAGCATTAAGGCAACATTCGTTTGAAGCTCTATTGTGTTAAACTGAACATATGTAAAATTGTAGCTTTATTTGAAAATTTGAGACTTTGTGAAACACACTGCCTATTTAGTTTTCTGTTATTTCTCATAAATTATTACAAGTTACGAGGTATGTCCCTAGATTTTATCATATAAATCTTTATCTATTTACCATGCGATGTTGTCTTGAAATGGATACCGAAATGCACATTTTTGGTTTGTATGTAAACTATTGTGGTTGAATAATGCCTTGAAATATTGAAGGTTAAGAGAAGCGATAATGCTTAAGTACATTGGCAAGTTAACATAGTGGCAATGTTCCGGTGATTAGGTCATTGTGCAAGTGACTCTTAACATTAGTTATCCCGACGTTCCATGAAAACCTGACGAGTATTGTGTAGCAAGGTGCTTAACACGTAATACAATGTACTATGACACCAATTCTGTTATTTCTCATAAATTTTTACAAGTTGATAATGAGGTTCTTCCTTTAAACAGGGTTATTCACAATACAGACTGCTGAAGGCGGTGATTGTGGTGAGGTCGATGTGCCCTCAGTTTTGTCGATGGAAGCGATCAGGTGGTACATAGATACTGTAAACACTGACAGTATATTGCCGTTTAAAGTTGGTATGTTCTTACGTTTTAAAGATTATTATCAGGTGAACAATACATTGTAACCTCTATGTAATACAATGCAGTCATTATTACTAGTAAATGTATATGTTCATTGATGGGATTTGCGAAACATGAAAAAAAGATGACACTTATTATTGGTTTTCTACAAAGGGTTACCAAAATCTACCAAGAGGTGTTAAAGACAAATAGAGCACGATTGTATCTACTTATTTCTTTTAACTTCGTTTTGACAATGCAACCATTTTTAACATAGTTGGAATTCATGAATACATTATGTATTTTTTTCCTTTTATTGACATGAATTCCCAAAACCGTGAAATTCTTGATATTTCACTAGCAACGGACAATAACATTTAATATTTCTATATAATTATGCATCACATCTTGCTAATTCTCTGATGTAATTAATTGCATTTCCACTTGATCATACTTCGGTAATTAATGAACCTAGTGACTAATTCTTGTTACACTACCATACATGAAAAGCCCGAAATAAAGCCATTGTGTACACTAGTTTACGACAGCGCTCGCATACACGATATGTATGTATCGTATCATAGTGTCGTAAGTTTTCTTTGAAGTTTGTACTGCTTCATCTTGAGAGGTTAATCGATATTAACTAAGGGTGGTGCATATTTCTCGAAGGACAAAGTGCATTATCTGACAGTGCGGGTATAAGATACACTCACTGTTAGTTACCGCACTGTTACAAAAAACGACATTACATAACAATACTATACCAGAATCGGTTATACATCCTTTGATTCACAATCACGGTGCATTCTACGTTCATTTGATTGGTTAAATTTCCGGGCTTTAAAATTTCACAATCACGGTGCATTCTACGTTCATTTGAGTGGTAAAATTTCTGGGCTTTCAAATTTCACAATCACGGCGCATGCTACGTTTATTTGATAAGTTAAATTTCGGTGGTTTTAAAATTCACAATCACGATGTATGCCATGTATAAACGTATCCATGTATGCGTATTTGCATACGTCTCATGATAAAGAGATACGAATGTATGATCGTCCACTTTCTGTGATCGAACTATGATACAAAACACTCGGATATCTTATTTAGTATCAGGGCTACGCCCCCTCGGCTAATTTGGGTGCCCTCATGATGTCATACTCTATCTACTACATATATCAACAATATTATGTGTGATGTTTTATAAATAAACAGTCAATACATAATTAATGTCATGCTAGTAGTTACAACAGTAATACGGCTGTGATTGATGTTACTGCTATTAATGCTAACTTCACATTGGTATGAGAACATTATTTATTGGAGTTTGTTTATAAAGAATGTTTTTTAATTTGGCCGTCTCAGAGAATCAACGTGGTTGTATTTGGCGGGTAATCAAACCTATACACCGCCAATATAGCATGAGCTGTCCGTAAGACATCATGCTCGACTATTCAACCACTTTGTCAGTAATCAGGACGCTCGACCAGTGTCCTTGATTAAGTATTTAATTTTTGTAGTTTATTGTCCCAGGACAGCATACTCGACTATTTGTATTAAATGAATGGTATAAAGGCAATCGATGGCACCAGCACAACTTATAAAAACTATATTACAGAACATGAAATATTTAATCTGGATTTCCTAAGCACAAAAGTTTGTGTGTGCGTGTGGGGTAATTCTGTTACAATGGGGGTCAGAGTTTATTCTACTGCTTCTTCTTCTGACCCGGGACCCTTGTATAAATTTTCAATCAAATACTACTAGTAGTGGCAAATGTATTTCACTTAACAAAAACTTTATTCAAGCGGACGCCGGGGCAAGTATAATTCGAACAGTCGAGCTAAAACGTATTTAAAATCGCCAAATGTTTGCGTCGCAGAATTTCAGACGTATACGAATAAATATAGTATACGCCTCTGTGGTTTTCGACTTAAATGTAGTCAATGAGCGCTTGAACTGTTGGATTGGTGGTATCAGAAAAATATTATAGGCGTTCTGTCCTTTGTTATATGCATGTAACCGTAGTGGAATCAAAGCGCTGTGTTAGAGCGTATTATAGGTATCAATAAGACAGGTATGTCTCTAGATTTCATCCTATACATTTTGATCTATTAACCATGCGATGTTGTCTGGAAAAGGATACCGAAATGCACATATTTGCGTAATGACATGAAATAATAACGGTTATGAGAAGCGATAATGCTTAAGCACGATTGGCAAGTCAACATAGTGTTTGCGTCAAACATCAATGTTCCGTCGATTTGGTCATTGTGCAAGTGTGCAATTCTTACATAAGTTATCCCGACGATCCACGAAACCGTAACAAGCATTGTGTAGCAAGTACTTAACACGTAATAAAATGTACTACGACACCCATTCCATTTTTATCTGCTTAGTAAAAGATTTGGTTAAACAACAATTTTAGCATTACATTTTCAGGATTTCGATATTATAAAACTTGTGAAAATAAAGACGTTGCCAGGGAACACGCAGTAGACATTCTCGAGCGTTATCACCTGTCAAAATCCACCAACGCAACTCAAGACTTTATTGTCGGTAAGCATATTTTAAGATTTTATAAGTCATATTCAGTGTGTTTGAACCGTTTGATACTCGTAGTCTATCAAGTTACATCTCCGTTTATCCGAAACATTACTTCTCCTATACGTTTTGATAACATGCATGTAGTGTTTTCTACTTAACAATTGGTACTTCTGTAGAAGCCATAAACTATATATCACCTACATCATATTAAACCTTTATATCCCAAACCAAATTAAACCAACAACTCATTCAGTACTATAGATAAATGATAAAACTTTGGGTTCTAAATCCCTCCCAAATTATATTTTCAAATATTTGTCACTTAACTACTGCGTACTCTTTCACTCTTGGCAAACGTTTCTAAGGTTATACAATGTGGCATGTGGCTCCTTTCAACAGCACTTTGTTCTTTGAATGTAACGTTTTACCGGTTTGGGACTAAATTACTAAATGGAACAATTGTAATTGATAAACACACCAGAAATATCTTGAAAAAACATTTGTCGGCGCAATTTGAGATTTGTTGTGCAACATAAAAAATGCCGAGATGTTACGATTGCTTGCCACTCCAGATCCAAAATCGATTTCGGTAAATCCACCGAAATTCTGTAAATTTCGGTTAGGTTACGTACCTCTTATCGAAAGGTTAACCAATCCGCGTCAAGTTTAAAAACGTTGTTCGGTTAAAGAGAATTTGGTTAAGTGATTAACGTAAGATCTGATTGGTTTACACAACACTGATATGCAAATAGCAAAACCATGTTAGTACGGCTGTGCCGTAAACTAAACAGAATGATCTGACGGTATACAGTAAAACTTCACTTAAAGACCATCTCAATAATAAGGCTACTTCGAAATTGGGACCAATTTTCAAGAGTCCAAATGGTGGTCTTATTATCGAGGATGTACTGTATTGTACAGGTGTGATAGGTCCAGAATTGAGCCATGAGTCTTCCGCCGTCTCGTCGGTATTCAGCTCACAACCATTATCGAAAAGGTTCCTGCAGATAAGTTACTCTTCAACATCGATAGAACTCAATCAGAGACAGACATATCCGAATTTTTACAGAGTAATACCTGATGACAGTGTACAGATAAAGGTAGTTTGTGTTATATACATGTATGTGTAAATTCATGCTATATGTTTTAATGTACATATCAAGGTATTTTGTGATATATGTTTTAGTGTTCATATCGAGGTATATTGCGATATATGTTTTAGTGTACATATTGGGGTATTTTGTGTTATATGTAAAAGTGTTCAGATCGAGGTATTTTGTGATAAATGATTTAGTGTACAAATGTATTTTAATTAAGTTCTAATGCACAGCTCTAGAATTTTGTGTCATATGTTCTCGAGTACAGTTTATGCATCAGTGTTATATGGTCCATCATACACACTGACTCTCTCATTTATGTATTAACAAAACAAATTCACGATTTGCATTTGAAAATTTTTATTACAAGGCGTATGTTTCGCGTGATTTCATGAAAGCCATAGTTTGTTACCATTTTACCTCCAGATAGTAATTATAGTGTGCATCTTTAATTTTCATTTCTGTTTTTGACTACCTTATTTAATAGGCAATGGTCAAGCTAATGCTGGAGCTAGAATGGAATCGTGTATCCATACTATTTGAGAATGACACATACGGTCGTGTTGGTGCTGAAGATTTACAAAGACTGTCACTAGAAAATAACATCTGTGTATCTAAAATTGATCCGATTAACATTGATAGTTCTCGGCGAGTTGATGTGGATGATGTAAAGGGTATATTAGAAGATATAATATTTCAGTCACCGCAAATAACGGGTGTTGTGTATTTTGGAAGTATGACAGTTGCGAATACGATATTTCGTATACTGGAGAAGCAGGATTATAATAATGTACCGATATTTCTTCTCTCAGAATCGATCCAGTTACAGAATACAGTATTTCAATCTACTGCCGGTACGGAACTTATAAAGCCAAGAGGAGCAATGACTGTTTCTGCTCCAATTTTAAATACATCCATAACAAACGACTTCTGGGATAATATAAGCTCCGTCCTAACGGACTCTCAGGCTTTTTTAGATGCTTCTCGAGTCAACCCATATCTAACCCAAGTAGTTACAAAATATAACAACAGATGCAGCGTTAGTTCCTCGAATTGTCAACCATTAACACAATCAGAAGTAAATAATTTGATCTCTGATCGTTCTCCATACGTCGATTATGCATTACTAGCAGCTACGACCATGGTAGAGGCATTACGTAAGACATATAACACAATATGTGTAAGTGGACCATGCCTAAATATCAACGATTTTAAGAATAAGTTCCAACCTACTGATATGTTGGACGTCATGGAAGGATTATCGGTATCATTCAACAATGTGAACGGTGTGTTTATTGGTTCTTATCCAAATTTTCAATTAACAAGTGCTACTAGCGTATATGACGTGTACAACTATAGAACCAAAGTTGAAGATAACTCGAAATTCCAATTTGTCCACGTGAGTATCTTGGTGTATTCTGGTATACCAGCCATTGTATGTTCTGTATTAGCCCCGCATACGTGTCTCTGTACTCCGACTTTTACACGCGTCTGGTGTAGCGACAGTATAGAGATGTGTCGTCCGTGGCTGGACTAGGACTAGGCAACTCCCTATTCCGGAAACTCTTTAGTCCGAAAACTTCCTCTAACCGGACAATTTCCCCGTAGTCCGGATCCTCCCTACTCCGAAATCCGAACGATTTTTCGGTCCGGATTGTTATTTTACACGTAAAATAAATCTCCCAAAACTGGACAATAATTTTCCGCAAAAATACGTCTGATAGTATAATGACTGAAAATTAAAAGAAGCCATGATTTTAACTGTCCCGGGGTGTAGACCACTAGACGTTATCATCATATGCATTTCGATTTGATGGGAACAAGGTAAGCACGGTAACGAGGAGTACTTATTATGTAAACAATGCTCCAAGAACAATTGTATAGATAATGTTGTGAAAACATGCGGTGGTAATTTTTAAGCGATTGATGATCCCAGACAATCAAAGGATGAGCAACGAGACTAATGAAAAAAGTCTGAACTATATAACATTATGGCTGTGAGCGCAGAAAAAACGCCTGTTCGGTACACAAATCTAAATTCAAAACTTTTACCTTAGATCATTAAGTGTTTTACTATTTTCCTCTTCGAAAACTATTTTGAAATGAGGCTATGGATGGCGTTTTGAAAATACATCGTACTATGTGCATATTTTGTCAGGTTTTTTGCTGACATGTTGAATGATACATTGACAGATTTGCTTGAAATTGATATATGCAACGTCATTCAGTGAAACTATCAAAATATAGTTAAAGTAAAAATTGACGATATCTCATACATTTTCTGTACGGTGGTAATTCTGAACCATATGAGTTTTCTCACATTTCTTTAATGAATAAACAACTTTCATAATGATAAATTTATATCAACAAACATGTAATTTGCATATCGCACAGCAGATCTTCCTTTTATGAAAGGGGCGCAAATATGTTGGTATCTTATAACTTATGCTTTTGGTCTATAAATCAAATGTTCAAGTTTACCTTTTTTGTAAAATACTGCAGCATAAACTTCTCTATGACTCGGCAAAGTCGAATCAAAGAATGCATTCAGATATTATAGAAAGAATGTCTTGCCTACGGACATTCAATGGAGGAATCTTCTCCAGTCCGAAATCTCCTCTAATCCGAACTTTATAGTTTGTTAGAAGTGTGTTCGGAGTAGGGAGTTTCCACTGCTCATGTAAATATAACTATAATTTATACTTTCTTTCGCAGTTTCTCTTCTGTTTCTAAGTAAGTACTGGATTTCTAACATAGTTCATATGTAGTGTTCCCATGAATAAATTAAAGCATCTGAAAACTGTTATTAATATGAATAACGGACTAAAAACGTTCACATACATTAAAGACTATGTAACTAATTACAGTACTAGTAGTACAATTCATGTATGTTTTTAAAGGTTGGTAATCTATCCGAGGACGATATGTTGCTTCAAAGGGATCTACTCAGAGATTATGATGCAGCGGCGAAGGAATTGGAATATCCAGATTTAAGACGTGGGACCTGCCCAGAAAAGGAAAAATGTGAAGAATGTATTCGGAATGATTTGAAAGAAGCTTTGTTCCACATTCCAGGAGACGTTTACGTAGTTGGTAATATATTTCACGTATTACATAAAGCTACTTTGTATCACTGTTTCATGAATCATATACTAGTTCATCAAAAGGGCTTAACCTTGCCACTCGTATTCAGAATATATATGCATGTTCACGACCGTATTATTCTGGCACGTTTACTGCAGCCTGGACATGAATATGAGCTGCACCACAAAAGACCCTTTATTAGTGACGTTGGTTATGACATCGAGTATTTCAGAGTTTTGACGTCACGTTTTGGATGCTTAATTATGATTTATAAAATTAAACAAATGAGGAAATAATGTACATTTTTTTGAAGAGGACAATATTTTTGTAAGAAGTATGTACATCTGACGCGACGTCATTACTTTGTAGCTTACTTTTGCATCTTGTTCTCTTCATTGGAATTGCTATAAAAAAATAAGTAGTCGTCCGAATTTAATACTTTGGGTAAAAATGCAAGCTGAAAGAAATATCTGTTAGAAAATGTAAAAAACTGAAAATGGACTTTTTGGTCACTAATACAGGTTTTTTCGTGGCGCAGCATCAGCGTACTCATTACTGTCATGGTTATTCTTAGTCATACATGGAATCAGAATTTTATATAAAAGTATCGAGTGACTTTAAAAAAAAAAAACACGGCAACTTGAGTTTTAGGAAGACATACATATTGGAAACTCTAAATTAAATGGAGACATGTGTGCTATTTTGTAAGCGCTTCGTTTGGCGTATATCCACAGTTGATGAACAAAATTACGTCTGAATACAGATTTAGGTAAAATATTGTTTGGATATTCGAGTAAACGCTGCCTTGTATTGATACTGATAAAACAGAATATAGACCTTTTTGAAATACCAAATAAATTCTACTTTCCGATTAAATATGCTGAAATCTTTGTACCTATGTGTAATGTGACTATTGCCGACAATTTTACTCAATCATATCGATTAATTCCTTAAAGTCGGTAAAAAATGTATGATTTACGTGCAACTAAATTTACACAACAATAATATTTTATCTTTAGGGATTGTTTCTATAAACAACAAAGCTTTCCCCGGTCCCCTGGGCTGTGGCGAGGTTCGAACACGACATGGGTATCAAATGCTTTTATCTTTAAAGGTATGTATAAATACAAAATACATCCAGTAATTCATCTGTCGAAAGAATAGCTCAGAACGGTTCTTTCTCTTTTTTATGTTGTAAATCGTTGTCAGTTCCGGTCAGAACATCTAAAAGTTGTTCTGTTTCAGTTCGGTCTTGAAGAATTCAAGACACGAAGGTCATACGCTCAGTACAAAGCCTGGTTTGGTAATAATACGATTGGACTGATCGTTATCAACAGCTGCAACAATGAACTAGAAATTGTGAGACGAATCCTAGACCTTCACTCTAATGGATTACCACTACAAGATGGGACTAGCATTGACTTAACTGATCGTATATTAGGTATAGTTATGCAAACCATCATCGAACTCGTACCTTGAACATGGTATATACAATTACCGATAGGAAACCACGAATGGTTAATTCCAAATGGAAGGTTGTATTATAGTAAACAAACATTCTTTTAAATCAAGTTCATAAAAATAATCAGAATTATTGGCATGCTCTTTATCGTCTTGTTAATCTACCAAACCATCTTATTGCTAAATATCAAGAAACCGAAATACAGGTTTATACATCTTCAGTTGTAATTACTGATACCACATTCATTTGTATTACCTTTATACAAATATTAATGCTCTTTGCCAGTTAGTTGGAAAGTAGATAATCCAGGGCGTTTCTTACACTTGGTTATATAAGGTTGATTGCTTGTATTAGCATAAGCTACCTCACAGCGCTTTGATTCCACGAATTCAAAACGTGTTTTATATTTGTGATTTCTTCATATTAATGAGCATCTATAAACTGTGCGATATGCTTTAATGTGTTCGCGGGGCGATATAAACAAATGTCACTTCAGAACATTTTGATTGTGTCTTGCTAACTGCGAAACATTTTAATTATGTCGTGCTAATTGCGCAACATTTGGATTATGTCGCGCCAACTGCGCAACATTTGGATTATGTCGTGCTTACTGAGCAACTTTTTGATTATGTCGTGTTGACTGCGCAATATTTCTTGACTGTGTTCTCCAAACACTGACATTGGATTGCACCTGTTTTTATTTTAGGCTATATTGGTGGACAATCAACAGACGTCAGTCAACCAGCTGCAATTCAACTAACCAAACTAAACATTGTACAGATAAGTTACTCGTCAACCAATACAGTGTTGAGTAATAAAGACCTGTATCCATATTTTATGCGCATCGTCACACCTGACAACGTACAAGCTAAGGCAATGATAGAAATAGTCAAAGGTGATTAGTGATAATGAACTTGAAATAATGTTCTAGAACACAGTCACGTTCGATAAATCAAGTCCGTCTAGCACGCGACTGACAATCTGAAAACAAATCGGAATAGCAAGAGATTGGAGCGTATGCATGTTTTTAGTGCTGATTGTCTGTACATTTAATATTTAAATACCATGATATATGCTGCAAACCATATAACTATGACAGTGAAAGCACGTAGAAGTGTGGTGCTTCTATCTAGGAGGTCATGACTGGTGTAAAATCCAGAGGTGCATTCGGAATCTTCAAGGGGATTCATATCGTTGTATTGTTTTGACTTCGAACCTCCTAAAATGTCATTGGACGTCTAACCCTGATTAGGAAAAAAAACGTACACTCAGGTACTTTACATTGAAAAAAGAGATGAGAAAATCCTCAGGCACGGCTGTTACTAACTTATCTAATAGGTTTACATTTATTGTGTTCTGTTTTTTTTTAGCAATGAACGGTAAATATGTACAATTAATATACAGCGAAGGAGCGTACGGAGAGGGTGGTAGAGACGCCGTTGTCAAGGAAGCAAAGGAGAACTTTGTCTGTATTGCACAAGAAATAAAAGTAGATGAAAGTGATACATATTATGATTATTACGAGATGATGAGAAAGAAACCACACGCAAAAATTGTAATAATTTATCTAAGATCCCACGTGGTAAACCCATTCCTGACGGATGTCAAGATCAGTGGGATGGAACCAGGAGAATTCCAATTTGTTGGCTCTGAAGCTTGGGGTACGAATGCAGATGTGATGAATTATGATATTACAAAAGGTGCATTGGTTGTATCTATTGAAATTGATAAATATCTAGATCTTGAAGAATACATTCAAGGTATGTTGATATATCTTCACACATATTGTGATATCACTGCATGTTTTTAAGCTTTACATCTTCCACAAATGCAAGGAAAACTGAACACTGAAAAACTTTGACACTCTTCATCAGTATTCCACCGCATTTATATAATTATTTAATTTCGTCACACATTTTTCTCTTTTGAATCAATTACTAGGCACATGAGTCTCAGAGCAAATCAGGCATTGATCTTATGTTGTTCATTTCTTGGATGAAGTATTAACTCGTCGCCTTATTTCTAGAACCCTGTAACTAAATATTTGGCGGTTTTGAGTATTTGGTATCGTTGAAACCGTCTTTCCAACCTCTTTCTATTTGTACTATATTGTTCTGGGTGCACATAACTTAAATAAAATGCAATTCTTAACCCCGTTTGTAACAAAACTGCAGGAGGGTAAAACTTTAAAGTTGTTTTTCTCAAAAAGACGAAAAGCAAGTTATGGGGTTATGTTCATAATGCGACGAACTATTTTAAGTAACTTATTTTTTACGTTGTCTGTGAAACAGTTTTTAGAACATATTGCTTGCTCTCGGTGACTTCTTCGAAACTCACTGCTTATTTCCCTCATCCGTACATTATTCACCGCTTTCACAAATGTCGCGAGAAGGTGGATATTTAAATAAAATGAAGGTTTCACTTTTAAAAAACGAAATGGTTGATTCATTATGTTGTATTTCAGCATCTACATTTGTCCCATTTCTCTGAAATGTAACCTCGACAATGTCAATATCTAATAGAGAAAATCATAAGATAGAAAACGAAATAACAGAAAACTGTTAAAATGTTTGTGATGAAAGAGGATTCTGTGCTTTGTAAAGGGAGACCACTGCGTATGAGATTGGTCTGTTTCTTGCATAAGTAACCGGTCTTTGCTCCTAAATCCGAAGTGTGAGGACCGCGCTAGAGCTGCGCACATTGCATGAATTGAACCTACGATCAGGAGTCTAGCACTCTATCTTTTAACCACTGTCATCCTAAAATAGGTAGTACGCGTGTATGCTTAATTGAGTCGCTTAAGTATTTTAGATTTCTGGCTGTGTTTTTTACTCGTTTCATTTTGACCTTTCTGAACCAATTTTGTAAAGGCACGTGTATTTTGGAACTGAAAAGTCTCTGTTTCAGGTGAAGAGCCGAACTTTCTTGAACCTAATCCATGGTTGCTGGAGTACATTCAGAACAGACAATATTGTTACTATAGATGGAGTTTTGATAAGAGTTTCAGCAGGCCATGTTCATCCGATATCTTGCCAAGGAGTGACTTAGAATTTGAATCCGATCATTGGTGTAGTTTTGTTTTTAATACACTGCTGTCGTTTCTCAAAGGTACGTAGTTTCGAGATACAAGTCTATCGGTATGAAGTTGGTTTTGGTAGCACTAAGAGCTGCTACACTGCTCTTTAGGCGAGCAGTACGTATTATACTAAGTTGTATGCATTCCATTAAGGTTGTATACAGTAAAACCTCACATAAAGACCACCTCAATAATAAGACTACTTCAAAATTAAGAACAATTTTCAAGACCTATATTCATTGTTTTCCATTTATTCAATCTTGATATTTAGACCACCTCAATAAGTAGACCAGTTTTCAAGGTTCCAATGGTGGTCTTATTATTGAGGTTATTGAGACCGTGGACAGACGTAAATATGTAATCTCTTACTGTTTGTATCAGTCAATTATAATCGATGTGCATCTTAACGTTACAACAAGTTTATATAATCTTTTCATATTTGGTTTACATTAAATTTTATTGTTTACGAATATTGATGAATTAGAACAAACGTTAATTGTAATTATCCTTTTTTTTAAACTTCTAAATATGAATTACACAGAACTAATAGTTAAATTTAAGGACCCTGATTATTATTGCACATTGTCATTCTATATTTGCCGTTGGTTTGATATACGAATAATTAAAGTTGCATCATGTTTAAAAATTGAAATGAACGATTCAGTGGCACATATAAGTGAACGCTGTATCATGTTCAATAGATACGTTTAAAATCCTGCATGCAAGCGGGTATGGACATCTCTTGTTCGCATTATCGAATAAAAGTAGACATTAAAGCGGAAGGCGTTGTGTATTTCACATAGCCAGATCAGTCGCCATATCAGTATTGATCATTTTATTTTTGAGCGTTGCCAACACAAAACCTGTTAGCCTTTTAGTGACGTTAATAATAACATCGAGTATATCAAAAGTTTTGACGTACCAAACTAAGTGCTTTGTCCGAAAATGTTTTTGTCGCTTAGTTGTGATTTAAAGAAATTAAACGATCGAGGAAATGGTTATAAGTATTATATATTTGTTTTTTCCATTTAAAGAGCAGAATATTATTTTAAGAATAATGTACATTCTGACGCAAATCCATCATTCTGTACCTTACTAGTGCATCTTGTTCTTAACATTGGACTTGTTATAAAAAGAATAGTAGACGACCAATTATAAAACTTTTGGTATTAAGTAAAAGTTGAAACAACATCTGTTAGAACATGTAAAATCTCTTATCTTATCTAACACAGATTGTGTCGTGACACAGCTCATTTGTGTATCTTGTAGCTGATACGATATATTCTTCTTTTGAACGATGCATTTATTGCAATATAATCAGTGGAATATATATCAGTGCTGTTTGATTTACTTTAACGTATGCATTGATTTGGACACAAATATATATCTAACAATGAAACAAGCATTTCGATCTACATAGTATTTCAACTAATTATTTATTCAAAGCATTGAATCGAATTTTCCAATTTAGGCTCAGCGACATTTTTGAAAGATAGATGCGGAACATCTGTAAGCGATAAACTCTGTTCCGACTACGTACATCGTCCACGAGACCTTGTACAGGTCCTGCAGAAAGTCAAAATGGATATATATGGCGATGGAGATATATTTGTACGTATTTTCTCTGTCCATTTAAACTCTATGAATATTTAGGTCGAACGATCTGCCCGAATATTTGTTATCTTTTAGTATGTGATGATAGAAATGTTGTTATTATTTGAGCACTGCTAAGGGATTTACAACCTCTTCTGCAAGTGCCGTCATTTCAAGAAAATGCAACATGTGATGTCACTATTTGCAAGCAGGAAACACTATTTACTCCATATGGTCACTTCTCTTTCGTATTGTCATTTGGAGCAAATATTGTTTATCGTCACATGTGGTGTTTTCGGGAAATTACGTATCTTAAAGAATAGATTGGAAAAAGTACAGCGGCGCTAAAATGGATTTTATTCATTTAAACGTCCAATAACGTAAAAATAGTTTTGTTGGCGTTTGATAGTCTCAAGCTAAGTTATGAAATGTAATCAAGTATACATTGATATTGTTCAGAATAAACATGATTATCAGCGAAAAAACGAGTTGTACGGGGTCATGAAACTGGGTCAAGGGCAGTGGATGTCCTTCGACATTCACATCAGGTTATTGCAAAGCGGTCGGTAAATTTGTAGCCATGTAACGAAAGAAGTAAATGAAAATAATAATGCAAACAATTTGGTGCGGTTTCATTGAACACTCGTTTCAATAGTTCGTGCATAAATATATAGCTAAATTATACGATTATATCCTTGGGAGTTCAGCTTATGGATTAATTTTATCTTAAATGAACCGTGTCGTTTTATTAACATTAGTACACACCTCATTGCTGTGTTAATGTTTATTAAATGATGGCTGATTTAAAAGTGTAAAATAACAAACTATGAAATAGATATTGAACTTCACACTTTGTAGTTCGATTTCTTGGTCATGTATTGTATTGAAAATTTAAAATTGACTGGCGACATTTAATAATATATATCTACAAAACAAAGTGCTGGATGGCACAACTTTGGATCAGTTCGTATTTTGTTAAGAGAGCATAGTGATTTACCGAAAAACCCCCTTCTTAAGAAATATCTGTTTATCATTTATATTATTGGATTGTATTTATTGTAAATAATACATTACTTTTTCCTTTGGTAATTGTCTCGTTATCATTATATTAGTATTTTGTATGTTTTATATACTCATATTGTCATGTATTTAATTGAGTTTATATTAATAAAATTGTAAACTTTCAAATCTATTCCGTGAATAACATGTCAGTATGTTGAATTCCCGGGTACAAGAACGAAACCTACCCGTGTATTGATTACTGCATGAAAGTTTCAGGGACGTCAAATTAGTTCATGCTTTTTTGTTGGTTGTCTGATGTTATGGTATTGTACATAGTTATGTATCAGTACTGACTATAGTAATCAAAGCAGATTCCCACATTCAAATATTGCATCAGTTGTTCACGTGATATACTAATTCTCGACCTTTCAAGGAAACAAACATAATGTTACATCATATATACGTAAATATTGCTATAGAAGATTTATATATAAAATCACCGAAGAGGGTTGTTACCACACATTTTCAGATTTACGACCAGCAAGGTGACGGTCTGATGGGTTATAAGATATATAATATACAGGACCATGATGGTGATAAATCGAAAAGTGTTTATTCCCAGGTGAGTTAAATCGGTTAATCATGACATTGTGTGAGATGTTTTGTAATTACGACGGTTACAATTTTCAACAATCTTTGTTACATAAAATATGTTTTATATTGTATATGCTCTCTGCATCAAATACATTTTTATATATTGCATGTCGTAAAATTAGATAAAGTATTGGCGTCAATCTGACATTCACGGTCGAGGAACATTGGGATATGCAGTACATTAATATGAACTTTGACAGCTATTTTGGTGATGTTCATTTTTAATTCCCCAAAGATAATGTTTCATCAACAAACGTAGTTATGATTATGATCCACATAGTTTGGATTAGTTAGTACAACACTTAAATTGATCAAGATCTCTTTCAAGTATGTATGCATCATTATAAACCAAGTGTGTATTGCTGTTTTATAATGCTGAGCTATTTCGCTGTGCAATCTATGTACAGTGTCCAAAGGCTAGCGTGATTCCCGCGCGAACTGTCGGGCGAGTCTATTTATTGTAAACCGACTGAAAGTTAGATTGATTCAAAATTAGTTGAGAATACCGCCGCTGTGTACGCTATGTCTATTGGTCAATATCCTCCAAACACGTTTTCATTGGCTAATCGCCATATAATTTGTTTTCAAACGTTCAAAAAATTAGCTGAGAATACAAACTGTACCACCGTTGTGTACGCTATGTATATTGGTCAATATCCTCCATAACATGTTTTCATTGGCTAACCACCTCATAAGTTGTTTTCAAACGTTCTCAAGGAAATAAAAACGGACTATACTTCACACGTGTTTCATATCACTAGTAACACATGGCGAAAATGGATAACCTTTACCAACATAGTAGTGTTGACTTTTGCATTAATCCCTTTTCGCATATACGATTTTCATTAACACGAATGGTCAATCTAAGTTGTCGATGTTCTACCATGAAAACCCATGCTCCTATAGTCCTGGCTTTAGGCTTATATACTGATGGACGACTTGTATGACATGGTGTTGCTTCTATCACATAGATGCTATGTGGGGAGCTACAGTCTAAGTACTGGTTTATTGTTTGATAAGCGAGAAGTTAGATACCCTACACTCAATCCTATTGTGTCATCTTGTCCGAGTGAGAGCGCATGCGTGGATTGTCAAGAGAAATATAACGAAACAGTCATAGCGACAAAGTAAGATACGTACTTGAGGCCATTAAAAACGCAACTATTTGAACAAGGCATCATTTTGAAGTACCAACTGTCGAAAGCGAGTTGCAGTTATCTATATGCCTAATTTTTGGTTGCGTTTTTAATGGCACTTAGTATAGAAACATTTACAGCGAATTCTAGGATGATTGACAATAAAATAGTAATTATGGATTTATTTTATTTAAGTTAACGATATTCAGCAATTGTTTCCTACTGATTTTTATATTTGATATTTTTTTATAACAAATATCCATTTAGTCTTTGTTCTTACATGATTGAATCAACAGTATTTAACTCTTTAATATTAAGGGTTTTAAAATAAAAAGGAATAATCATAATATCATAATCTGCATCGAATTGCAGAAACATGAGTTTTAAGGTTGTTGATTGTTGGTGTCATATAAAGCAATGTTTATGTACAAGTAGCATATATGTGTAGTTACCTACGTAATGTACACATGATTATACCAACACACTCCTGCAAGCTCCTAGCGACATCAGAGATAGTAGAAATACCAACAAATACACTTCTCGCGTTTTAAATTTAGGACTATAAGTTTGACGTTCTTATAGCTCTACCTGTCCAGGTTACTGGTTGGCTGGACTAAAACCATGAAATGTAGGTTTTGTGTAACATATCCTATTGATTCCAGGCCAGAAGACGACGTAACTATACCCATACTCGCCGGAATCATTGGTCTGTCTGGTGTGATCAATTTGTTGTTGAGTTTCGTTATCATTAGATGTTCAAGGATAAGACCACCTAATCGTATGTTGATCTAAATTTTGTGTTAGTATGGTCTCGGAGAGGCAGATAGGGAGAGAGTGAGGGATAGAGAAAGGGAGTGAGGGAGAGTAAGGGAGAGATATAGAAAGGCAGAGAGGGAGGAGGAGAGAGGAAGAATGAGGGAGGGGAGTGAGTTAGGAGGGAGAAAGGTCGACGGGAGAATGAGGGAGAAGGAGCGAGGGGAGAGACAGAGAGGGGAGAGACGGAGAGGGGAGAGACAGAGAGGGGAGAGACAGAGAGGGGAGAGACAGAGAGGGGAGAGAAGGAGAGTGAGAGAGAAAGAGGGCGGAGATAATGGGGATTGATAGAGGGAGTGTATGAGAGTGTTCTCTGGACGGTCTATGTTCTTGGCGTAATAAGTATATATATATATATTTCACTTTATTGTTTCATTAGTAAGCATATGTAAATATCCATGTAACATACAGCTGATTAGAGACTCCGGTTGATATGTTTATACATTTTCATATTTTAAAGGGTGAAAACAAGAACTAGTGGACTGACCATAGCGTCGATTAAACCCCTTGGTATCATATAAAATGTTTATATAAATAAGCGGATTGCTTATAAGAACAAAATGTCTGTTAAAACAGTCTCTATAAACAGCTTATTATCAAAATAATTATGTTATAGATGACACGTACATAACCCCGCACCATTTAGAGGAGCGACAATCTGCACACGGGAATCATCATTCTGGACATAACAACGAATTAAGTGAAATGTCCCATTACGAGGAGTGCCGCACGTAGTAACGAAAATATACAAACATTTTGCAAACAATTAAATGTACCGAAATGTTTTGCAGCAAAGAATTTGCAGCATTGAACGTCATGGGAAATATTATTCAAGCAAACTTATTTATTCTTACTTTAAGTGAGGTTTTCTTGTGGACGGACATTTTAATATTTTCACTAACCCTGTATTGATTATATTAAACCTTTCTGAAATAATCACCCTAATCATTTATAACACAATGTTTGAAATGTTACCCCATGCTGTCTATTTTGTCTATTATTGAAAAATGATTCAACAATACACTCGGCATAATTTCTGTCGTAAAATGAACGCGAGAATCAATATGAATTAATGTATTCTGAACAGACGTATGAAGAAAGTATTTATGTGATGGTGTTTGCATTTTTTAATTTTCATTCACTGTTAAATAATATCAATAAAATCCAAGTGACCAATTAGAAATTTTGCTGAGTGTATGATCATACTGTTTTCAAGTACTGTCAATAATGCATTTGTTATACTCTATTACTCTATTTTGATTTTGTATGCTGCCATATGATGTATATATATATTACGTATAAATATTATATATTACCCTATAATGACAATATTGCGTTATGTTGATAATGTATGTTGACACTATTACCCTCTGCTGACAATATCGCGCTATGTTGATAATGTATGTTGACACTATTACCCTCTGCTGACAAAATTGCGTTATGTTGATAATGTATGTTGACACTATTACCCTCTGTTTACAATATTGGTCTATGTTGATAATGTATGTTGACACTATTACCCTCTGTTGACAATATTGCGCTATGTTGATAATGTATGTTGACACTATTACCCTCTGTTGACAATATTGCGCTATGTTGATAATGTATGTTGACACTATTACTCTATGTTGATTATGTATGTTGACAATGTTACTCTATGTTGATTATGTATGTTGACAATATCACTCTATGTTGATTATGTATGTTGACAATGTTACTCTATGTTGATTATGTATGTTGACAATATCACTCTATAATTGATTATGTATGTTGACAATATCACTCTATGTTGATATACAGTCGGACCTCGTTCATTCGAATACATCGGATCCAAAATTTTTCGAATAATATACATATACATGGACAACCGTTTCGAATAGCACATTTCAATTCGACGTGTCTAAGAACATACATTGGGACCTGATATGTATTTCGATTGATATCATGTATTCGGATATAAGGTTGTCGAATAAGCGAGGCCCGACTGTATTTCGTTCGATCGCGTTGTGCTCAATGTATAAATGTACATGTTCGAACACTCATAGAGTATGTCATTATTATTGCTTTGTAAACTGTGTACATATGATGATAGGTGTTATTCTCAAATTAAATTTAAGTGCACTATTTTGTTCTGTTCTGATATATTTGCATTGGTCGAACATTAAGTGCTCAGTGTCCGTGGAATGTATGCCCTGTAACAGTAACCCAAGCAGAGAATACACTGACAGACCATGGAGAAATTATTATCTGGTTTTGCGATTTTTCAAAACGACTTTGTGCGTTATTCGAATAGGTAACTAGGTTTCGCGAACCAAGGTTGACGCTTTAACAAAAATAAAGATATCAGTATGGCGCTAAGCGAAGCGACACGTTTCGTGTGACATTGAAAAGTGGCGGTACATTACTCGCGGGATATTTAATACAATTAACACTATTATGCTTATTGGGAAAAAAACCATATAAGAAATTTATTGCTTAGGGTAGTAAATACATTTGTAATTTTTTCGACTGGATTCACATGGTAATTATAGATTTTTGTTTGTTTGGGTGCAAAATTGATAGCTCTCCGTAATGGAGGTAAGAAAACGTCCATCATAAAATACCGCTTTAAGTCGCTAGTGCATGAACTATAACATTAAGTCTTGGTATATCAAGCTGAAAGCAAATGCATGTACTCTTATTAGTTTGCACTTTTATTTCTTGAGTAAATATACTAAAGAACTATCTGTAACAAACAATCTTTACTTCAGTTAAATAAACGGTAAAAGATGCACGTATTGCAAGCAATATGATTTCTTATGTTTTATCGAATATGATTAGAATTTAAAGTTAGAGATTTTATGCCATTTTTATCTTTAGCCAGGATAGGTAAACAGGTAAATAATGAAATTATGAGTTTATTTTTCAAATTCTACATTCCCACTGGTCCGTAAGGACAAAACACATGCATAGTAAACCCTCACTTAAATACCACCTCAACACATTAAAACACAATTATATGACCATCGTGGCAATGTCCCTTGACCTTTTCAGAGATTTCATGAAACACACATTAGGTATTTATTTGAAAACAAAACATGTACTAGTACATGTTTACGATGTTTGCGCATTTGTCTGGTAGATAAATTAAAGAAAAGTTACGAGTTATAATAAATGATAACTGGACATGTCAATTTTAAACTATATCAAATATATAAAAACTTTCGAACCGATGAAGGCGCAAACTATTTAGGCAATATATATTCCGTTGTTCTCTTGATTGGTTCAAGAAAGTGCTAATACATCTTAAGGCAAACATGATTTCTTCGAATATTAACCTTTTAACTATCAGAACTATAGGCAACGTATTTATTAAGCACTAAGCATCTGATCAATTTTTAATTTATACAGTACCGACAACAATTCGTCGGTAGTAAAAAGTCTAGTTACTATCCACAATTATGTGTTGCGCAATCATAGATACGCATTCTACATTCAAACCATTATTTAGAAAAAACGAATTAATTCCTTCCAGCCCTACGTTTACAGCGTGCGGATTCGCCCCGTTTACAAGAGAAGTTCGGCTGGTCATACTTTGCTTCGACATGTTACTTAAAATTGGTTGGCTATCGCACTTACCCATTTATAAGTGAGCTTAGTACGGCTTTGAAGGAAAACTATCTGGTACATATGATGACACTTTATATCGCAACATATATATGTACATGTTTGTTGATGTCTGGCTACATTGTACATATTAACTTTACAATGGCATTGAAGTTATATTGTATGGTTGTTTGCTGACCTATGCAGTTTTGGTCACTGCACTCGTCAATATGTATTTAGCCGTTTCTTAGGATTTAAAAAACCAACATTGAAGTATTTGCAAAGTTAACTTTTCTGTCGATGTAAGAAATCATGTGTTTCTGTCAGATCTAGTAAGGTTGTTTTATAAGGTTATACAAGCGTATATAAGATAGTTAAGGTTGTTTTATAAGGTTATACAAGCGTATATAAGGTAGTTAAGGTTTATTGGGGTCCATTATGATTTCTGGCTTGATTTCTGATGTCTTTACTAAACACGCCTTGTCAGTGAAATCAATATCAGTTACTTGTGACCTATAGTTTAGAAAGGTTGTCGACTGGAAACTGATGCACATTATAGGTTGCTGAATAGATTAAATACGGTCTTACCCAAAATCTATTTTCTACGGGTTTGAACAAAGTTTTAGTCTAGAACCTTTGATAGTCATTAAGAAGTTAAATACTGCCTATATTTTAATTATGAGTCGAGCTCGATTTTAAACGGTATAATGCTGTTTGTCCCCCCAAGTTCAAAGAAAAGCCCCGTATTCCTACATACCATCAATGTAATTATGAACAAACTCTAATGCTGATTGTAGATATCGAGTGCATCTGTAGAGATGTCCATCGTTTGTGAGGTAAGTAATACTCATGCCATTACCCATGAATGTTTGATTCCTTGGTCACCGATACAATTGTATCGTGTCTTACTTGATTTTTAGCGGAAGAAATTTTAATCAATCAAAAGGTTGAATTTTGTTATGACTCTTGTTTCTGGAAATGGCGCCGTTTTATTAATTTTGTTGTTAGCCACCGTAAGTGTTGTCTCGTCCTGTCTCGTGTGATGCGAACATTTGATTGGATATCGTGTACAGTGAGGTATTGTTGAATACTAATGGTATATACACATTCATATCACTACAAAAAGTACGGTCAATGACCTGTAGTTAATTTTCGCGCATTGAGCCGAAACTGCACTTTATATTAAAGAAGGTTTAACTACAGATAGCTTTAAATATTAAAACAAAAATCGTATGTGTCATTGGCCATGACAAAAAAGCGCTCCATATCAGATCATCGCCAATTCTAACTTTTTTATTATTAGAGCGTAACTATCGGCAGTAAAATCTATCTAAAATCGTCCTAAAAAATCGTAAAACGGGTTGTGGTCTGGCTAGAACGTATAGCTTTGGCTGGACAATGTCTATAATGCGACCCTAGTTAGTTCTCGATACTTACATCTCGTCATTATCCCGTCTGCAGTCCGTTTATATCAAGTTCCGATCGGGTAAAATTGTCCGTTCACCTCATGGGGACACCGTTTCCAAGCAGTCCAAGCCCGTCTGTAGTCAGTTTAAACCCGTTCGTAACTAGTCCTACTTCGTTCTTTATACGTCGAAATCCGTTCTAACTAGTTTGTAACTCGATCACCTCGTTCACACACAGTCTAACTTGTTTTGACCACGTTTTCATCTCGTCCATAGTGCGTTCAGAACGTAATTGCAATCACGTCCTGGACTGACGGCTATAAAACGCGTTTCTGCCAGTCCTCATTCTCGTTCGCCGCTTCAAGCTGTAAAGATCAAGTCCACAACAGTTGTGACAAGCATCGTGACCATCGTTGTGATCATTGCATACTTGTGATCATCATGTCTCCAAAACAGAGAGGAGCCAGACAGACGGAGCGTGTCAAAGCAGCCACTACCTAAAGATACCCAAGCTCCTGCTCAACTGAATTCAGGAACAGATGTAAACTGTAAAATATTGTGCCCAAATGATGAACAAGTGAGAAAACGGCCCCTATTTATACCATACTTTGTCTGATTGTACTGTAGACGGGGTGGAAGTTTAAAGAACTGCGTAAGAACGCAATAAACGTACTCAAAACGAATAGAGCGTACTGAGAACCTACTGCGAACTTTTAGAACAGTGTAGAAACGTGTTGCAAACTTGTTCAGAACTTGTTATTTTGTTTTGATCGTATTTAGACGGAATAACGACGCACTAAGGACGTAATGCGGTCGAGTTGGGTCTGTCTGTGAACGGGATTAACGTGCTACAAACGGACCCGGTCTGTGTGCACACTTATTGCCAATTGACGCCCGACCACACCACGTCATAGCAAGTCCCTAGTACGATCCAAGTACGGCAACTCCGTTCGTAGGTACGTCCATCTCGTTTTAAGTACGTTGTCACTCCGTCTAATTGCAGGACGGGGTGGTCGCCCAAAACATTTGAGCAGACTCAAAGTTCTGGAGCACCATTCCCGATCAAACCCGTCCGAGCCCGTCCATGAAGTTCGTATACAGACCGTAAAACGTTGCTACTATGTCCACTCCGTTTGCACACAGTTTAAGCCCGTACGGCTACAGTTTTCAGAACGTAGCGAGAACGAGTTCGGTGTGATGGGGCTTTAAGGTAACGTACCCTTTATCGAAATGTTAGCCAATCCGCGTCAAGGTTTCAAACGTTGTTCGGTTGAAGAGAAATTGCCTTGGTGGTTAACGTAAGATTTGATTGGTTTACACAACACTTATATGCAAATAGCTACATCATGTTAGTACGACTTCGCCGAAAAAATCTGTAGAAAGAAATGATTGCCCCGATTGAAACGTACAAGTTCTCAGTATAACGAAGACGCAAGCGAGACTAGAAGACACATTTGTTGACCATGATATCATCGATTTGGTATCTGATTCTGAGACAATCTCGGACGAGTCTGCCACGGATACAGACATTGAGGGAAAACAGTAAAACCTCAGTTAAAGACCTCCTCAATAATAAGACCACTTCAAAATTAAAAACACAGTTTATAGTCCATTATCACTTTTTTGCTCTTTATTCAACCTCGATATTTAGACCAACTCAATAAGAAGATCACTTTTCAGGAGTCCCAATGATGGTCTTAATATTGAGGTTTTACTGTATTATGAATTCTTAAGTATGTGATTCGATTATAGGTGTAAGATGTTGCCTGTACGCTGGGTGGTACAACAGTTCGAACCATTATGCAATTTAATTCTAAGTGTTAAGTTGACCGTGCTCTAGGTGGCGATGCGTTGTATGGTGGAGAATAACATGGTTGAGGTCCAGATCCGGTCTCGTACAGACATTATAGTATACGGTACTTACATGGTCGAGGTCCAGATCCGGTCTCGTACAGACCGTATAGTATACGGTACTAACATGGTTGATGTGTAGATCCGGTCTCGTACAGACAGTATTGTCTAAGGTACTTACATGGTTGATGTGTAGACCCGGTCTCGTACAGACAGTATAGTATACGGTACTAACATGGTTGATGTGTAGACCCGGTCTCGTACAGACAGTATAGTATACGGTACTAACATGGTTGATGTGTAGACCCGGTCTCGTACAGACAGTATAGTCTATGGTACTTACATGGTTGATGTGTAGATCCGGTCTCGTACAGACAGTATAGTCTATGGTACTTACATGGTTGATGTGTAGATCCGGTCTCGTACAGACAGTATAGTCTATGGTACTTACATGGTTGATGTGTAGATCCGATCTCGTACAGACAGAATAGTCTATGGTACTTACATGGTTGATGTGTAGATCCGGTCTCGTACAGACAGCATAGTCTATGGTACTTACATGGTTGATGTGTAGATCCGGTCTCGTACAGACAGTATAGTCTATGGTACTTACATGGTTGATGTGTAGATCCGATCTCGTACAGACAGAATAGTCTATGGTACTTACATGGTTGATGTGTAGATCCGGTCTCGTGCAGACAGTATAGACTGCGGTACTTACATGGTTGATGTGTAGATCCGGTCTCGTACAGACAGTATAGTCTATGGTACTTACATGGTTGATGTGTAGATCCGATCTCGTACAGACAGAATAGTCTACGGTACTTACATGGTTGAGTGTAGATCCGGTCTCGTGCAGACAGTATAGACTGCGGTAATTACATGGTTGATGTGTAGATCCAGTCTCGTACAGACAGTATAGACTGCGGTACTTACATGTTTGACGTGTAGATCCGGTCTCGTACAGACAGAATAGACTGCGGTACTTACATGGTTGATGTGTAGATCCGGTCTCGTACAGACAGTATAGACTGCGGTACTTACATGGTTGATGTGTAGATCCGGTCTCGTGCAGACAGTATAAACTGCGGTACTTACATGGTTGATGTGTAGATCCGGTCTCGTACAGACAGTATAGTCTGCGGTACTTACATGGTTGATGTGTAGATCCGGTCTCGTACAGACAGTATAAACTGCGGTACTTACATGGTTGATGTGTAGATCCGGTATCGTACAGACAGTATAGACTGCGGTACTTACATGGTTGATGTGTAGATCCGGTCTCGTGCAGACAGTATAGACTGCGGTACTTACATGGTTGATGTGTAGATCCGGTCTCGTGCAGACAGTATAGACTGCGGTACTTACATGGTTGATGTGTAGATCCGGTCTCGTGCAGACAGTATAGACTGTGGTACTTACATGGTTGATGTGTAGATCCGGTCTCGTACAGACAGAATAGACTGCGGTACTTACATGGTTGATGTGTAGATCCGGTCTCGTACAGACAGTATAGACTGCGGTACTTACATGATTGATGTGTAGATCCGGTCTCGTACAGACAGTATAGACTGCGGTACTTACATGGTTGATGTGTAGATCCGGTCTCGTGCAGACAGTATAGACTGCGGTTCTTACATGGTTGATGTGTAGATCCGGTCTCGTGCAGACAGTATAGACTGCGGTACTTACATGGTTGATGTGTAGATCCGGTCTCGTGGAGACAGTTTAGACTGCGGTACTTACATGGTTGATGTGTAGATCCGGTCTAGTACAGACAGTGTAGTCATAAAGGCTGGTTTTTCTTGAAATTTTTCAATAATTAAGTGCTTTGTCACATAAAATACAACCATACCTTCACCGGAAAAGTAGTTGTCACTTAATTACGCTATTTTCACTATGCGACTTTCATAATTGTGTGAACATCACGTCAAGAGCAAAGAAATCGACAGGAAACCTGAACAGGGCGGTGTTTCGTATTAACAGGGCGTTTTTCAAACGTTTCTAACTTGTTCGTGAACATTATTATTGGTGAAATTACAGATGAAACATAAATTTTGAGGGTGTGGATTAACCCCACTTCTTGGTTCATTTGTTGTTGTTTTAATCAGTAAATAATTATTGATATTAATTCAGGAAACAATTATGTAATGGAATAACAATTTAATTAAGCTCGGAACAAAGTTGAGAGAAAACGTGTATGACATATGTTTCTTTTGGATATGTGTTCATATGTATATGAATTGTATTTATGTTTCATGTTTATTTATAAATATGTGGTGTGATAGGCAGATTGTCTTACTTCCGTTAATAAACTAAACTAAACTAAACTATGAGATTTAAGTGTTGAGTTTTATTAAGACGTTATATAGATCAATATTGATCAAATGTAAAACGTTATCTGACGGTACACTTAAGAAAAAATGTGTAATTTCATGTTCATTCTATTGGATCAAGTGGAAGCTAAAATTTCGCTAAAATGACGTCATGGGCAAAATCCATCTAGAGTTAAAAAGGGTCGTTCTTAATCCCTTTGGTAAAAATAGAGGAATAGTGGAAATACTCTAATTGATAGTCGAAGTCCCCTCTATAATATCAAAACTACAGCCGAACTTACATTCACGAAGTTAATATATCTTATTCTACATACATGCAATAATTGAGATATATCTAGTATAAAGTGTAAGAAAATATCTGATTTACAAACTTTTTCATGAAATGATTTTGTAAACTACTTGATAATGTCAATAATTGCCTCGCACATTGCTACATTATGACTTAAGCTCTTATATATTGTGATAAACGATACTAAATGTAATTGATGATTTTGCAGGTAGTTATAATGCTAAACAGCCTTCTATGTAATTGATTATGTGTAATTATCATATTATATACCTGCTGAAGTGATTAGTATTTTGAAGTCAATGTAAATATGAAATTAAAGGCTTGTTACGCATTTATTGACTGCAGAAATACCACCATTTAAAGATGTTTTCAGATATACATAAAGTAATAACTCAAAAGAGGCAATTACTGACGATATTATGTATTTGGCTATGATAAACAACAATCTTTTCGCTGACTGTAATTTGAAAATTAAAAACCACTTTTTACAAATATTCAACTACATGTAATACTGTATCTGATTGGTAAAAAAAATTCAAAATGCCGTTAAACGTCTTTATTATACACAATGCGATTATTAATATTGATGCTTATATATAAACATTAACCACTTCAATGTACGCTACATCTGCCCATTACTGTACTTTGAAACAGTTTGCATTAATAACTGAAACCGGTGACAGTGACAGCTCTGCTTGATATAGCCACTAATATACACATATTTGGTAAAGCAGTGGGTATACATGGTTCGTCAACCCATGTAGTCAGTACACAGAATGTTACTGTACTTTCAAACATTTTGCATTACTAACTGAAACCGGTGACAGTAACTGCGCTACTTGATACAGCCACAGATATACACAGATTTGGTAAAGCAATGGGTATACATTGTACCTCAACCCATGTAGTCAGTACACAGAATATCACACTTGGTAAAACAATGGGTATACATTGTAACTCAACCCATGTACTCAGTACACAGAATATCACACTTGGTAAAACAATGGGTATACATTGTAACTCAACCCATGTACTCAGTACACATAATGTCACACATGGTAAAACAATGGATATACATGGTATCTCAACCCATGTAGTCAGTACACAGAATGTCACACTTGGTAAACCAATGGATATACATGGTACCATAACACATGTAGTCAGTACACAGAATGTCACACTTGGTAAAGCAATGGATATACATGGTATCTCAACCCATGTAGTCAGTACACAGAATGTCACACTTGGTAAACCAATGGGTATACATTGTATCTCAACCCATGTAGTCAGTACACAGAATGTCAAACTTGGTAAACCAATGGATATACATGGTATCTCAACCCATGTAGTCAGTACACAGAATGTCACACTTGGTAAACCAATGGATATACATGGTACCATAACACATGTAGTCAGTTCACAGAATGTCACACTTGGTAAACCAATGGATATACATGGTATCTCAACCCATGTAGTCAGTACACAGAATGTCAAAATTGGTAAACCAATGGATATACATGGTATCTCAACCCATGTAGTCAGTACACAGAATGTCACACTTGGTAAACCAATGGATATACATGGTACCATAACACATGTAGTCAGTTCACAGAATGTCACACTTGGTAAACCGATGGATATACATGGTATCTCAACCCATGTAGTCAGTACACAGAATGTCACACTTGGTAAACCAATGGATATACATGGTATCTCAATCCATGTAGTCAGTACACAGAATGTCACACTTGGTAAACCAATGGATATACATGGTATCTCAACCCATGTAGTCAGTACACAGAATGTCACACTTGGTAAACCAATGGATATACATGGTATCTCAACCCATGTAGTCAGTACACAGAATGTCACATTTGTTAAAACAATGGGTAAAAAGAATGTCATTTTCTCTCAACTTTGTTCCGAGCTGAACTAAATTGTTTTCCCACTACATATTTTTTTCCTGACTTTATATTAATAATAATTTATTGATTTAAAACAACAACAATTGTACCAAGAAATAAAGTCAATCCACATCCTCAAAATTTATGTTTTATCTATAATGTCACGAATTGAGATATTTCGCGTGACTTCACCAACCATGTGAGTACCGTAGATCATACTGTCTGTACGAGACCGGATCAACACACCAACCATGTAAGTACCGTAGACTATACTGTCTGTACGAGACCGGATCAACACATCAACTATGTGAGTACCGTAGATTATACTGTCTGTACGAGACCGGATCAACACATCAACCATGTGAGTACCGTAGATTATACTGTCTGTACGAGACCGGATCAACACAACAACCATGTAAGTACCGTAGACTATGATGTCTGTACGATACAGGATCAACACATCAACCATGTGAGTACCGTAGATTATACCGTCTGTACGAGACCGGATCAACACACCAACCATGTAAGTACCGTAGACTATGATGTCTGTACGAGACCGGATCTACACATCAACCATGTAAGTACCGTAGACTATACTGTCTGTACGAGACCGGATCTACACATCAACCATGTAAGTACCGTAGACTATACTGGCTGTACGAGACCGGATCTACACACCAACCATGTAAGTACCGTAGACTATACTGTCTGTACGATACCGGATCTACACACCAACCATGTAAGTACCGTAGACTATACTGTCTGTACGAGACCGGATCTACACACCAACCATGTAAGTACCGTAGACTATACTGGCTGTACGAGACCGGATCTACACACCAACCATGTAAGTACCGTAGACTATACTGTCTGTACGAGACCGGATCTACACACCAACCATGTAAGTACCGTAGACTATACTGGCTGTACGATACCGGATCTACACACCAACCATGTAAGTACCGTAGTCTATACTGTCTGTACGAGACCGGATCTACACACCAACCATGTAAGTACCGTAGACTATACTGTCTGTACGAGACCGGATCTACACACCAACCATGTAAGTACCGTAGACTATACTGTCTGTACGAGACCGGATCTACACACCAACCATGTAAGTACCGTAGACTATACTGTCTGTACGAGACCGGATCTACACACCAACCATGTGAGTACCGTAGACTATACTGGCTGTACGAGACCGGATCTACACACCAACCATGTAAGTACCGTAGACTATACTGTCTGTACGATACCGGATCTACACACCAACCATGTGAGTACCTTAGACTATACTGTCTGTACGAGACCGGATCTACACACCAACCATGTAAGTACCGTAGACTATACTGTCTGTACGAGACCGGATCTACACATCAACCATGTTCGTACCGTATACTATACTGTCTGTACGAGACCGGATCTGGACCTCAACCATGTTATTCTCCACCATACAACGCATCGCCACCTAGAGCACGGTCAACTTAACTTAGAAATAAATTACATGATGGTTCGAACTGTTGTACCACCCAGTGTACATGCAGCACATACTGATGAATTCATAATACAGTAAAACTTCAACATTAAGACCATCATTGGAACTCGTCAACACTGATCTTCTTATTGAGTTGGTCTAAATATCGAGGTTGAATAAAGAGCAAAAAAGTTTTTAACTCAGGTTTTACTGTTTCCCGTCAATGGTTGTATCCGTGGCAGACTCGTCCGAGACTGTCTCAGAATCAGAATCAGAATAATGGGCGACCATCCCGTCCTGCAATTAGACGGAGGGACAACGTACTTAAAACGAGATGGACGTACTACGAACGGATATGCCGTACTTGGATCGTACTATGGACTTGCTATGGCGTGGTGCGGTCGGGCGTCAATTGGCAATACGTGTGTACACAGAGTGGGTCCGTTTGTAGCACGTTCACAGACAGACCCAACTCGACCGCATTACGTCCTTAGTGCGTCGTTATTCCGTCTTAATACGATCACAACAAAATAACAAGTTCTGAACAAGTTTGCAACACGTTTCTACACAAGTTCGCAGTAGGTTCTCAGTACGCTCTATTCGTTTTGAGTACGTTTATTGCGTTCTTACGCAGTTCTTTAAACGTCCACCCCGTCTACAGTACAATAAGACAAGGTATGGTATAAATAGGGGCCGTTTTCTCACTGGTTCATCATTTGGGCACAATATTTTACAGTTTAAATCTGTTCCTGACTTCAGTTGAGCAGAAGCTTGGGTATCTTTAGGTAGTGGCTGCTTTGAAACGCTCCGTCTGTCTGGCTCCTCTCTTCCTTGGAGACATGATGATCAAAAGGATGCAATGATCACAACGATGGTCACGATGCTTGTCACAACTGTTGTGGACTTGATCTTTACAGCTTGAAGCGGCGAACGAGAATGAGGACTGGCAGAAACGTGTTGGATTTTATAGCCGCCAGTCCAGGACGTGATTGGAATTACCTTCTGAACGCACTAGGGACGAGATGAAAACTTGGTCAAAACAAGTTAAACTGTCTGTGAACGAGGTGATCGAGTTACGAACTAGTTAGAACGGATTTCGACGTATAAGGAACGAAGTAGAACTAGTTACGAACGTGTTTAAACTGACTACAGACGGGCTTGGACTGCTTGGAAACGGTGTCCCCATGAGGTGAACGGAAATTTTACCCGATCTGGACTTGATATAAACGGACTGCAGACGGGATAAAGACGAGATGGACGTATCGAGAACTGTTTATGAACTAACTAGGGTCGCATTATAGACATTGTCCGGCCAAAGCTATACGTTCTAGCCAGACCACAACCCGTTCCACGATTTTTTAGGACGGGTTCCGACGTTTTGAGAACTTGTTTGGTGTGACTGAAGCTTTACCGAAATCCACTGAATTTCGGTGAATTTACCGAAATCCATTTTGGAATCTGGAGTGACAAGCAATCGTAACACCTTGGCTTTTTTATGTTGCACAACAAATCTTAACGTTCAAATTGCGCCGACAATCTTTTTCAAGATATATCATAATCACACAACATGTTTTAGTAATGTTCATGAGTTAGCTTTTTCTGTACGATTTTAAATAGATTTTACTGCCGATAATTACGCTCTAATAATAATAAAGTTATAATGGGCGATGATCTTATGTGAAGCGCTTTTTTGTCATGGCCAATGACACATACGATTTTTGTCTTAATATTTATAGCTATCTGTAGTTAAACATTCATTAATATAAAGTGCAGTCCCGGCTGAATGCGCAAAAATAGTTTATAGGTCATTGACCGTACTTTTTTTAGTGATATGAATGTGTATATACCATTAGTATTCAACAATACCTCACTGTACACGATATCAAATCAAATGTTCGCATCACACGAGACAGGACGAGACAACACTTACGGTGGCTAACCACGAAATTTATAAAACGGCGCCATTACCAGAAAAAGAGTCATAACAAAATTCAACCTTTTGATTGATTAAAATTTCTTCCGCTAAAAATCAAGTAAAACACGATACAATTGTATCGGTGACCAAGGAATCAAACATTCATGGGTAATGGCATGAGTATTACTTACCTCACAAACGACGGGCATCTCTATAAATGCACACGATATCTACAATCAGCATTAGAGTTTTTTCATAATTGCATTGATGGTATGTAGGAATACGGGGCTTTTCTTTAAACTTGGGGGGACAAACAGCATTATACCGTTTAAAATCGAGCTCGACTCACAATGAAAATATAAGTTTCCAGTCGACAACCTTTCTAAACTATAGCAGGTCACAAGTAACTGATATTGATTTCACTGACATGGCGTGTTTAGTAAAGACATCAGAAGGCAAGTCAGAAATCATAATGGATCCCAATAAACCTTAACTATCTTATATACGCATGTATAACCTTATAAAACAACCTTAAATATCTTATATACGCTTGTATAACCTTATAAAACAACCTTAAATATCTTATATACGCTTGTATAACCTTATAAAACAACCTTAAATATCTTATATACGCTTGTATAACCTTATAAAACAACCTTAACTATCTTATATACGCTTGTATAACCTTATAAAACAACCTTAAATATCTTATATACGCTTGTATAAATTCGTCTTTTCTAAATTATGGTTTGAATGTAGAATGCGTATCTATGATTGCGCTACACATAGTTGTGGATAGTAACTAGACTTTTAACTACCGACGAATTGTTGTCGGTACTGTAGAAATACAAATTGATCAGATGCTTAGTGCTTAATAAATACGTTGCCTATAGTTCTGATAGTTAAAAGGTTAATATTCGAAGAAATCATGTTTGCCTTAAGTATAATAGCACTTTCTTGAACCAATCAAGAGAACAACGGAATATAAAATTATATTGCCTTTCATCGGTTCGAAAGTTTTTATATATTTGATATAGTTTAAAATTGACATGTCCAGTTATCATTTATTATAACTCGTAACTTTTCTTTAATTTATCTACCAGACAAATGCGCAAACATCGTAAAAATGTACTAGTACATGTCTTGTTTTCAAATAAATACCTAATGTGTGTTTCATGAAATCTCTAAAAAGGTCAAGGGACAATGCCACGATGGTCCTATAATTGTGTTTTAATGTGTTGTGGTGGTATTCAAGTGAGGGTTTACTGTACATGTGTGTTGTCCTTACGGACCAGTGGGGATATATGTCACACTTGGTAAAGCAATGCGTTTAAATTGTACCTGAACCCATGTAGTCAGTACACAGAATGCCACACTTGGTAAAGCAATGCGTAAAATTGTACCTGAACCCATGTAATCAGTACACAGAATGCCACACTTGGTAAAGCAATGCGTTTAAATTGTACCTGAACCCATGTAGTCAGTACACATAATGTCACACTTGGTAAAGCAATGCGTTTAAATTGTACCTGAACCCATGTAGTCAGTACACAGAATGCCACACTTGGTAAAGCAATGCGTTTAAATTGTACCTGAACCCATGTAATCAGTACACACTTGGTAAAGCAATGCGTTTAAATTGTACCTGAACCCATGTAATCAGTACACAGAATGCCACACTTGGTAAAGCAATGCGTTTAAATTGTGCCTGAACCCATGTAGTCAGTACACAGAATGTCACACTTGGTAAAACAATGTGTATACATGGTACCTCAACCCTTGTAGTCAGTACACAGAATGTCACACTTGGTAAAGCAATGAGTATACATGGTACCTCAACCCATGTAGTCAGTACACAGAATGTCACACTTGGTAAAACAATGGGTATACATGGTACCTCAACCCATGTAGTCAGTACACAGAATGTCACACTTGGTAAAACAATGGGTATACATGATACCTCAACCCATGTAGTCAGTACACAGAATGTCACACTTGGTAAAGCAATGGGTATACATGGTACCTCAACCCATGTAGTCAGTACACAGAATATTACACTTGGTAAAACAATGGGTATACATGGTACCATAACCCATGTTGTCAGTACACATAATGTCACACTTGGTAAAACGATGGGTATACATGGTACCATAACCCATGTAGTCAGTACACATAATGTCACACTTTATAAATCAATGGGTATACATGGTACCTCAACCATTGGAGTCAGTACACAGAATGTCACACTGGGTAAAACAATGGGTATACATTATACCTCAACCCATGTAGTCAGTACACATAATGTCACAGTTGGTAAAACAATGGGTATACATGGTACCTCAGCCCATGTAGTCAGTACACAGAATGTCACACTTGGTAAAGCAATGGGTATACATGGTATCTCAACCCACTTAGTCAGTACACAGAATGTCACCGAAACCATAAACAAACTAAATAGTATCAAGCGAGGACGCTGTGATGCTGTTAAAAATATACAACATGTATTAGTGTGCAGAAGTATTTTCTATGCGCTGAATTGAACCATTTTACCCGGCTACGGTCAGATTTCACGAAGATTAATCCAATCTTTTATTTTACATGCGTGATTTCCGAACACTCCCCGTTACCTACAAGATGCTGTCATGCAAAGGACAATACGAAATGTTTGAACTTTTATAAAGCTAACAACTAATATATCTGACCATGGTTTATCAAAATTTAATAATATTGTTAGTATTACAATCAAACAAGACACAACTATTTTCCTGTTGTTGTTTCTTTTAATCTGAGACAAAGTTTGCGAATCTAGATTAAGAATAAACCAGGGAAGGTTTTCACGAAACATCTAAAGACTTTCCTGAAAAGAAATATTTTCCTTAATATCCGCAAGATTTTCCTTAAATATTTAGAAAATACTTAAGTGGTATGCACTAAATGTATTATCTTTAGATTTTCCTTATACATGGCATTCAAAGATAAGATAGCGTCCATTTTCCTTAGATGACATTAATATTTTCCTTAAATTTAAGGCTTTCCTTCGCTAAAGAAATCCTTAACTGGCACTGATGAAAATTTTAAGGTAAAGGATTACCTAATCTTTAACTAAGGAAAAAAGGATAGGCACAATATTCAGGGAAAAACCTTAAGATGTTTAGTAATACCACCCCGGTAACATTTTTATTACTTGCTCTTATGAATGTCATATTTTATTGTTAACCTAAACTTTAATTTTGAAATGTTTTGTGTTTTGTTACAGCGGATTTCGAATAATCGTTTCGTACCAAAATACGTAGTTAAATTCTAGGCGTGTGACTCTCACGATGATGGATACGCCTACGTAGCTGAGGCGTTAATTCATTTCAGTAATCAAGATCAGAGCAACTGTTGAACCAATAGAAACAATCGTACAACATGAAATACCAGCCAGAAGCACCATCTTCCTTGCCCCTTATAATAACTGAAAGCCTAAATCAAATAACACATAGGTTACATTGACAGTCATGTACATGAGTTGAAAATATGTATTACGAATCATGACTTCTATTTTGCAAACAATTTAAATAATTCACTCTTCGTCAGTATGTTTACTTCGTCAGCCATTGCCATGAAATAAATTATAAACCAGCAAAACCTTACGTTTCCACTTACATGATACAGTGCCCTTCTGAATTGTTCTTGTTGTAAGCCTAATCGATAAATCGATAAATCGATAATTCGACAAAAAAACGTACACACGTAGTATTGCAGATATCACGTTGTTGACAGTATCTACAAATTTTGAAAAAGTGTTCAAAGTAGTTTATTTTAAATTCGAATTTATATATCGACTTGCAATTATTCATTTGAGGTATTACAGTAAAACCTCAATAATAAGACCACTATTGGAACCCTTGAAAACTTGTTTTAATATTGAGATGGTTTTTATATTGAGATGGTCTTAATATTGAGGTTGAATAAAAAGCAACACAGTGAATATGGACTTGAAAAGTGTTATATTTTGAGGTGGTCTTTTTATTGAGGTGGTCTCTAAGTGAGGTTTTACTGTAAAACTGTAATTCGCATCGTTCCCATGTCAAATAAAACAGATAATTATTTGATTTATATCATATAATAGGTTACATTACAATCCCTTTGAAATTATTAACATTCAAAAGTAGATTTATATGATACTTGTAACTTTTTTTCATAAACGTAAAATGAACCTTTGAAAGAAACTTACAATTATTTTTAATTTCTTTATATTTGATGAATAGCAAAACGTCAGTTTTTTTACTTAATATAATGTTATTAATCGAGTGATTTCGTACTTTGGCCTTGTTACTTGGTCAAGGACGGTCGTATTGGCCGAAGACCGAGGCCCAATACGATCACTGTCCGAGGTCAAACAACAAGGCCAAAATGAAATCACTTGATTAATGACAATTTGATTAATAACTATACAATATTGTACATTTTGATTAACACTAAACATTCAAATATGAAATAAAAAGTACATTTCAGCATTTTAGCCTAATTGTTTATCTAAATAGTGTCCAATTTTGTCTCATAGCTCAGCTGGGACAATTGTTAAATATTACAGCAAGTATTGAATAGTTTTGACTCTACATCATTATATCGTTAGTTATTACATGTTACACAGAATTTAATCAAATGTCAGAATTATTTACAACCTGGTAATTGCAAAGATTTGTATTAAGCAAAATGTACGCTAATTCCCTGTAGCAACTTATTGCTTCTCCGTTTGTTTAGAAAATAGACAGTGTACAGAGATACGCTTAATTATTATTTGGTTGGCTTTTATCACCAATTTTTCTTAAGTTCACATATTTTTCAATGAATTACCACCCTCCGTATCCAAATATAATGTTTTCTTTAATTTTTGCTATAAGTACTTGCCTATATAATTATATAATATACTAAGGGTGTATCAATATAGTTATTCTGATTCACGAAGTTAATCTACTTCATACGTAATAATTGTATCATTTACACCTCAAGTGTTTCCACTAACTGTGACCGTGAATAGTCAGCCGAGACGTGATTCGAATAGTTGACTATGATCAATCATGTTTTCGTTTTGACTATATGTTTGTTTTGATCAACGATGAAAGGATCAGTATTTATACAATTATATGCATGATTATGTTATATCAAAGCGTGTGACCCACCCGTAATTAATTTGATGACGTATTGTACACTTGAGAACACTCGAGTTTTATCTGATATTCACATCCATGTAAACTACAATAATCTTATTATGACTTTTAATACCCTTTGAGGTATATGCATAAGTTCACTAAATGCAATTTAAAATGAATTTCTCATAGTTGTCACAAATAGATGAACGAAAATATGGCTTAAAGCTCTTACATCACATTAGAATAATGATTTCCTATTCATACCAATTAACGTTTTCTTGAACCATGCTTGATACATGTATAGAATATCACTATAGTGTAGTTGAGCAGAAAAGTAAAAACAATGATTTATGTATTTATCGACATGGTTCTTCGTGGTTTTAGGGCGGTTGTGAACTTTGTATGTGGCTGCCCGACTACTTGATTCACTTTTACCGTATACTTCATGTCACAGATATCAATTAAAGTTGAGGAATTCATAAAAATACACCTCTTGTGGACATATCCAAATTAAATATATCTGTTTCGATCATTCATTTTACTCGGCTATGTTACATTTGATGCAATATGGGTGACCTTGTCTTTTGTATCTGTTTTCATTTCCTTACTCGGGCTCGATTTAACAATGCTTACCTGTTCATACTTGTATTATTCATGGTTATGTCGTTTGAACCTTTGGCGCTTGTGACTTTTTTTATATGTATCTATATGTCTTCATGTCTCCTCTTGCTTTTGTTGTTGTTGTTAAATTGGTATTTGGCATTTCCTACACGACTTCTGTATCCTATAGCATGGTAAACAATTATGAAATAAAAATCGTCATACTTCCAAGTGTTCTGAAACTTTCCGTCAATAGAGAATATTCGTAAAAAATCCATGTTTTGTTGCAAAATGACTAGATTTTACACGAACACTTGGGTAGGTTTGGGTTTTCGTCCCAATATTAATGTTTTCAGCGGCTGTTATTACATTTTCTTTCAACATCTTTTGCTTTCATTACCTCTCAATTTTACAATTATTTTCAAACTATGTTTACGTCATATCTATAAGAGCCAAGTTAGAATACATTTCTCATCGTTAGCTATAAATAACACATTTGTGGGCTGTTCTCCAAGACATCGAGGGTTAATGACAAAATCTTCGATTTTAAGGTTTTCACAATTTCTGTTGCCCCAGACATTAAGAAACATGAAAATGAAAACCGTGTATATAAATAAAAGACAAGTGTCGTGCTCAGGGCAACATCATTTTGTTTTGGCGACGTCATCAGAGCAACATTATAATATATGTCTTTAGCTTTGTTTTTATACATATGTTTTTCGGGATAGTATTTGAGAGTATTTTAAGTCTGTCTTTAATACACAATAAGGAAACAAAAAAAATCAAAATTCTTTACAACAAGTTACCTAAAACTTTTACTTTACCTTACTACAAACTCCTGTTTAACTTTAACCTTTTTGTTGTCTTTTGAAAACTGTCATTTTGATATTTTTAGACATGCTTTTGATTCAGTTTGATACAACGAGTTGACAAAAACTTTGATAGTTTGTTGTCTTGGTTTGCTTTTATCATTTATGTTGCACAACAAATCTGAAATTTCAGATTGCAACAGGCATTCTTTCTTGTTCTGAAAAACTACATACTCTATCAAACATTATTTTCTGTGTTTGAATTTGAGCTTGATTGAGATACCGTTCCGATCCAGGTTATTAAGTTCAAAATATGCCTTGATTGTGTGATTATCTAGGATTGGAGTAGCGAAAATTGCACCTCCGCATTATTATATATATAACAATACACTCTATATAAAAGTTATGTAGAAAATCCCACGCATTGTTGTATCACAATGTTCAAATGCGTGACTATATATGTACCGCGTTTACGCTTTCCATTTCTGCATTGAATTTGTTTTTATTCCTTTGTCATTTAATTTAAGGGAGGAACAGTTATTGCTTAAGTGATGTTAAAGCATTTCAAAAGAGAACTGTCACTGCTACTTTTATACATTTTGTTTCTCTTGATTTTAAACCTGAGCTAAAAGTAACTAATCCCTGAACATGTTTCCTAAAATATCAGGAAGCAAACTGCTTGCAACAGTAACCAACCTTCGCGTTCAGAAATAGTTTAGTAATGATTTGAGCTATGCTCTGAACCAGTCAAATTTCTGCGAGATGGTTTCACACGACGTTAGCATCACGTAAAAATTCGTCACAGATAAGATATGTACAAACCCGATCAGAGATGTTTACAAAACTATAAAATGAAGTGTGTCATAATGATTAATGTTAAAATGACGATTACCATCATAAATAAAAATGTCAATTGTTATTTATTGTTTTTCTTAAAAAGTCACTTTTTTACTTTATCGACATATTCCGTTCACATAGTTCTCAGTAAGTATTTTGCGACACCTTTTGTGACGGTATTAATGCCTTGCATCAACTTTCTGTTGTTGGGTACCTGAGAAACTGGTCTCTGTAGACTCATGTATCATTTACAAGTGTTTTATTTTCGCTAATATTTACGAGAACATTGAATCACTAATGTATCATTCCAGCGAACCATTGCTTACAAATGATATCAGAATTTAATAAGGACTTTTTCGTTATCTTAAGATATCTCTAGTAACTCCAAGAAATGATAATTCACTAAATAAGTACTGCGCAAAAAATAAGTCATTTACAGTATTGAAAACGATTTTCGAATTAAGTACTGGGTATACCTATCTGGTAAAGTCTTTAAATAACACATTATGACCGCTCTTTTTTATATCAAACCGTACACCATTACATTTAGGCTATCAGGGAATGTCTTTACCCTTTGCCGTCAACATGTATTCAGTTGTGAGTTTTGAACAACAGTTTATGAATTTTAATACACTTGACCCGATTTTTTTGTTTTCTTTTTCGTAAATTTTGTAATGCGTGAACTTTCTTTACCGTATAAACTGACATCAAATGTTGTGTACATAATTACTTTAATGTTCATTACCCCAAAATTCAAACTTTAAGTACACGTTGTTTTTTATTTTTACATAAATGCATCAAATGTATTATCAATGTATAAACTCTGTGACGGATCGTTAATTTCCTGTATGGTACGCTGATTTGCTACGCTCCACCCAACTACCGACACACTGGTAATCTTAATAGTACTATAGTACTTGAAGTATAGGGTGAATTAATATATATCAGTATACTCATCTTTGACTCACCACAAAACAGACATGTCATCAGGCAAACCAAATACAAATGTATGATAATTTTTTTGAATTCGAAAGAATTAGACATAATGCCAAATTGCTTACAGTGTTCTTGATAAATGCTTCAGTATTAAATTAAAAATTTGCTGAGACGAAAGGTCCATTGCGGACTAGTCCGAACGAAAAACAGACAACCGAGGTCGCCAACAATTGTTACAGTCTTCACTGTTGTCTATCTAAACACAACACATCTATGATAATTACTTATGTAAGGTGTATAGGCTATAGGTTACATTGAGATATAATTCAAATAATGAATTTTGGTTTCGATAAAAAGATAAGGCACATGGAATAATTGACGTTCACTGAAAATCCCATGTCGCCAGGAAGTTTTTCTGTTGTAAAATGTGTATCTTGAGGACAATAGACCGAAATATTTTGAAATGAATTTGTCAGTTTAAGAAAACAAATCCTTCTTTATTTCATTCCCCCGGCGTTTGTCACAGTTTTATGTATAGTCGCCAGATTGAAACAAGCCTACGAATCCTACCATTAAACGCATCTTGAACTTGAGTAAATATTAGAAAATGTTCATTTTATATTATTTATTATTTATAAGACCACATCAATAATAAGACCACCTCAAAATTAAGACCACAAATTTCAAGTCAATTATCACCGTTGTGCTCTTTGTTCAACCTCAATATGAATACCTCCTCAATAAGAAGACCAGTTTCCCAGGGTCCCTAGGACGGTCTTATTATAGAGGTTATACTGTAGGTATCTCGCCAAATGTACATATATAGCTCGTATGTACGAACAAAAGTCCGCTTCGTAATTTCATGCAAGAAATCGGTTCATACCAAAGAGAAGGCAATAAAAGTAATGGGATGGATGTGCCACGCTTCGGTTATCAACCGTACTTAGTTTCGTTAACACTTTCGTTAAGTACAGAACATTTCGACAATCTGAATAGTTATCAACTTTTCCCCGGATATTATATACATACAAAAAGATAAGCGGTGAGTGTATTACATTTGTTTTTATAATTTTATCAAACCTTTGAACATACTACACAAAATGACCAGCTTTTTTAATTGAAACTATTACTGTGAGGATAATAGCATTGATAAAAATAACTTTAATAAATTATCTTTTTTCGGGTCAAACTTAGAAAGGAACGACTTGTTTATATTTACAATTACAAGTAAAATAAAATGTAAAAATCCGCAAGATATGTAATTAAATGACAAACAGGGGGTTATAACAAACGACTGTATTTTTTTCCACATTTAACAATTGCGTAATATTCGCGTTTCATCAATAAAAAAATAAAAATATAAAAAAAACATTTGAGTTTCGAAATTGTAAATTTTAATTCTACTTATCTTTTTTTATATTTTGATTTCATTTTTTTTTTTTTTTTAAATTATGTTTTTTCTTACGCTCTTTTTTTGGAGATTTTCAATTATTTCGCGAACTGAATTTTGATAGAGCTAATACATGATAATTTCAAACATTTAAATGCAAAGACAAACATTAGATTGTTACCTTGGAGTCACATGAACAGCGAGGGTAGTCATTTAATGACTTTTTCCAGCAATTATTGTAGAGGATGACTTCGAGTAGACCTTTTAGCAACATTTGAAGTGGTCACATAAGTATATAGATTCCAAAAAGAAGAATATTGCCCAGATCCAATATTACGAATATACTAAACTTATAACAATATGTTTGCCCCTTAAATTCTTATTTTTAGCACGTCAATTACTTATACTCATGTTTTAAAGCTAGTCTCTATCATTTTGTGAAGTCACGCCCTTTCCGTAATTACTATATTTGCTGACGAAATTTCAGTCTGTCAAAAAGGCCAAACTATGAAATCATTATCATTTAATAAAACTATGCTCGTGTTTGTCTACACTCGTGGTTTTAAAAATATACCGAGCACTAAGTAGTATAACAAATACCTCGTGTACGCATTAACAGTATGAACTTGCCAACGCATGATACAGATATAGATCTATAGCTCAGTTTCTTGTAAAGCACCAACACTTCAAAAGTACACTAAACAGCTTATAACAATATTCAATGACCGTAATATCCGAATATCGTTATATCCAATATTGATTTTTCCGTTGTCACATTCGGATTAAGAAATATGCGTTAACTGCAGTATTTAGATATTCGACCAACCCTATACAACGAGTATTTGTGTTCCCACAAACCCTTTGATTTCGTAACCTTTGAATCTGTGTTGGATGATCGTGTTTTGTGAGGTACTCCATATTTTACTATGTCTAGCTTTTACAAACAACAACCATCTTGATAACAACACAAAACGGTTTCGTCAGCACCTTAACAACAGCGGCACATATACCTGTGCTTTTACGTAAAGCCGCGCAAGTAGTTCGAGACAAAAAGAATACATGATACAATAACGTAACAAAATTACATGCTCATCATATAAAACAATACCACGCTTTTCTTATTTTAGACTCGGTTTTCTACATACAAACATGTTCTTACTAAAAATTAAGTAACTACGCATTAATGTTTATTAAACGATTTTGCTTATGCTAAACGCTTCTTTTAAGTACATAGTAATTTTACAAGTGAATTTCTGTATTTTTGTAGTCATAATAGAAATACATGTTCCTATTTTTGGCCATAATTATTTACCTACGCCACCACACACACATTCCTGATATAGGCACGAGTGGAGCCATGCGTTCAGTTACAGCTATCAGCCCTATCGTTTCGAAATGTTTTGCAATTTGGTTCCCGTGTGCAGCGAATGTGATACGGTGGGCAAGGGATACAATACAAAACGTTCGCCATTGTTAGCCCTAACTGAACGCAGGAAACAGTCATGGAGAGCGATTAATCTGTTGTAAACTTGTTATAAAATTGACATAAAAATCAGTAAGTTTAAACATAGCAACTACACCTTACAACAATTGGTAGCGTATTAACGTATTTTCAGTCTAAACAATTATCATTACCGTGATGTTTTTTATAATAAGATAATATAATTGATTTCTGATTTTCATTATTGACCTACCTTTACATTTACACTTCACCCAAGCAGATACGTATGCTGATGACACAACTCTCTATACAAATTGATCTGTCTCTTCAAAATGACCTCAATAATGTATTAAAATGGTGTTAATCTTTATCAAAATAATACTCTGGTTATTGCTGTTGTATGGTCAATATTTTTTTCTCTGTATTTGTTAACACAGGAGGCATTGTCTTATGTATGTGGCTTTCCCTGTAGTTACGTATTCTCTCTCTTTTACTTATATAAAATGATGTTAAATCCTCAAAAAAAAACGGGCACACTACAAACAATTCTAGAAATTTAAATATACTAATAAATAACTAACTTATTTCCTGTGTAAGTTCACTGAAAGTTTTGGGTTTTGTAATTGACAAAAAACTTAAAATAGGACCAACAAACTTAATTCTAAATTATTTCTTTTCCGTAGAATTAAAACTTGTTTATATCTTGAAATGAGAAAAATGTTCTATAATACCGTTTTGTTACCACTTTTTGATTATGGTGTATGGTGAATTCATCCTCGATGAAAAATATCAATAAAAGAATCAATGTTCAAAAGCGGGCCGCAAGAATGATATTGGACAAATCATTTAATTCTGAAGCTTATATTCTTTTGAATGAACTTAAATGGATGCCTTTTGTGTATAGGTGTAAGTACCATATAGCGCATGTTCTTGTGTATAAATTTGGACTGACACCTGGTTATATGAATTATATAATGATATGTATGATATAAGTTATTCTCTTCGATCAGTTTCTAGCAAAAACATCATGCATCCAATCTGAAAATCTTACTATACAAAATTGACTTTCCAATACAAATCCATGTCGGTATGATCAGTATCATCATCATTCCATCTAATATAAAACAATATCAGTTCTGAGAAACATTTCCGCTCAATGTTTAAAACCTATCTGTTATGTCAAATATTATCTTTATCTAAATAATACTCTGGTTATTGCTGTTGTATGGTCAATATTTTTCTTTCTGTATTTGTTAACAATGAATCTGTTATATGATGTTTTAATTAGCATTGTATGAATGTTGTGTATTGTTTATACAATGTATATACATTCTATGCATTACGTGTATGACTGTGCTGTCTATGTTGTTTAAAGATGGCCTAGAGTGATATAAGCCTTATAGGCTTATCGAGCGTCCATCTTTAAATCAATAATAATAATAATTATTATGATATTTATTATTATAATCCTTTCCAGCTATACAGATCAATTTATTGTCTAGCAATATTTCTACACAGCACCTTGGGGTTTATTTCTGATATTTTGCAAGCTAACTGTACCGGAAACAGAATTCAATTTATGGCTGTTTCAAAAGATTTTCCCTCTGTTAATCTAATGAATGTCCGTCTGTCTACCGTGACACACACGTTGGGTATGAAACCAGGATTGTTATATACATGCAATAAACTGAATAGAAGCTTTTTCGGGTTTAAGCCCCTCCTACACAATAAAGGCTTGAATCTTGAAAGCTCAGATCTCGGTAAGGATGCATTACTCCTTGTAGTTACAGGACAAAGATGGGTTCGGTAACGATAAACACATTGTAAGTTATTACGTTTGTACTTAACAGTATGGGTGTAACATAAACCATAACATGAATAGCACGCAGTTAACCATTGCTTACCCAAACATTAAATCAATTAAATTGAGGTATATAATGTGTGTATAAGCCGATTGGATAACAATGAAATGTATATATTCTTAAGTTTGTCATCCGGAACGTAATGTATTAAATAATTTACAACTATATAACACTCTTTAATTGCATTTTTTAAAACAAATCGAGAAAGCGTGACAACAATAATTCGCGGTTCATTGAGTTTTCGTTCGAATGTTACTGTTTTTATCCTTTTTTTAATGAAATGATTCTTCAACGTTTTGTCCACTTCTCATTTATATAAGTCAATATTTGTCAGAGATATCAAAGCTAAATCAGGTGCTGAGTTAGAAATAGTTGTTAAGTATACATCAGCGTCAGTGAAAGAGAATGTAAAATGCCATAAGGACAACTCAACACCGTATATCGGCCAGACTCTGAACAGATCGAGTCTAAGGTTCTCATTTATACACTGTAGAGAAATGAGAATATAAAATACAGTAACTCCTCCATAGTACGACCACCTTTACAATGTTTGAAAACTGGTCTTCTTATTGAGGTAGTCTTAATATTGAGGTTGAATAAAGAGGACAGTGAAAATTGACTTGCAAATGGCGTTCTTCATTTTGAATAGTATTGATTGAGGTGGTCTTTAAGTGAGGTTTTACTGTACATTTGTATCGCCATGTGTTACCAATGATGTTCATTTTTAATCAAAGGGAGGTAACATAAGAACGCTCGTGCTGTTACTTTTCCAATCTTAGATTGTATAGATAGTTCTCATACTTACAATATTTACCTCCCTTTTTCTGAATAGTCGGCCATATTGTTAGGCAACTTTCCTTAAAGTTTATAGGGCATATAATGTAAACGATGATAAATTAATCAGTAATATAAAACTTACTTATTTATTATGCTCATGTGGGCAGTTGGTTCAGAAAGTTGAAGAAAAGGTGGGTGACACATACAAATTCTCTTGGTATTTTCTCTCATTTAAATTATCACATATTTGGGAGTTACTCCTATAAGTGCTTATCTGTTTTGCCTATCAAAATGGCTGATGATTAAGATATTGTAGATGCGAGAAGTTTGAAACGTACGTGTGTCTAAACTGGTTTCACAGCTTGTCAAAGTTACTGACTATACTTTTAGTTCTGAGGCATAGTTATTCGTAATCAGTGATTTTTTTGAAAATAATTTTATTGCCTGTGCCTTTTTTTATTAGGAAAATAGGCGCAATAAATCCCAAATTTGGAAAAATAAGGTAAAGGTTGTTTTGCTTGTAAGAATAACTTTTCAGCTGTGGCTAGTGTTTGTTATATAGATGAGGTGATGTAAGAGCAAATATTCTTTTATAAAGTGTTAAATACACAAAAACCTGACTTGATTAATAGAAATTCAGACAGAGGGCGAAACATGAACATAAAATTGGGAAAAAAATATGACTTTTTGGGAGAAAATGGACATGTTTTACTCTTTGATAAGGGGAAACAGCCTATATTCGGCAGTAAAATTAACAAATAAAATTACAGATAACTCAAAAAAGTGTTTGTCGGACCTAAAACCAACACACACATATTATCTAATAGGTATATCATCTTTCAAAAACATTGAATAGAACACTGACGTTTGGAGTGGCATCACCAAAGTTGGTGTTTATGGAATGGAAATGAAATGAAGTTAACTGCTGAAATCGTATCTGTCTACATAGTAAAAAAATCAATGCAAAATATTCTGAAAAATTATTTCAACATTTATAGATAATATTTGTTAAGATTTGTCTCAATATTTCGAGGTTTTCATGCTGATTGAAACATCTTCTCGTACATGATGAGTAGCATCAAACAAGTCTGTGTTGAAATATGATTTTTTTCTATAAATACTTTATTTTAGAAACATCTCCAAACCATAATATTATAGACAACTCCCAAGCCCTCAATTTGCACATTGACACCACTGACAAACTCACTTTAGTTGAACTCCCCGCGCCAAGTTTTTTTCAACAAACCAATTTTTTCCTGCATGAACGGTGCTGTAAGAAATGCTTCTTGGACAAAATCACTTTACAGGATAAACACCACCAAGTTTAAGGTTAAACACAACTAAATTGGAACCTAGGATAATTGCTGTTATGAAGTAATAACATGTACTATTTATCTTTTACAGGATGTCACTAGTGATGTATCGATTGCTGTTTATGTGCGCCCTAACTCTACTATGGTTAGGGAACACACGTGCTGCTAACATAGGGGACGGTAAGTGCAACAAATATGATATGTGCGCTGCTGTGGAATTTACAACCTCTTCTGTGAGTGATGTCATTTCAAGAAAACGCAACATGTAATGTCACTTCATATGGACATTTCATTTTCAAATTGCCATATGGGTCTTATATTGCTCACTGTCAGTACATAGTGATGTCACATGTGACGTTTTCTGGAAATGACGTCACTTAAAGAGGTTGGAAATCGTGCAGCTTAGTTACTACTTAGTTAAAACTGACATTTACACTTGATGTCATCTTTACTAGTGACACGGATGGTGGATTACAGTGTATCTAGATGTGCAATCTCATTTATCTGTCACAACGTACAAATTATATCAATGATACCACGAGCAACATATTCACGTTCAGCTGTTGTCGCGAATTGAAACTGTTAAGAAACCAAAACATAAATTGGGTACCATGCATTCTGTAAATGCAACATGTAACCGTATACTACGTTCATCTACCAGTAGTGTGTCCGAGACACAAGATACTTGATAAAAACATGATATTCACTGTACGTTACTTTCACGGACGTGTTGTGTTGGAATCTATGATGGTCATAGAGGTGTGTTGCCCACTTCAGACCAATTGTTATCTCCTTGCGCATGACTGTCCTCGCTAAATGAGTTTCCTGGTACTGACTTCATTAGCATTTATGCTTGGAAAGAATGTAACTAAGGGACTTATTACTGGTGTGCGATACCGGTACAAGGGTCTGGATCTCAATATTGTTTGACCACTTTCAAACGCAATTTCTCTGACTGCATACGGACGGCTTAGCTGGTTAATAAAGACAGTGACTTTTTCAACAGATCGGAGTGAATAGATTCCATGGCACGAGTTTACTCTACACTACCCGAATCCCGATTTGAGATAACATAGCATCCATGACGCTACACCGTGTCACTCTGTATGCCTCGTGGAATTTAGTTTTTTCGTGGCATCTGAAAAGTACTTCCTGTCGGAACAATACTCCGGTTGTAAAGCCGAGATGCTGTAAGCCACTCAGTCACAATAACGCAAAGCCCAGACCAGAGCGTCTAGTGTCGGTGTGCTGACACACATTTCTTTGTAAATTGTCAACTGATTGTCGATTATCATGATGAAAGATGATTATTTTATTTACATTTGCAAATAAGTATGCTATGTTTAAGTGTAGAGATTACAGATGAAATATGTTCTACCAAAAAATATGAAAGACAAGTCTTACATAAATCTTATTTTGTTCAATATGCATTGTCTTATGTTTTCAGCATGTACTCAAACGTCTGAGTGCCAAACAAAGAATGCAATATGTGGTCCGGTCGGTGGCACGGACGAATGTTTATGTCCAGATGGGTTCAGTCAAACGGGTGGTGGTGGGAACGGCGATTGTGAAGGTAGTAGACGTTTTTGCTTGATTTGAAGAGAATATGCCGTAATATAAAGACCGTCACCATAGTTTTTCTATCACAATCGTGAGAAATATTCTCTAATAAGATACAATTTCATGACGATCGTTTTCGAAAAAGTCACAGATGATTCAAATTTCACACGACAATTTAATTTTTAAGGCATAAACATTCAGCTTATTTATATCTAAAGTGGTGTGCTTATGCTTTAACCACAGGTACTTGAAACAAAATATTTTAATTTTCTATATATGGACTATTACTATAATAAGTATAAAGGTAAACAACGAACTGTTTGGACGTTCTTTTATTTACAAACAGTTCATCAACTTTAACAGGAAAGATCACCAAACCCTTAAATTCTTATTATAGTAATGGTCCGTACAGAAAAAAAAATTGTGGCTTTAACCATCACTAACCTTTCCTAGTTTACATTGTGCATGGAACGATGACTACTGTTTTATAACTGTAGTCTTATTTGTTCACAAATGTTGATGCACCTTTCCTAGCAAAACTACTTCATCATGGTGTTTTAAACAATTTAATTTATTTTCAATTTCAAAAATGCTCTTTTTCGCTCAACTTTGACATGAAAATACAGTTTTTTTTATTCTTACAAATATTATAATCCAAATGTACGCTGATAGGTACTAACTATTTGTATGTTAACCTCTCTGTTTTATCTAACAATTTAAAGAACTAATGCATTAACCACTTATCGAGTCTATTTCTTTTCGACGTACCTAAATAACATGGAATGATTTACTGTTTTCTATATTTACTACATGATGTCACGTGTTATAATTTATTCCAGAATGCAAGAATGCACAGGATTGTGTTGACTTGGGGTACGCCACTGATAAAAAGGATGTTGTATGTACGTTCAAAGCATGTGGATGTGCTGAAGGGTACATACGTTACCCGCCGGATAAAATGTGTAATGCTGCAGCAGTAAGTATAAAATCTAAATATTTACCTGTCAAAATCAACGAAACCTCGAACTGTCGTCGGATCTATCAATTAGTTCGAACCATCTACTGTTCGAGGCGACTATGGTATACATGTGTATGTACGAGCTGACTGTTCCTGGTACGAGTGGGATACAATGCACTATGAAAATGATAAGATAATAAATTTTAGGTCGAATTTATATTAATTTTGAGATATCGACGGACTTTACACAATGAAGATTATTTACGTACTTATCCTCTTCATCCCATTTGGGACATACGGCCTCAACAAGTTTACTTCACTTATCTCTGTCCTTTGCCACATACTGAGCTTGTCCCCAGGTGTAACATATCTCCTTCAGTTCTGCTTCAACAGTTCTCCTCCAGGTGGTGCGTGATCTTCCTGGTTTCCTTTATCCTGGTGGTGTCCAATTGAGATTCTGTTGTTGGGCATTCTCAGTACTGACCTTACCATCTAAAGCGTCGTTGTTTAATTTCATGAGTAATTCTTTTGCTGTTGCTTTTTTCAATAAGTCTTTTATTTGTGATTTTGTTTGGCCAAAAGATTCTGTGTATTTTTCGGAGACAGCTATTGTGGAATGCCTCTACTTTCTGTATATCACTTTGTATGTTTCACCAGCATTCTGACCCATATAATAAAACAGATTTGACATTGCTGTTATATATTCTGATCTTGGTTTTGGTACTGTACGTTTTGGATTTCCAGATGGGATGAAGTTTGGCAAAAGCCGAGCTTTTGATAGCCTTGACTTTATATCTTGTATTTGCTACATTGTCTGAACTGATAATGCTCCAAAGATAAGTGAAATACAATGAAGATTGATCTTGATAAATTGTTGTTTTAGAATTTAATTTTATTTATTCTGCAATTCAATAGATAATTTTTAATTAAAAAATCTTCGCTGGGACTTAAACTTTTGTGTCCGAGCAAAAATTGTTCGAGGTTTCTAAGTTCTACTGTACATCTAAATTTGTCAACTGTCAATTGCCAAATATATTACTGTTTGTTACCATTATCATAAAATACCCATGACCTAAAGCCGTTGACATTTAACCTTACTTAATGGACTTATAAGGTCAAATTATGTACATGTATTATGTTTTATGTTTAGAATATTACTATATTTTCCTTTATATTCAGTTGTGTATACTTTTTGTATGTTTTTTCATTTATTTGTCATTTTATTCACACAAATCTGCAATTTAACAATTTTGATCATCAAACATCAATCCCTATATATTGTATCAGGATGACTATTAAATCCATGAGGAAAGCATTTATAATTATCGGGGGAGAAAATTTGAATAGACGGGGATATTGCCTTTAAGGGATACTGGTTTAACTTCCTGGACTTAACTGCGACGGTACATCCATGTCCGACAAGTTGCAACCAGAAAAAAAGCCCACTTGTACAAAATTGTACTAAACAAACCAGACGTTATTTTGGCAGTGTACACTGTACTTTCTGTAAATCCGAAAGTCATTGTTCAATACCGAACAACTGCTTGGCTTTCAGTACTTTGATTGTATACGTAGGTCGTTGCGAGGCATAGGTACCGGACGTTTAACCTTGAAGTAGACTTAAAATAAACATTTAATCAGTATTAAATATATCCAATTATTTTCCGAAATTTTAAAACATAAATATTAAACTTAATTTGCGTTTCGGTTTGAACTGAGCGTATATATTTCATCAACATGTTGAATTTCATTTCGTTTATGTTTTTAAATTAAGAGAAATATACATTATTTATAAAAATGTAGCATTGATTGGCATGATTGAGGTAAAACTACAAGCTTATCACTGCGAGATACATTTTTATTAGGGATATCAATATTCGGTTATTTAGCTAACTGGTTAACAGTTTAATCGTTCGAACGTTTAACCAGTTAACCGAGCATGACATTCGGTTCGTGTTTCTTATTTTCTATGTATATTTATCATGACACTGGTAACTAGACCTATATTCTGACGTTAGTACTAGTTCGGATAGTGTTTTATTTCCGATAAACACTGAACATAAGCCATAAAAACAAAACAAGATATTAATAATTTTAGGAAAATATCATTTTTATCTCAAACATTATAATACAAATGTATGACGAATGATCTTTTTTTCCAAAATGAAAAGTAAATGTTTTCATAAAAAAATAAACGATTAACCGGTAACCGCATGTTCGAACGGTTAACCTATTAATCGTTTATATCCCTAATTTTTATCATACATCAGGTCTGTTCCTCTCGGTCCGACCCAGCAGGTGGCACCGTAGTGTATACTCCAGCACCAACAACAAGTTCGATATACGAAGGGACTGTAGCAACATATGATTGTGATCCTTCCTATACAATTGTTGGAGATACAACAGCAACGTGTACCGACGGCAGTACATGGAGTGACGACCCCCCTGTATCCCCACAATGTATATATGGTAAGTGAAGTTACACTCACAAGTGTTATTTATAGTCGGAGAAGGTTATAAGTGTGCGTCTTCATGTAAAATTAAAGGTTAACGTATTGAATCTGACTATGTAACGCCTGTATAAATCATATTGCCCCAATTACAACGGAATTTTCTCATAATGACATGGCACATAAATACATTAAGAACACATTATTGAAGTTACGAAGTAATACAGACATCACTTTGTTCATTTCTACGTGTGTAATGAGTTCATTCAATCTACCCCATTCAAGTAACCCCCAGTAATCTGTATTGGATGCCTCATGAGAGTGATTTTCGCATACACCATACGATTTGAGGTAGGGCAAAGCAGAACGGAGTCGATTTTAAAACCATTGTTGCTGTTGTTGCTTCTGTTGAAATTTAATTGGTGTGACATTTGTTGTTCATATCGTTGATGCTGTTGTTGCCATTGTTGTTATTGCTGATGTTATTTCGGTTGTTTGTTCACTGCTATAATTGCTGTTGTAGTCGCTGATTGTAATCCTGTTGTTTCTCTCGGTGTTGTAGCGTTTGCTTAGGCTTATTGTATTGTGTCTGGAGTTATAATTGCTGTTTGTTTGCAGTAACTGTCGATGTTCTTGCTGTCGCCTTGGTGTTCTTGCCCCTGGCGACACTGTAGTTGTTTCTAGTGTTATTGTTGTTGCAGTTGTTTTTATGCTTGTCTTTTTTTGCAAATTGACAATATTTGTTGCTGTTTTCTTTCAATTTAAACAAGATAAAGGGATTTAAATAAAAATAGATTAGAGAATTAAGGCGGATAATCTGAATCTCCAGGCCCAGGTGTAAGGTGAAATCGATTTCATCCTACCTCGTGGTAATCTGAGCGCGATTTCAAGTTACCGGGGGTAACTTGAAACGGGGGTAGTATGAAATCGCAGCATCGATGTGTAAGCCTATAAATCCAAATCGCCCTCGATAAGACTGAATCACCTACATGCACAGAGGCTTACTTGTAAATCGAGTTGTTCAATAATCTGACAGATGTTATTACTGGTTTTAGCGATTTCCATGCATACAACTATCACTCGTCATTAAGTTCCAGATGTGGTGTTATAATAATTTAGACTTAAGTTTTATAAATCAGTTGATATGCTCTTTTGAACTGTAAATTAATGGGCACAAAGGTGTGACATCCTACAATCAGATATAATAAACTAAGAGTAGGCGTTTACAGTATGAGAATCTTTTACACAGTTACTTACTACTGATGATTTGATGTTTTTGTATGATCTGCCAATATAAATCATATTGCAGACATATTAATTGATTCATTATTGGATATCGAACACAGCCAATTTTACAAGTCAAATAAAGGTTGGTACGGTTGTCGTATTGGTATGGTATGATAGTATTGGTCTAAGTTTTTGTTGATGCTGATCTATGAAATTGACATGACTGATCTTTCAAATCTTCTCTGATTCTCTCATATGGTAAAAGCGACTTTTAAAGGTTGTTTAAATATACACGTTTTAGTGATTACATTGTCTTGGAAAATTTTTGGACTTTGTGAAATATATTCTGTCAATTGAAATTTGAATAAAAACACTTTATTTTTAATTCATGTTCCAGTATGTTACTCGTTTCAAGTATCGGACCTTCCAGAATTATACTTGTCTGCTAAATCTATGAAATATGTTCATCGTCTCCCGTGGACGAGTGGTTAAGGCATCCGCCTTGGGAGCGGGAGGACGAAGGTCCGAATCCCGATAGGGGTCCGTTCTAATATGGCCGGTTTGTGAGCCGCCAGATAGTTGAATAATGGTTACAGTGCGCCTACCTGCCTGGTGCCTGACATAAACGGATAGGAATCGGGAGGTTAATGTGCTCAGAAAGAAGGTGTCTCATTTGTCAGAACTGGCTGGCCCTTTAAATAGGGGTGACACTATAATAACTGCTTCTTTCTGCTAAGTGTCCTCTTCATTTAAGAAATGTCAACATCGTCCAGATTTATTACACCAGTGATCAGATGTCTTCTCGCTGCTAAAATACGTATAATATGTTGTCTATTCGCATCTTGTACGTTCTGCTGTAATGCATTTCCATTTGAAGTTGCCCAATGTTTGGGTAAGGACATGTCGGTGCTAGCTAAGTTCATAACAACGTTTTTCAAATAAATTCTACGTCTTCAGTAATGTCACTTCGGTAGCTTCATCTTTGAGGAAAAGTATTCGAATGCTTTAAGAACAGTCCGTATAATTTTTTGCAGATTGTGGAGCCATTCTGACTGCGCCTACAGACGGAACATTGACATATGCTGTTAACACTTTCGTGGGATCTATTGCCACATATGCCTGTGATAATGGGTTTACATTAAGCGGTGGAGCAATAACAACATGTGAAGAACCATCAGGATGGAGTGGTACCCCACCAAGTTGTACAGGCGTTAGTAAGTGGTGGATCTTTGGCAATAGATAGTTCCCACATTTATAACATTTACCTCCCTTGTTTTGAATAGTCGGCCATATTGATAGGCACATTTCCCTAAAGTTTACAGGGAATATAATGTAAATAATGATATAATAATCAGATATATAAAAAATAACTTATTCATTGTGCTCATGTGGGGAAATGCCTCAGAAAATTGAAGAAAAAGTGGTTGCCACATGCACATTCTCTCGGTTTTTCTCAATTATCACATATTTGGGAATAACTCCTATAACTGCTTAACAGTTTTGCCTATCAAAATGGCGGATGATTAAGAACAAGGGAGGTAAATATTTCAGATGTGGGAACTATCTATCCATGGTATCGTTTATAAAGCATAAATATACTAGTCAATGATTGGCAACTTTCGCATTAAACCTCTCCTCGTTAAAACTGTGAGGTACGTTTCCACATGGGCCATCAAAACATTATAGGACGTACAGGAAACATTTATTGTAAAATAGATCAGTGCGTTTTATAAGGAATACTAAGTCTAAAAACTTTACCTAACTTAGAACTGTCATACGACAAATCTTGAGGCCGTTTCAAAGAAATTGTCATGAGTTTCATCTAAATTTAAGTACATTATCGATCTTGAGAGTGATTTTAATCTTCACACGGAGGTTAAAATCGCATAATGAAATGCGCGCGATTTATCCCGTCAAACGTCATGTATCACGCGATCCCACCGGTGGTTTTGTCGTCTGCGCATTATGAAATGGAATTGTGTCGACGCAAGTCCAACTGGTCCTCCAGTGAAGTTGCATGGCCTAACAGAGGCCGACAAGGACAACCTACATGGAACGTAACATGCATAAGACAATGCCTCTCCACAAAGACCTCAGGGTAAACAACAAAACATAAGGCATTTGAGGATGCTCAATGGTACATACGTAAGGGAACAGGGGCGCAAGGAATAGCTTGGCCAACCACAAGGGATAACTAAGGGATAGAGCCAAATTTCCCCCCAACATTTCACATGCGAAAACACAAGCTGTATGGGATAGCATGAACAAGAGGTAAGTGCTATTTACATGATCGCTATGTTTAGCGTTCGACACCCCCTTGTTTCAACCAGCTATTAATGATACAAATCGTCCATGTTTAATTTAGTACTCCTTAGTAACCAGTAATCGCGCCAGTTCTAGAGATTGTGAATTTCGTGATAAAAGCCCGCTCCACACTGGGTCCGAACTTACGACCTTCGGATCAGGGGTCAGGCGCTCTCCCCTCTCGACCACTGCGCCTCCTTGCGTAGATTAATAATCCTTAATTTGTCAATATTGCTGGAATTTTGGTACATCAAATTTGTGAGCATTTTTGCAAAAAAACAAATATGCAATTAATTGCTCATGAAAATGTAAGTAATAGTCACAATTCATTGTTAAATCTATTTGATGGTCGATGTAGGTAAATATTGTGTACTTGGTTAATGCAGTTGTTTTATTTTTTAACACGAGGGCTTTTCATCGTGTTTAAGAAGTCTACTATAGTGGTCATTGCTGGTCAGTTGAGGATTAAGAATGTTTTCAATTAAATACATTTTGATAATGTTCAGTTGTTTTTTTTATTGTGAAAACAATATCTTTTGCAAGTAAAATGTCAATGGCATTCATAACATATGATAGACAAAAGTATCTTTGATAAACATATTCAGGGTCAACTGTCAAAGCACTACATACTGGTCAACAAAGGAAGTCATGAAGAAATGCCAACAATTGCAGTCTTCGGTTGAGAAGGAGGCAAGTCGGCGTCTGGCTATTAAGTTTAGTGATGGTGGCTTGCCACCTTCGACATTAAAAACATGGAAGGAAGTTGTAAGACATTTTGTGGATATACATTTAATTTTAAAATTTGTTACGATGTAATGACATTTAAAAGAAATTAAATGAGTCTCATATTAATGGTGACAGTTCGCGTAGTAGTTCTTAAACAATCTGACTGACAATTTTTACTACTTTATTGCTGAAAAAACACTATTTCATTCAGTCCTCAATATACAACAATTGCTACAAAACTTGCAAATAAACTGATGAACTTTTTCTTAAGGTGGACATGTAGTTGATTTAAATGGTCATACTGTGATCAAGACTGCATTATGCCAATTGCTAAAATTTAAAAACAATCAAAAAGTTAAAACTGTGTAACATGAACACTATAGATAATAGATAAAATGATATACACTCACCCAAAGTTCTAACGCAACATATTTAAATTTGATATAATTTCTTAAGTTTGTATTAAATAACTTCTGATCATATAGAATTATTTTTTAAAAACCTTTTCCAAATTTTAATTCGATGTTAAATGCAGCCATGCGGAACGAATGATCGAATTTCGGTATTTTTGACTGTGTTGTCCAAAAGAAATATGGGAGGGCTATTTGTTCACTAAAATGACGTAAAATAGTATGCCCTTTCATAAATGTGGCTAAAATTGCATTTCCTGTAGAACTAGAAGTAAAATATGTTGTATTCCTAAAGATAATTGATTGAATTTAACATTGACGTTATTTACGTGAGCTTGTTACATGAGATTTCCACGTGGATCCAACTAAAACTTGTAGATTTAAAAACACCGGAAGTGGAACCGGAAGTGGAACCGAAATTGAACTTTTATTAAAATTATTACTTATTTTTTCTGTAAATGTTCAAACACGTTTATTTGCTAGACCTTATTCAATCACTTCTTTTTGTTGTCTGTGTGATTTCATTGTGGCTTTCTTCTACAACAATGACCATAAATTTCCAACACCTCGTTCGTCTTTTCGAAATCAAGTAAACTCAATGTGATACGTTAGAACTTTGGGTGAGTGTTTATGTGCATTTACTTTCATACACTGTAATATATTATTTATTTCGACAAATAAAAAAGTAAGTTGCATTCATGTATTAAAGCCAACAATATGTTGATTTCTTAGGATGAAAATATTATTTATTTCAATCCCCGAGTTATATATGCAATAACATGTTATGAGACAAGGGTACAGCAACAATAAATTTATACATTCATTTTATAAGCAAAATTGAACATAAAATAATTGACTTATATTCTTTCATGTGATTTAATACCAAATAATGAATTAAGCAACTCGGAAAAGTCGAATGAGATTGAATATTTGACCCGCACGCACTATTTTGTATAGCCAAACAGTATTGGTGTGTTGATAAATGTTTGAAATTTACATTATTTTCAGTATGTATCTATTAATTCTAAATAACAAACTGTTCTTGCTTACAGGTGGTTAGTACGTTACCAAAGTCTGCAACTGTTGGAGTAAGTGTTAATAAGGATGGCATATATGACATCGATATGGATGTATCAAGTGAGTACAACTTCTAATCTGATAATAGAGATGATATGGGATGTACTTGATATCGGAGTGCATGCAGTTGACGGAAATTGCTTTCACAAACATTTGTTTTGTAAATATTTAAAATCAGTAGTATGCAATGTAATCATCTAAGTTCGTTGCTTATGAATTTTAATTACTTGCATACATTTATTGGATGACTAGGAATTTCACATATACAGGTGTGAGTGTGTGATTTTTAGCTCTACTGGCCAACGGCCAGATAGTTCACGTCATGGCGAATTGTCCGTCCGTGCGTCCGTGCATCAGCCAGCTTACTTTCTATGCAATCGACACCTCCTCTGTAACTGCAGGGCAAAATTTGATACAAATTTAGCCAGGAGCATCATGGCTTGACCCTTTCTCACAATTGTTCAACTGGTTCCGCCTGACCGCACATTATTGCCTTCGGAGCTAAAAATAGAAACAACACATTTAAACGACTTTTTCTCATGAACCAATGAGTATTTGCATCAAACTTGCTCTGTAGCATCCTGGCATGAGATTTCGCTAAACAGTTCAGGTTGAATGCATAATATGGCCACTAGAGCTTAAACAGAAACACGTTTAAATGATGTATTCTCATGACACGATGAACTGATTTGCATCAAACTTTCTCTGTAGCATCCTGGCATGACCCTCTCTCAAGACGGTTCAAACGGATTTCGGTTCCATTTATATATAATATAACTCTTTGAGTGAAATAAACCATTACCATAAACCGTCATAAAACTGAATATGATGAAAGACGAGTTACAAAACAAAACAGCACAAAACATTTGCCATACATTATTTTAAAGGTACATAGTCTTACTTTTTTGACAAACTATCCTTAGTGATAACTATTAGAAAACAGGTGGTAATTTACTTCATACAGAGGTAAGTGTTATTTATATGATCGCTATGTTTAGCGTTCGACACCCCCTTGTTTTAACCAGCTATTAATGATACAAATCGTCCATGTTTAATTTAGTACTCCTTAGTAATTTGGTACTCTTCAACATTGCATTGTCACTTTTCTTACATGTTTTCCAAAACCACAAAGGCAAGCGTCCGGTACATGCATGTTCTATCCTGACCTACGTGCCGGGTTAGCGCTAGCATAGGAAATACCTGTATCGGACTCCCGTTTTGCAGTTCTATGAAATTTTAATAACAGTTACAATGCTATGTTTAAGAGTGTGTTTGTTAGAAGGCATTAACATGTCATTTTCTCAAAATTATCACGCAGCATATTTTGATAGAAAATCAACCTTTAATGTAATTGTATCACAAAATATTTCAGACATTTTGTGATAGTAATGATGTATTAGGTTGGTACTTACATGTTTAACTTAACTTAAGTGTTATTTAGGATCATAATATAATTTGGTTAAAGTTGAAATAATTTAAAACTGTCATGTACTTACAATTATAAGTCATACACATGATAAAATATCATTCATTTTTTCAGCTTCAAATCCAGTGTGGAATGACCAGGGTCCATTTCGGAAGAACTGCTGAAAACGGAGAAGCAAAAACTCAGAGCACTGATTAAGACAGCAGATGCAAGTGAAAATATAGCGAGACATCTCCTAGAGTTAATATCTCTACTTACAGAAATTTAAGAAATGTTCATAATTTAGTCATGTGTTAAAAGTTCATTACTATATTATGAAATACTCCCTGCAAACGAAGTTTGAAGGTGCGTATTGTAGTTGTCTTTTATTTGGTCGGAAATTCGGTCTACCAGTTGCAATTGTTTTGTATATAACACTTCTTCAATATTACAGATTCTTATGAAATTTCATACACTCCAACTCCTTAAGTTGTACATGTGCATACCAAGGTGAGCTTTTCTGATCGGTATTTGACCGTCGTCTGTCAGTCCGGCAATCCGTCCGTCCTTCCGTCCTAGTGGAAAATTTGATACAAGTCTTCTTTTCAAAACTCAAGGCCAAATTTTGATGTAACCTCACCAGTATGGTCCTTTGGTGACCCTCTACCAATTGTTTGGTGCAAGGGGGCTGGTCACTTTCCCGATATGTATACATTGTAATTATATTGATATTCTAAACATGCTGGTAATCAAAATGGTTGCTATCTTTGTGAGATTCTTTACTTCAACGAAATTTTGCACCCTGTGTCACAGGACCATAGTACCAAACATCTCAGGCGAGCGATTCAGGGCCATCATGGCCCTCTTTTTTTCTTAATTTTGTCACATCGTTGTATAATCGTCTGTCATTGGAATTAGACAAAATGTGTACAAGATTGGTATTGGCACATGGTAGTTTTTTCCCATACAGTTTTAAAGGCATGGGTATTAATCACTGCCTTTGATATTCCTAGTTTTATCATCATTCATATTCCATTTAACCAGTACTGAATTCATTTGACAACTTATTAAAATTAATAATGACACTAAGATTGTCAGATTAAGAAAGCACAGCACATGCAATCCCAAAAACTTGTTAGAATATAAAAATGTAAATGTGTACCCTTTTCTGTGTTTAAAATGTCATTATTAATCATTGTCTAATTTCTTTAGCTCTACTTTGTATTTCATCAGTGTTGCAGTTACCAGCACCAGTTTTGTATGTTGCCACTGGCTCCACTAATGGCCCTATCAATGGCAAATCCCTGTCCATGGCTATACGATTTGTGTATTGCTTAACTGGAAACATGCGTTTACCACCTTTACTCTTTATCTGGCGAAAATGGTAAACAACCACCACTTTATGTAGACATCTGCAACGATATATAAACATTAATCATTAAATGTTTTGACAATTTTCATTTCTGACTAATATACAACATTAACAATTTAATCCAAAGAAATCTTGCATAATTATGTTATGAATAAATATTCTGTGTTCATTTGTTGGGTAAATTATTGTGCAGTATCTTATATGTTGCCTCTTAAAGAGAGGTATCGCTTATTTCATGAATAAAAAGTATTATTTATTGTTGTACAAACTTCAATATTCTGCATGTTCAACTTTTTGAAATATCTTTGTCCTCCCAGTTGTTGTGGCACTAACGATATCGGCTGATATTCTGAATTATCAAAGCAAGACTGACATTAAAAGCATACAAAATCGTCTTTATTAATCATTATTTTACTCGCTTAAGTCAGTCTCTATGTGAAATTCGTATTTTCAAGTCCGTGATGCCTCTTATTTACAACTTGGTAAGCGGTGCGTATGTAAAATATAACTAACAACTTTTCGTGGGGGTCGTTTCAAACGTATCATCATGCAGTTTTAAGGGCATTTAGTGTTAATATTTCAAGATAATCGATCAATTTCGGAAACGGTCCCTCTTGTGACGTAAAATTATAGCGACATATATCTAAAGAATACATGACTGTCGTCTGCTGAATCACTGCATGAAATAACGAATGTAAATTATCATTGAAAGTAAATTTAGCCTTTTGTTATATTTAGTAGAAAATAAGAAAAAATGAGTAATTTTAAACCTGTTTAGAGAATATTTCTTCAACTTAAACATGCTCATGTGCAAACGGTGTTGATGAATGCATGCCTCGATTTCTTGACATACCACGAAAACCCGATGGTCGACCATACACTATATGTATCAGATACTTCAGAGAATGAGTCTCTTTTAGCCATAGATACAATAAGTGTATATAGTATTGTGTCGTCAAAAATGTCATTTAACGATTGAATAATGATATACCAAATATGTATATATACCGGTATGGTGCATTTTGGCTAACCATACCATTAGCAATTAGTTTTAGAAAAACATCTGGACATTGATCTTTATTATATATATACTACTCAAAATTTACCAAGGGTCATGTTTCATATTAAGATTATTTTGTTAGACCTCTAACGTAAGAAGCGCCTCTATGTTCTTCTTGACGTAATTTATACCTAAATTTGACTTAAGACCGAAATTGTGCATAGGATTGTCTATGACCAGTCCTAGTGTTAGGACCGATATCGGACCTAGAATTACACTTAGGATTTTTATGAATGGTCTTAAGTGTAGGACGCTGACTTAGGAAATATTTAGAATCAATATTAGACTTTAGAATATATATGCCACCTGATTCACTGTTTTTATTCTTTGTTCGTTTTGCATGTGAGAGAATCAATTATTGTGTAAGTGATGTCAAACCTTCAACATAATAAAACAACCGAATTGGGATTCAAACTACTTCTTATTCAAACATTTGCAGTGGAAATGGTGACTGGTTGTTGTGTTGATATAAAACATATTTGTGCTAAAAGTTACTGACCCCCAACATTGTGCTAGATTTTTGTTACAATATAAACAACATTTATATATCAAAAGTAATAGAGGCTTGGCTAGCTCAGTCGAAAAAGCACGAGCCTGTTAGTCTCGCGGTCGTGAGATTGGGCCCCAAGTTGAGCGCTTACTTTTTCGTTTCTTGGCAATTGTTTTCCATATTTCGATTTTTTCTTAAATTTTGAACACCATCAAAGACCCGTTATGTTTAATGAATATACAGGGAAATTTAATAATCATATAAAGCGATTTTCATACTTGGAGCTGGCGAACAAAATATTGGGGTTTAAATCGATTTAGCAGCTAGAAACAACACACTTAATCTCACAGTGCCATTCAATTCGATTTCATAGGTTTAATGTGTCAGAAACATATCCAAAAATGAATGCCGCTTTAAATAATTCGATATTTATAAAGAGTATATGCACCAACCTCCAAATTTGAAAAGAAGTGCTCACAAGGCTAAATTTAAAGATACAGAAACAAATAATCAATATGAAGTAACAGTATGTTGAAGATAAAACTGGCCAACATACAAATGAAAGTAGTTATTACAATTTTAAACGAAAACGTTTTTATGTAAATGCAAATCTGTCTTGTAATGTGAAAGAATGTCATATATATAATCGCCTGTAACGGATGCGGAGAATATTATTTCGGCCAAAAAAGGAAGGTGATTAAGAACTAGAATATCCATACATGCACAACAAATAAAAGACCCTTCGACGAGGCAGATAGCTCGTGAACATAGATAATTGTACAGATCGTGAACCTAAATGTTAAATGTTTCCGTTCTTTAAATAAATTCTGATCACCGTTTGGACAGGTAAATTTATGAGTAACACTTAACTGAAAAATTAAAACCGACACTCAATTTAACATTTTAAATAATTATCCTTTAACGTCGTTTTAGTCCTGTTCAATTGACGAAACGTTACAATTCATCTCCCTTTATGTTGACGTCGTTCACATAGTTACGTTGAAAGTTCTGAAGAGCAGAGAGAACATGACAACCTAGTCTACGTGTCTTTAAATAATAGTTATCAAATACCAATAGTTTACAGATACAAGTTTTTCATGTATTTTTTTCTTATAGTTGTCCGTCTTATGTCGTTAATTTTACCTTCTTTTTGTATATAATACGCTTTACTTTCATTGCACATTTTACAGAGTAACTGGAGTGATAGAAGCACGAGCTAAATCTCGCGCCGGATATTCTTCAACTGATAATCGTGTTATTTTGTACTATTTAGCAAACAATTAGTTATTTAAAAACGGAGAATAAGTATTGAATTATATAACATTCTAACAACTAGCGGTATGGTTGGTACAAACTAATTCCCGGAGGTCTGTGTGGAGAGGCATTGTCTTATGTATGTGGTGTTCCATGTAACAACCTATTCTCTCTTTTCCTAATTAATACCTAACTCACAATTAAAGCGGTGGCCGGGGGCGTGTGCGATTTCTAGGCATCGGTCGGCGTGTAGAGGTCGGCTAAAAATTGCGCGATAGGGCGGTCACAGTCACATTTCAAAGTGCCCCGCACGCTGTCATGACGGAAACCGGACGGTCGCCGGCCGTCGATCGGCCGACCTTCCAGAAAATGAGGTCGAATTCTTAACCTGTTTATCGGACAGTGTTCGAAAGGCACTCGTCCGATGTCATGTCTATGCTTCTGTGATACCCCTGCGATACCCCTGCGGTATCCGGCCAGGTGCATTGTAGCATGTATAGTTAATGGACTACAAAATAAACAACGTAATATCTTATTGAAATACATAGTGGATTAGATACCGTCGATGTGTAAGAAATCTCGCCACGACAATGGACATAAAATCGAAACAATCAAATATTTTCCTACACTGGATTATAAGTAGAAGTAGTCATTTCATTGAATGGCACAACCTAATGCTAGTGCGGGAAAACGTGCATTAGCATCATTATGTGTTATAGTATCATTTCATGCGGATGTCAAAAAGTATATATTCTAATTATTTGATACTAAAATTGTCACAATTTGATGTGTATATCATTTGTACCCTAGTAACAGATTTAGCTCAGCACATTTGCGGTTATCTAAAGCAGCTATTGTTGGAGGTTGTGATATGCTAGAATTAATATATGAAAATACATGTATGTTATTACACGTTGTTATATCAATACATGTATATATTATGAATTAAGGTTAACAAATCAGTTTTTACGGAACAAGACAGATGGATGCACTTCTAATGTAAATTAAATTGTTTTAATGTTCCTTCCTGCACAAGCATCCGCAATTTCCTTTGTCTATTTCGTCGCTGCTCTCTAGTAACTCAGGTTTGATGCAGTGACATACTCATATTACTAAGAGTCCTATAACATAAAAGTGGTACACATTTTAAGTGAGGTATATAACTGTCAAACACTTGCCTTAAGTGTATTAATTTCAATAATGCAAGTTTCCTAGAAGGGATGAAAAGATTAACATATATGATAATGCTACAAATCATAATTCCGATATGCATCGAATAACAATCAGCCATAACAATTTGCTGCACGTCTAATAATCACATGCTATCATATGGGTTAAATTTACAATATTTATCATATTTCATTCACAGGTTGTAATACAGTACCTGTAGTAGCTTATGCAACTATTGTTAATAATGAAGGTGATTCAGTGGGAGACAAAATAACGTACGTGTGTGACAGCAACTATACCATTGACGGCAATGCGATGATAACGTGCACTAGTGATGGCAACTGGACACCAGATCCTACATGTCAAGCGGGTAACTGACTCTCGTTTAGTTATTATTGACTTCCATATGCAATAAAAATAAAACACATTCCATATAGATGTTCAGCATCTTTATTCATCTCCCTGAATGCCCTTAACTGATCATTCTGAAACCCTGTATTTAAAGATTAATTACACTACTGTGTCAAAGGTTCATAATAGTTCTCGAAGGTTATTGTAGTGTACTTTACTGTACTTCAATTTAGTTTACAACTCACTATGTATTGATAAATACGGTTCACATGAATAGAAATATTGGTAAATTCTGAATATTCGAATTATAAACATATTGAACGATTTTCTTCATATTCTGAATGATATGAACATCCTAAACGTATAAAACTAACAATGCTGTAAGACGCACGCGCACCACTAACCACAGGGTTGATAACCCTTTCAATTTTCATAGATATGGTTGTTTGATTGTAAAGTGTTTATTTAGTTATTCCGAGGAATATTTCAAATTAGATTGAATTGAGTGACTGATTTATTTTGACAAACATGATAATTGTAATTGATAATAGTTGTCATAACATTATGTCTCTCGGAAACGATGCGCGGTATGGAGTACATTTTTCTCGACAAATGTATTTGGTTGGAGTTTATAATAACGCTCTTAATTAACTGATTGAAATGTAGATAGGGAGCAAAGTACTAGTACAATAGATACATACATATAGTCAGTTTAAAGTAATGGTATGCTCATTTTTGTTCATTTGTTTACCTAACCAATCATGAAAAATATAATTCCTATAGTTAAAACCACAATAAGCATGCATAAACATGGAATGAACTCATAATGCATTGATCCGTATTTGTTGAAGAAAGATGTTTGTTCATTATAAATTTAAAAAACGTCCAGTTTTTTAACGTGTTTGTACGTGTTTTGCCTTATATTAATATGGCAAGAAAAGATAGATTCCATCAGTTTTACATGGCAATGGTTCTTATTAGAGATGTTTTAGCCAATGTAACAGCAATACCGGAAATAGCAAATTCAAACATTTAGTGTTCAGATGAGTCAGATACATCTTTAAAGAGTTATTTTGGGAACCATGAATATGACAGAAATGCCTGTAAAATGTTGTACATATGGATGTCCATGTTGATATAATATAATTATTCAATTTATTTTACTTTTCAACATCATCTGTATCTTGGTGACATTCGTTGCTCGAGTAAGACTTGCAATTTATTTCAGATCTTGGAATGCCCTGCGCTTTAAATACAGCATGTTCTGATAGTAATGCAGTATGTAACGCATCTGGTACATGTAGCTGTGCTGTGGGCTATACAAACATAAATGATGTGTGCCTTGCAGGTACCTATGCATTTACGCACATTTTTGTACATGTTCTGCAGAATAAACCCATTTAGTAGATGTTCATGTGTGTTAGGCGAGATGCTTGTAATGTTAATATGTAACTAAACATGTCCTCTACAACTAATCAGTCGATCGTTTGCAATGACCATTTTCTTTCAATTGTTGTAACGTCGTCCAAAAAACTCTCACTGTCCTGGATATATATATATTGGTTAATGGAATTTTATATTTTCTTGTATCAATTAGACTTAGGTCAGCCGTGTGCAATTGATAATGATTGTCACAATGAGAACGCCGTTTGTTCAGCTGGTTTTACATGTGAATGTACTGAAGGGTATGCTACTGAAAGTGGATTGTGTGTAAGGGGTAGGTTGATTCCATGATATGTTTGTGATATTTTCAGTGGCAATGACAAATATATCAATATTTCATCAACTTTTTAATAAAGACTTACAGTTTTAAACATTTTCCCACAAGTATCAATGGATCGATCCAACAAATATTTGCAGAACAATATTGCCAAGATGGCAAAACTACTATCGAAATTGTATGTATCCTTCCGTTTTGACGTAATATCAATTGACTAATGGATTCGAAACAAATACTACGAAAGTATGCATCCTCGTTTGATAATCCTGTAGCATCGACCTTGTTTTTAAAGCCTGTAACACCGTCGAAAGTGTCGTTTCTTGTTTCATTAGAAGTCGCCATTCCTAGTTCTATATACATGTATATTTCGAATGTTTAAGTGATCAGTTCATTATATTAAGCAAACTCATATCTGAAATGCAAAATGCATCTAAGTTCATCTAATCAACGTGAGCAAAGAAGCTATCATTCACCTATGAGATAGCACAGTAATAAACCGTCATGATCCTATTGCCTATTTTGTTTCATCCCTGTTTCAACCCTTTCATATTTTTGATAAAGTGTCATAGTTGCATTTCTAGCTCTTGTAACTCGCATACTTCAGAGATGTGTTAAATGACATCATTTATTGTTGCATTTTGTCTAATCAGTTCCTATATCGACGTTAATATTGCTCTTAGCCAGAATATACGAGATTTCTGGTTAAATTGGTTAATATTTATATTCGAATCACAGATTGCGGGCCAGCAGCTCAGGTTTCCTATGCGACTATAAGTTCTGCTACTGGCAATACTGAGAATGACGAAGTTGAATATGTGTGTGACGCAAACTATACACTTGACGGCAATGCGATGATAACGTGCACTAGTGAAGGCAACTGGACATCAGCTCCTACATGTCGAGCGGGTAACTCACTGTCGTTTAGTTATTATTGACTTCAATAAATACGGATCACTTGAATAGAAATATTGGTAAATACTGAATATTCGAATTACAAACACATTGAACGATTTTCTTCATATTCTGAATGATATGAACATTCTAAACGTATAAAACTAACAATGTTGTAAGACGCGCGCGCACCACTCACCACAGGATTGATAAACCTTTCAATTTTCATAGATATGGTTGTTTGATTGTAAAGTGTTTATTTAGTTATTCCGAGGAATATTTCAAATTAGATTGAATTGAGTGACTGATTTATTTTGACAAACATGATAATTGTAATTGATAATAGTTGTCATAACATTATGTCTCTCGGAAACGATGCGCGGTATGGAGTACATTTTTCTCGACAAATGTATTTGGTTGGAGTTTATAATAACGCTCTTAATTAACTGATTGAAATGTAGATAGGGAGCAAAGTACTAGTACAATAGATACATACATATAGTCAGTTTAAAGTAATGGTATGCTCATTTTTGTTCATTTGTTTACCTAACCAATCATGAAAAATATAATTCCTATAGTTAAAACCACAATAAGCATGCATAAACATGGAATGAACTCATAATGCATTGATCCGTATTTGTTGAAGAAAGATGTTTGTTCATTATAAATTTAAAAAACGTCCAGTTTTTTAACGTGTTTGTACGTGTTTTGCCTTATATTAATATGGCAAGAAAAGATAGATTCCATCAGTTTTACATGGCAATGGTTCTTATTAGAGATGTTTTAGCCAATGTAACAGCAATACCGGAAATAGCAAATTCAAACATTTAGTGTTCAGATGAGTCAGATACATCTTTAAAGAGTTATTTTGGGAACCATGAATATGACAGAAATGCCTGTAAAATGTTGTACATATGGATGTCCATGTTGATATAATATAATTATTCAATTTATTTTACTTTTCAACATCATCTGTATCTTGGTGACATTCGTTGCTCGAGTAAGACTTGCAATTTATTTCAGATCTTGGAATGCCCTGCGCTTTAAATACAGCATGTTCTGATAGTAATGCAGTATGTAACGCATCTGGTACATGTAGCTGTGCTGTGGGCTATACAAACATAAATGATGTGTGCCTTGCAGGTATCTATGCATTTACGCACATTTTTGTACATGTTCTGCAGAATAAACCCATTTAGTAGATGTTCATGTGTGTTAGGCGAGATGCTTGTAATGTTAATATGTAACTAAACATGTCCTCTACAACTAATCAGTCGATCGTTTGCAATGACCATTTTCTTTCAATTGTTGTAACGTCGTCCAAAAAACTCTCACTGTCCTGGATATATATATATTGGTTAATGGAATTTTATATTTTCTTGTATCAATTAGACTTAGGTCAGCCGTGTGCAATTGATAATGATTGTCACAATGAGAACGCCGTTTGTTCAGCTGGTTTTACATGTGAATGTACTGAAGGGTATGCTACTGAAAGTGGATTGTGTGTAAGGGGTAGGTTGATTCCATGATATGTTTGTGATATTTTCAGTGGCAATGACAAATATATCAATATTTCATCAACTTTTTAATAAAGACTTACAGTTTTAAACATTTTCCCACAAGTATCAATGGATCGATCCAACAAATATTTGCAGAACAATATTGCCAAGATGGCAAAACTACTATCGAAATTGTATGTATCCTTCCGTTTTGACGTAATATCAATTGACTAATGGATTCGAAACAAATACTACGAAAGTATGCATCCTCGTTTGATAATCCTGTAGCATCGACCTTGTTTTTAAAGCCTGTAACACCGTCGAAAGTGTCGTTTCTTGTTTCATTAGAAGTCGCCATTCCTAGTTCTATATACATGTATATTTCGAATGTTTAAGTGATCAGTTCATTATATTAAGCAAACTCATATCTGAAATGCAAAATGCATCTAAGTTCATCTAATCAACGTGAGCAAAGAAGCTATCATTCACCTATGAGATAGCACAGTAATAAACCGTCATGATCCTATTGCCTATTTTGTTTCATCCCTGTTTCAACCCTTTCATATTTTTGATAAAGTGTCATAGTTGCATTTCTAGCTCTTGTAACTCGCATACTTCAGAGATGTGTTAAATGACATCATTTATTGTTGCATTTTGTCTAATCAGTTCCTATATCGACGTTAATATTGCTCTTAGCCAGAATATACGAGATTTCTGGTTAAATTGGTTAATATTTATATTCGAATCACAGATTGCGGGCCAGCAGCTCAGGTTTCCTATGCGACTATAAGTTCTGCTACTGGCAATACTGAGAATGACGAAGTTGAATATGTGTGTGACGCAAACTATACACTTGACGGCAATGCGATGATAACGTGCACTAGTGAAGGCAACTGGACATCAGCTCCTACATGTCGAGCGGGTAACTCACTGTCGTTTAGTTATTATTGACTTCAATAAATACGGATCACTTGAATAGAAATATTGGTAAATACTGAATATTCGAATTACAAACACATTGAACGATTTTCTTCATATTCTGAATGATATGAACATCCTAAACGTATAAAACTAACAATGTTGTAAGACGCGCGCGCACCACTCACCACAGGATTGATAAACCTTTCAATTTTCATAGATATGGTTGTTTGATTGTAAAGTGTTTATTTAGTTATTCCGAGGAATATTTCAAATTAGATTGAATTGAGTGACTGATTTATTTTGACAAACATGATAATTGTAATTGATAATAGTTGTCATAACATTATGTCTCTCGGAAACGATGCGCGGTATGGAGTACATTTTTCTCGACAAATGTATTTGGTTGGAGTTTATAATAACGCTCTTAATTAACTGATTGAAATGTAGATAGGGAGCAAAGTACTAGTACAATAGATACATACATATAGTCAGTTTAAAGTAATGGTATGCTCATTTTTGTTCATTTGTTTACCTAACCAATCATGAAAAATATAATTCCTATAGTTAAAACCACAATAAGCATGCATAAACATGGAATGAACTCATAATGCATTGATCCGTATTTGTTGAAGAAAGATGTTTGTTCATTATAAATTTAAAAAACGTCCAGTTTTTTAACGTGTTTGTACGTGTTTTGCCTTATATTAATATGGCAAGAAAAGATAGATTCCATCAGTTTTACATGGCAATGGTTCTTATTAGAGATGTTTTAGCCAATGTAACAGCAATACCGGAAATAGCAAATTCAAACATTTAGTGTTCAGATGAGTCAGATACATCTTTAAAGAGTTATTTTGGGAACCATGAATATGACAGAAATGCCTGTAAAATGTTGTACATATGGATGTCCATGTTGATATAATATAATTATTCAATTTATTTTACTTTTCAACATCATCTGTATCTTGGTGACATTCGTTGCTCGAGTAAGACTTGCAATTTATTTCAGATCTTGGAATGCCCTGCGCTTTAAATACAGCATGTTCTGATAGTAATGCAGTATGTAACGCATCTGGTACATGTAGCTGTGCTGTGGGCTATACAAACATAAATGATGTGTGCCTTGCAGGTATCTATGCATTTACGCACATTTTTGTACATGTTCTGCAGAATAAACCCATTTAGTAGATGTTCATGTGTGTTAGGCGAGATGCTTGTAATGTTAATATGTAACTAAACATGTCCTCTACAACTAATCAGTCGATCGTTTGCAATGACCATTTTCTTTCAATTGTTGTAACGTCGTCCAAAAAACTCTCACTGTCCTGGATATATATATATTGGTTAATGGAATTTTATATTTTCTTGTATCAATTAGACTTAGGTCAGCCGTGTGCAATTGATAATGATTGTCACAATGAGAACGCCGTTTGTTCAGCTGGTTTTACATGTGAATGTACTGAAGGGTATGCTACTGAAAGTGGATTGTGTGTAAGGGGTAGGTTGATTCCATGATATGTTTGTGATATTTTCAGTGGCAATGACAAATATATCAATATTTCATCAACTTTTTAATAAAGACTTACAGTTTTAAACATTTTCCCACAAGTATCAATGGATCGATCCAACAAATATTTGCAGAACAATATTGCCAAGATGGCAAAACTACTATCGAAATTGTATGTATCCTTCCGTTTTGACGTAATATCAATTGACTAATGGATTCGAAACAAATACTACGAAAGTATGCATCCTCGTTTGATAATCCTGTAGCATCGACCTTGTTTTTAAAGCCTGTAACACCGTCGAAAGTGTCGTTTCTTGTTTCATTAGAAGTCGCCATTCCTAGTTCTATATACATGTATATTTCGAATGTTTAAGTGATCAGTTCATTATATTAAGCAAACTCATATCTGAAATGCAAAATGCATCTAAGTTCATCTAATCAACGTGAGCAAAGAAGCTATCATTCACCTATGAGATAGCACAGTAATAAACCGTCATGATCCTATTGCCTATTTTGTTTCATCCCTGTTTCAACCCTTTCATATTTTTGATAAAGTGTCATAGTTGCATTTCTAGCTCTTGTAACTCGCATACTTCAGAGATGTGTTAAATGACATCATTTATTGTTGCATTTTGTCTAATCAGTTCCTATATCGACGTTAATATTGCTCTTAGCCAGAATATACGAGATTTCTGGTTAAATTGGTTAATATTTATATTCGAATCACAGATTGCGGGCCAGCAGCTCAGGTTTCCTATGCGACTATAAGTTCTGCTACTGGCAATACTGAGAATGACGAAGTTGAATATGTGTGTGACGCAAACTATACACTTGACGGCAATGCGATGATAACGTGCACTAGTGAAGGCAACTGGACATCAGCTCCTACATGTCGAGCGGGTAACTCACTGTCGTTTAGTTATTATTGACTTCAATAAATACGGATCACTTGAATAGAAATATTGGTAAATACTGAATATTCGAATTACAAACACATTGAACGATTTTCTTCATATTCTGAATGATATGAACATCCTAAACGTATAAAACTAACAATGTTGTAAGACGCGCGCGCACCACTCACCACAGGATTGATAAACCTTTCAATTTTCATAGATATGGTTGTTTGATTGTAAAGTGTTTATTTAGTTATTCCGAGGAATATTTCAAATTAGATTGAATTGAGTGACTGATTTATTTTGACAAACATGATAATTGTAATTGATAATAGTTGTCATAACATTATGTCTCTCGGAAACGATGCGCGGTATGGAGTACATTTTTCTCGACAAATGTATTTGGTTGGAGTTTATAATAACGCTCTTAATTAACTGATTGAAATGTAGATAGGGAGCAAAGTACTAGTACAATAGATACATACATATAGTCAGTTTAAAGTAATGGTATGCTCATTTTTGTTCATTTGTTTACCTAACCAATCATGAAAAATATAATTCCTATAGTTAAAACCACAATAAGCATGCATAAACATGGAATGAACTCATAATGCATTGATCCGTATTTGTT
>JASFXZ010000011.1:15767973-15960752 GCA_032209605.1 Mactromeris polynyma
GATACAAGGAAACGCTATTGCTATCAGATACAAGGAAAACATACAGCTAGACTCAATGAGAATATATTGCTTAGATACAAGGGAACATATGACTTAGATCCAAGGGAACATACTGCTAAGGCTCAAATGGAATATATTGCCTAATACAAGAGGAACATATTGCTCTAGATCCAAGGGAACATGCTTCTTCAGACATCGATATTAATAATACTTAGATACAAGAGAACATACTGCTAAGACGCAATGTGAACATACTGCTAAGACCACAATGGAATATATTAGCTAAGATACTAGTGATCATATTGCTTAGATCCAGGGAACTATACTAGACTTAACGAACTCAAAGGAAATACTCTTATGAATCAGGGGAACATATTGCCTTAGAAAGGGCACATACTCAAGACTCATGAATTATTACTTAGATACAATGGAACATATTGCTATAGATCCAAGGAACATTCTGCTAAAACTCAAAGGACAATGATAGATCTCAGGGGACTACTGCTTAGATACACACGGAACATACTTGTACTATGATACAAGGTACATAAGCTTTATCAAGTGACATGCTGCTAAGACTCAAAGGTTTATATGACTTAGATACCACGTGAACGTACATTGCTTAGATACAAGAGGAACATACTGCTAAGACTCAAAGGATATAGTGCTTAGATACAAGGGAAAATTGCTTAGGGTACAAAGAACAATGATAATACTCAAAGGGAATAATTACTTAGTAGATCAAGGAACTTATTGTTATACAAGGGAACATACTGCCTAATAACACAATGGAATATATTGCTTTAGATACAACGGAACAGTATTGCTTAGATACAAGGGAACACACTGCTTAGATCCAAGGAACATACTGCTAAGACTCAATGGAATATATTATCTTAGATACAAGGGGATATATTGCTTAGATACAAGGGAACATTCTGGCTAAGACTCATCGGAATATATTTCTTAGATACAAGGACATATTCCATAGATACACAAGAATATACTGCATAGACTCAATGGAATATAATTACTTAGATACAAGGGGAGCATACTGCGGCCTAGATACAAGGGCAACATATTCCTTAGATACAAGAAACCATACTGCTTAGGCCTCAGAGGAATATATTACTTAGATACAAGGGGACCATACTGCTTAGATCCAAGGGAACACCCTGCTAAGCTCAATGGAAGATATTAGCCTACATACAAGTGAACATATTGCTTAGATCCAAGGGGAACATGCTGCTCAGACTCGATATAATAATATACTTAGATACAAGAGAACATACTGGCTTACAGACACAATGGAACTATACTGCTTAGACTCAATGGAATATATTGCTTAGATACAAGGGATCATATTGCTTAGATCCAAGGGAACATACTGCTAAGACTCAATGGAATATATCAACTTACGATACAGGGGAACATATTGCCTTAGATCCAAGGGAACATACGACCAAGACTCAATGGTAATATATACTTAGATACAATCGAACATATTGCGTTAGATCCAGGGGAACATACTGCTAAGACTCAATGGGAACATATTGCTTAGATCCAAGGGACATACTGCTTAGATACAAGAGAACATATTGCTTAGATACAAGGGAAGCTATATTGCTTTGCATCCAAGGGAACATACTGCTAAGACTCAAAGGTTTATATTACTCTAGATACAAGTGAACGGAACGTATTGCTTAGATACAAGGGAACATACTGCTAAGACTCAATGGAATATAGTGCTTAGATACAAGGGAACATATTGCTTAGGTACAAAGGAACATCTGATAATACTCAAAGGAATTTATTACTTAGATACAAGGGAACTTATTGCTTAGATACAAGGGAACATACTGCTAAAACTCAATGGAATATATTGCTTAGATACAACGGAACATATTGCTTAGATACAAGGGAACACACTGCTTAGATCCAAGGGAACATACTGCTTAGATATAAGGGAACATACTGCTTAGATCCAAGGGAATATACTGCTAAGACTCAATGGAATATATTACTTAGATACAAGGGAACATACTGCTAAGACTCAATGGAACATATTGCTAATACTCAATGGAATATATTTATTAGATACAAGGGAACATATTGCTTAGATCCAAGGGAACATACTGCTAAGACTCAATGGAATATATTACTTAGATACAAGGGAACGTATTGCTTAGATACGAGGGAACATACTGCAAAGTCTCATTGGAATATATTGCTTAGATACAAGGAAACCTATTGCTTAGATCCAAGATAACATTCTGCTAAGACTCAATGGAGTATATTACTTAGATACGAGAGAACAATTTGCTTAGATACAAGGGAAAATACTGCTAAGTCTCAATGGAAAATATTGCTTAGATACAAGGGAACATATTGCTTAGGTCCAAGGGAACATACTGCTAATACTCAATGGAATATATTACTTAGATACAAGGGAACATATTGCTTAGATCCAAGGGAACATTCTGCTAAGACTCAATAGAATATATTACTTAGATACAAGGGAACATATTGCTTTGATCCAAGGGAACATACTGCTAAGACTCAATGGAATATATTGCTTAGATCCAAGGGGACATATTTGCTTAGATACAAGGGAACATACTGCTAAGTCTCAATGGAATTTATTGCTTAGATACAAGGGAACATATTGCTTAGGTCCAAGGGAACATACTGCTAATACTCAGTGGAATATATTACTTATATACAAGGGAACATATTGCTCAGATCCAAGGGAACATACTGCTAAGACTCAGTGGAATATATTACTTAGATACAAGGGAACGTATTGCTTAGATACGAGGGAACATACTGCAAAGTCTCATTGGAATATATTGCTTAGATACAAGGAAACATATTCCTTAGATACAAGGGAACATACTGCTAAGACTGAATCGAATATATTACTTAGATACAAGGGAACATATTGCTTAGATACAAGGGAACATACTGCTAAGACTCAATGGAATATATTACTTAGATACAAGGGAACATATTGCTTAGATACAAGGGAACATACTGCTAAGACTCAATGGAATATATTACTTAGATACAAGGGAACATATTGCTTAGTCACAAGGGAACATGCTGCTTAGACTCAATTGAATATATTACTTAGATCCAAGGGAACATACAGTTAAGACTCAATGGAATATATTGCTTAGATCAAAGGGGACATACTGCTTAGATACAAGGGACATACTGCTTAGATACAATGGAACATATTGCTTAGATACAAGGGAACATACTGCTTAGACTCAGTGGAATATATTACTTAGATACAAAGGGACATACTGCTTAGATCAAAGGGAACATACTGCTGAGACTCAATGGGATATATTACTTAGATACAAGGAAACATATTGCTTAGATATAAGGGAACATACTGCTAAGACTCAATGAAATATATTACTTAGATAACATGAAACATATTGCTTAGATACAAGGGAACATTACTTAGATAACAGGAAACATATTGCTTAGATACAAGGGAACATACTGCTAAGACTCAATGGAATATATTACTTAGATATAAGGGAACATACTGCTCAGTCACAATGGAACATATTGCTTAGATCCAAGGGAACATACTGCTAAGACTCAATGGAATATATTGCTTAGATACAAGGGAACCTATTGCTTAGTTCCAAGGGAACATACTGCTAAGACTCAGTGGAATATATTACTTAGATGCAAGGGGACATATTGCTTAGATACAAGGGAACATACTGCTAAGACTCAATGGAATATATTGCTTAGATACAAGGGGACATATTGCTTAGATACAAGGGAACATACTGCTACAACTCAATGGAATATATTACTTAGATAACATAAAACTCATTGCTTAGATACAAGGGAACATTACTTAGATCACAGGAAACATATTGCTTCGATACAAAGGAACATACTGCTAAGACTCAATGGAATATATTACATAGATATAAGGGAACATACTGCTAAGACTCAATGGAATATATTACTTTGATACAAGGGAACATATTGCTTAGATAAAATGGAACATACTGCTAAGACTCTATGGAATATATTACTTAGATAACAGGAAACATATTGCTTAGATACAAGAGAACATACTGCTAAGAATCAATGGAATATATTACTTAGATAAAAGGGAACATACAGCTAAGACTCAATGGAATATATTACTAAGATACAAGGAAACATATTGCTTAGATCCAAGGGAACATACTGCTAAGACTCAATGAAATATATTACTTAGATACAAGGGAACATATTGCTTAGATCCAAGGAAACATACTGTCTAAGACTCAATGGAATATATTGCTTAGATACAAGGGGACATACTGCTTGGATACAAGGGAACATACTGCTTAGATACAAAGGAACATACTGCTAACACTCAGTGGAATATATTACGATACAAGGGGACATACTGCTTAGATCCAAGGGAACATACAGCAAAGACTCAATGGAATATATTGCTTAGATACAAGGGAACATATTGCTTAGATCAAAGGGAACATACTGCTAAGACTCAGTGGAATATATTGCTTAGATACAAGGGAACTTACTGCTAAGACTCAATGGAATATATTGCTTAGATACAAGGGAACATATTGCTTAGATCCAAGGGAACACACTGCTAATACTCAATAGAATATATTACTTAGATACAAGGGAACATATTGCTTAGATCCGAAGGGAAGATACTGCTAAGACCCAATGGAATATATTACTTAGATACAAGGGAACATTCTGCTTAGATCCAAAGGAACATACTGCTAAGATTCAATGGAATATATTGCTTAGATACAAGGGAACATATTGCTTAGATACAAGAGAACATACTGCTAAGACTCAGTGGAATATATTACGATACAAGGGGACATACTGCTTAGATCCAAGGGAACATACTGCTAATACTCAATGGAATATATTACTTAGATACAAGGGAACATATTGCTTAGATCCAAGGGAACATACTGCTAAGACTCAATAGAATATGTTACTTAGATACAAGGGAACATATTGCTTTGATCCAAGGGAACATACTGCTGAGACTCAATGGAATATATTGCTTAGATCCAAGGGGACATATTGCTTAGATAAATGGGAACATATTGCTTAGATACAAGGGAACGTACTGCTAAGACTCAGTGGAATATATTACTTAGATACAAGGGGAAATACTGCTTAGGTCCAAGGGAACATACTGCTAAGACTCAATGGAGTATATTGTTTAGATACAGGGGAACATATTGCTTAGATCCGAAGGGAACATACTGCTAAGACTCAGTGGAATATATTACTTATATACAAGGGAACATATTGCTCAGATCCAAGGGAACATACTGCTTAGACTCAGTGGAATATATTACTTAGATACAAGGGAACGTATTGCTTAGATACGAGGGAACATACTGCAAAGTCTCATTGGAATATATTGCTTAGATACAAGGAAACATATTCCTTAGATACAAGGGAACATACTGCTAAGACTGAATCGAATATATTACTTAGATACAAGGGAACATATTGCTTAGATACAAGGGAACATACTGCTAAGACTCAATGGAATATATTACTTAGATACAAGGGAACATATTGCTTAGATACAAGGGAACATACTGCTAAGACTCAATGGAATATATTACTTAGATACAAGGGAACATATTGCTTAGTCACAAGGGAACATACTGCTTAGACTCAATTGAATATATTACTTAGATCCAAGGGAACATACAGTTAAGACTCAATGGAATATATTGCTTAGATCAAAGGGGACATACTGCTTAGATACAAGGGACATACTGCTTAGATACAATGGAACATATTGCTTAGATACAAGGGAACATACTGCTTAGACTCAGTGGAATATATTACTTAGATACAAGGGGCATACTGCTTAGATCAAAGGGAACATACTGCTGAGACTCAATGGAATATATTACTTAGATACAAGGAAACATATTGCTTAGATATAAGGGAACATACTGCTAAGACTCAATGGAATATATTACTTAGATAACATGAAACATATTGCTTAGATACAAGGGAACATTACTTAGATAACAGGAAACATATTGCTTAGATACAAGGGAACATACTGCTAAGACTCAATGGAATATATTACTTAGATATAAGGGAACATACTGCTCAGTCACAATGGAACATATTGCTTAGATCCAAGGGAACATACTGCTAAGACTCAATGGAATATATTGCTTAGATACAAGGGAACCTATTGCTTAGTTCCAAGGGAACATACTGCTAAGACTCAGTGGAATATATTACTAAGATGCAAGGGGACATATTGCTTAGATACAAGGGAACATACTGCTAAGACTCAATGGAATATATTGCTTAGATACAAGGGGACGTATTGCTTAGATACAAGGGAACATACTGCTACAACTCAATGGAATATATTACTTAGATAACATAAAACTCATTGCTTAGATACAAGGGAACATTACTTAGATCACAGGAAACATATTGCTTCGATACAAAGGAACATACTGCTAAGACTCAATGGAATATATTATATAGATATAAGGGAACATACTGCTAAGACTCAATGGAATATATTACTTTGATACAAGGGAACATATTGCTTAGATAAAATGGAACATACTACTAAGACTCTATGGAATATATTACTTAGATAACAGGAAACATATTGCTTAGATACAAGAGAACATACTGCTAAGAATCAATGGAATATATTACTTAGATAAAAGGGAACATACAGCTAAGACTCAATGGAATATATTACTAAGATACAAGGAAACATATTGCTTAGATCCAAGGGAACATACTGCTAAGACTCAATGAAATATATTACTTAGATACAAGGGAACATATTGCTTAGATCCAAGGAAACATACTGTCTAAGACTCAATGGAATATATTGCTTAGATACAAGGGGACATACTGCTTGGATACAAGGGAACATACTGCTTAGATACAAAGGAACATACTGCTAACACTCAGTGGAATATATTACGATACAAGGGGACATACTGCTTAGATCCAAGGGAACATACAGCAAAGACTCAATGGAATATATTGCTTAGATACAAGGGAACATATTGCTTAGATCCAAGGGAACATACTGCTAAGACTCAGTGGAATATATTGCTTAGATACAAGGGAACTTACTGCTAAGACTCAATGGAATATATTACTTAGATACAAGGGAACATATTGCTTAGATCCAAGGGAACACACTGCTAATACTCAATAGAATATATTACTTAGATACAAGGGAACATATTGCTTAGATCCGAAGGGAAGATACTGCTAAGACCCAATGGAATATATTACTTAGATACAAGGGAACATTCTGCTTAGATTCAAAGGAACATACTGCTAAGATTCAATGGAATATATTGCTTAGATACAAGGGAACATATTGCTTAGATACAAGAGAACATACTGCTAAGACTCAGTGGAATATATTACGATACAAGGGGACATACTGCTTAGATCCAAGGGAACATACTGCAAAGACTCAATGGAATATATTGCTTAGATACAAGGAAACATATTGCTTAGATCCAAGGTAACATACTGCTAAGACTGGAATATATATGATAAAGCAACTGCACAATACAGTGCTTTATGTCCACCATCATTAGGCTTCTATGATAAAGCAACTACACAATACATTGCCTATGTCCACCGTCATTAGGCTTCTATGATAAAGCAACTACACAAAACAGTGCTTTATGTCCACCATCATCAGGCTTCTATGATAAAGCAACTGCACAATACAGTGCTTTATGTCCACCATCATTAGGCATTCTATAATAAAACAACTCTACAAAACATTGCCTATGTCTACCATCATTAAGCATTTTATGATAAAACAAATTCCCCAAACATTATGCCTTATGTCCATCATCATAAGGCATTCTATGATAAAGCAACTATACAATACATTGCCTATGTCCACTATCATTAGGCATTCTATGATAAAACAACTCTACAATACATTGGCTATGTCTACCATCATTTGGTATTTTATGATAAAACAAATTCCCCAAACATTATGCCTTATGTCCATCATCATAAGGCATCCTATGATAAAGCAACTATATAATACATTGCCTATGTCCACCATCATTAGGCATTCTGTGATAAAACAACTCTACAATACATTGGCTATGTCTACCATCATTAGGTATTTTATGATAAAACAAATTCCCCAAACATTATGCCTTATGTCCATCATCATAAGGCATTCTATGATAAAGCAACTATAAAATACAGACTCACTGCCTTATGTCCACCATCTTCAGGCATTTTATGATAAAGCAACTATACAATACATTGCCTATGTCCATAATCATCAGACATTCTATGATAAAACAACTCCACAGTACATTGCCTATGTGTGTTTTGGGAAGCAAACAATCTATGACAAAACAACTACAAATACAGCCATTTCAAAAAGAAAAACACACTAACTGCACATTCATCATCTGTTACACAACACACAATCCATAATTGAATAATTAGAATATCCAAAAGTCCAATCACAAATTGTCCATGTGTGCAAGTCCTGCTTGTCACCAACAACAAATGGATTCCCACCAAAATTTAAAAGAAATCTGATAGGACGAACCAATTCTGTCAACCAATGAATGAGTCAGTAACAAATATGAGTGAACAAAGCAACTCAGCAGGCCAATACAAAAACATGCTGAAATTGATCACTCAATACACATCTGAAACAGTTTAATATCAAAGCACTGTGAGCCACTGAAGGCCTGGGGCTGTCGATAGCTGGACTGTGGATTTGTTTACTTGGTATAGACCTAGTGACTTGTTTGTAAAAATTGTATACAAATTATCACATTATCTACTGTACTTCCATATAATATCAGTAGTAAGTTTTCACCATTAGTTATCATAAGTTGGTATATCTAATGAATCAGTGACTTTTTGTTATAACAACATTATCAAAACACTCACCAACTATTACAGTATCAAGTAATCAATCCTCAACTGTAAACATTGACTAGAAAGTTTGTTATTCGAAGAATTGAAAATTATTTATATGGGATGCTGGATTACAAGATAGTCTCAGACCCCTGGTTTCTACACCATTAACTGTTGAAATATTATTACTGGTTGACTCATCATATGTCCTATCATGACATCCTTCATCATAATACTAGTCCAATAAGTTTATCTTACGTTTTAATTGCATTCCGCTGTCCATTCCTGTAGATACTGATCGTTTAATCTCAATTCAAGCTGTTGTAAGAATAGATGTATACCAGCAATACCGCTAGTTACAACCACCGTCAAGCAATTCATTTATAAATAAAGAGATCAAAATGAGACTTAGTTACAGCCCTGTCATAAATCCCAGCGGACAATTAAACATATCACTATAGTCTGAATCACTTTGGACATGAGCTTTTACTGAATTATATATACTTTTAATGGATTTCAAAAGGTTACCTGCTACAAAGACCAAGGTCTTTGCCTTATACACCATGACAAATTAATACTGAGTATAATTTTGATCTAAAGATACTACATGTATCAAAAGCATTTTTAAAGTCAATAAAGACTACATACAATTTTCTTTGCTAAAGAGTACAAACTAAAACCATTATCAATTGTAGAATATCCAGCACGAAATCCAGCTTGTTCTTCAGTTATTCTGTCGAATGCATTAGCAAAAAAAGTAGAGCGTTTATTTAAGATGCTTGAAGCCTTGTATATATTTTGCTTAATATGAGCAAAAGGGCTATACATAGTTCCAACATCTACAATATTTACCTCCCTTTTTCTTAACTGTCGGCCATTTTGATAGGCAAAACTGATCAGCAGTTATTGGGAGTAATTTCCAAATATGTGATAATTGAGAAAATACCAAGAGAATTTGCATGTGACAACCACTTTTTCTTCAACTTATTGAGCTGAATGCCCACATGAGCATAATGAATAAGTTATGTTTTATTTATCGGATTTATTTATCATCGTTTACATTATATTCCCCATAAACTTTAAAGAAATTTGCCTATCAAAATGGCCAACAATTCAGAACATGGGAGGTAAATATTGTAGATGTGAGAACTATGTATTCCCCTATAGTTATAGTGCAATTTTATTAACCGCGAACGTATGAATATATTACCTGGACCATTACATTTCAAAATAGGTGTATTGAAATGTTCATGTTTGTCCATTAGCTTGACGGAGAAAAAGCCGCGGTTCTGTTTTGATAGAAAAGTAATGCAAACATCAGTTTAGCTTCACGCACGAGAGCATTTCCTTACTTAAATTGACATGGATCGGTCCTGAAAGTTCGCAGTCAATCTAACAGCACTATATCTGGATTATTAATCAGGCCTTTTTTATGTACAGGTACAAGTTCAAAAACAGACCACTTCTCAGGAATTATACCTCTGGAGAATATCCTATTAAATGTTATGCATATATATGGTAACAACAACTAAGTGGTTAAAATGAAATGTTCTGGGATCAAATATCCTGAAGACGCCTTGTTATGATAAAGCAACTACACAATACAGTGCCTTATGTCCACTGATTCATCAGACATTTTATGATAAAGCAACTATACAATACATTGCCTATGTCCATACTAATCAAACATTCTATATGATAAAACAACTCCACAGTACATTGCCTATGTGAGTTTTGGGAAGCAAACAATCTATGACAAAATAACTACAAATACAGCCATTTCAAAGAGAGAAATAAAAAAACACTAACTGCAAATTCATCATCTGTTACACAACACACAATCCATAATTGAATTATTAGAATATCCTAAAGTCCAATCACAAATTGTCCATGTGTGCAAGTCCTGCTTGTCACCAACAACTCAGCAGGTCAATACAAAAACATACTGAAATTGATCACTCAATACACAACTGAACCAGTTTTATAACAAAGCACTGTGAGCACAGAAGGCCTGGGGCTTTGGATTTTTGTTTGTTTACAAATTATCACATTATCTACTGTACTTCCATATTATATCAGTAGTAAGGTTTTACCATTAGTTTTCATAAGTTGGTGTATCTTGTGAATCATTGACTTTTTGTTATAATAACATTATAATATGAACACTCACAAACTATTACAGTATTTCATGCAAGCAATCCTCAACAATAAACATTGACTAGTAAGTTTGTAATTGAATAATAAAAAATTATTTATATGGGATGTTGGATAACAAGATAATCTCAGACAAGATCCAGCATCTTGGCCACCCCTGGGTTCAACATCATTAACCCAGCACATGTATATCACATCTTTAAAAATTGACTGGCAGAATTAATCTATGGCCCATCCTCAAAACACAACTTTATTTCAATATCACTACAGCTGGTGTTAAGTGCTGTGTGGCAGATGTAAAAAATTGCCCGTACTTCGTCCAAAGTGTAGTTAACCTAAATCAACTTTATACAAGTTAAATTTACCCATAAATGACGTTGTAGCTGTGGTGAAGTGGTTAGCATAACGGACCGGCAATCCGTAGACCCGGGTTCGAATCCAGGTGGCGCCATTGACCGATTTTTTCGTGTTCCTCATGATCAAAACAGGACTCGTAGGTAATTCAACAAGTACTGTGTTTATAAATGAATGTACTGAAGAAATCAGAATAGTTTTGATGATAATGTGTTTGTTCTGTGGTTAAGGTGGTGAAGTCACCAAGTTGATCAATATACACATGTATGGATTAATTCTATACACTGTATTAGTAAAGTTGTACATGTAGAAAAAGTTATTCTCGCTCATTGTCTTTATCACACTTCTTCAAAAGTTAATAAACCATGTCTGAAAAATCAGATCACAAATATTAGCTCAGAAACTTGGAGGGGGAAGATGTATTGTCCCCAAATTTTGATAAGGATCACCAATCCCACCAAAAGCTCGTAAACAGCAAGAGGAGACTGGATCATTTTATGGTACCTAACTCTTACTTAACTGATTTTCACTTCTGTAGATTTTGACCGATACGGAAACATTTGATCCAATACAATGTAAATCTATGGAATCTACCATGGGGGTAAATACCTATAAATATATATCAAGTACTGGTTGGCAGCCCTAATGTCCCGCAGAAATAAAAAAAAAAATTGAAATCAGACAAACACTCAATGCAACAGAAAAAAACAAATATATTGAAGTCAGTGTATTCAACTGCATTCTTTTTTAAGTACAGTCATAACTCACTCATTTGAATTCATCGGGTCCGAAATTTTTTTTCGAATAATACATGGTTTCAAATAGCCCATTTCAATTCGACATGTCTACGAAGATACATCAGGACCTGATATTTATTTTGGATGATACCAAATTTTCGGATAGAAGGTTGTCAAATAAACGAGGTATAATTTCATTACATATACAAAAATAAACAAGAGATACTCAATCATGCTGCATAAATATATTTATTTGTAATTCAGTGATACACAATAACTTAAGCGTTGATGCCAACATTCGTTGATGCCAACATTCAGTGCACCCTTGTCAAACATAAATGCATTTATCATATCAAATAAAATGTTTTCGAATTTCTGCAAGATTGTATCAGTTAATTGGACATATAAACCATATTATAGTGAAACAACAGTAATACTAGACCACAAATATTTAACTTTCAGCAAGAAATTGACTGGATAATTCAAACCGAGGGTGGAGTAAAACTAATCTTTCTGCTTCTGTTTTTTTTATTTCTACTTAATCAATCTCAATCTACTTACAAAATAATAATGGTCACAGAAATTTATATGTTGAATATATTCTATGCAAACAAAAAAATACGACAGAATAATTCAAATTGAAGAGTGAAAGCAGAATAGGTCTACACATGAGAGCTGCTATGGGATTTACAACCTCTTCTGTAAATGACGTCTTTTCAAGAAAACGCAACATGTGATATCACTATTTGCAAGAAAGAAACAATATTTACTTCGTTTTCATACTGCAATATGGGGCAAATATTGCTTACTGTCAGTACTTGGTGACGTCGCATGTGACGTTTTCTGGTAAATGATGTCACTTAAAGAAGAGGTTGGAAATAGTACAGCGGCGCTCAAATACAAAGATAGACTGCAACTTGGTCTAGATAAACATGTTGCACAGGGGTAATTTTTTCAAGTTCTTTATTACTTTAAGTAAATGTTATCTTTTTCATTATGAACTATCCTACAAATTTCCATGAAGTTTTATGGATTTCTAATATTGCATGTTAAAGTTATCAGCTGTTGAATAAGGAGCCTCATAGTGTCTTCAGACTACACAAGATTAATCATAACATAGTATGTTTGACAAAAAGTTTAGTTAAGTCTTGTTATTTTTGTATGCATAGATCCATATATAAGCAGTAACATATAACATTTCACATTGTTTATTATTAATTTTCCTTAAAATATTTGTAAGTTTCAACACGGACCTATAAACCATATATGGTCCTTGGTTTCAAAGTCGGCTTTCCTTTCACATCTTGAAAAGCCACGATAATGTTTTTATATAAAGCATTACTTCACTGAAAATCATCAAAAAGATGAAAAATATCAAGTATGATCGTACAAGCAAATAGAATGAAAATTTGTTCAAACAAAAACATATCAAACAGTATCCAACCAAATATTTGTACTTATTGTTGTATATAAATGTTGAAATGATGTCACACAGCTAAATTTAATGCTATGTTGATTAAGAATGATCAACACTAATACTTGTTCATTAAATGCGTATTGCACTGCACAATTATGCACATCTGGGATATTGGTGGCCAATCTTGATACTGGTGTCTAAATAAATATAAATCACAGTGTATGAAACATAAGGGTGTTGTGTTCTAGAAGTTCAACGAGTTATATACTTCAGGGTAGAATGTGAAGAATCCCTGAAAAATAAAAAAAACTGATGATAAACAAAGAATTATAAATACAAGATCCCATTTTGGAAATTATCTACAGTTGAACCTCGTTCATTTGAATTCACCGGGTCCAAAATTGTATTTCGAATAACACATAGTTTCGAATAGCCTGTTTCAATTTGACGTGCCAAGGAGATACATTGGGACCTGAAATTTATTTCGGATGATACCAAGTATACGGATAGAAGGTTGTCGAAGGTCCGACTGTACTTGCAAACCAATTATTAGTTCATATTCAGATAATAAAAAAAAATGAAAATAAAGAATAGAAACTCACACTTACTGTAAATCAGTTGAATAAGAAATCTAAAATGAATTGGTGACAAAGGCAATAAGCCCCAACACACGAATATCTACAGGGTTCTTAATAAGGACTTGAACAAATTAACTTAAATTTCTAAGACACTGAGCTAAGACAGGATAAGAGTAGGATCCCTGGAAAATATCCTGACTAACAAGCAATTTTGACAAAATACAGTAAAAGTATGGGTCCCCAGAACAGAAAGGGTTAAGAAATCCAAATCAGGACTTCTGGAGAACCCTGACCTATATTACAATCTTCTATTAGGTCAAACATTAACCAACATGGCTACCGAGACTCTCATACCTTGTACAACATCTCCGCTTGCCAAATACTAGTAGTACAACACATTTCCCTGATGGAATGCATGCTCAACTGTGGAGCTCCAATGTCCACTGTAGGCATACCAAGCTTAGCAGACATGATTGGACCGATGGTAGAACCACATGGAGTATCGTTCTTCACCACAAAATCCTGTATATAAACACCACATTATTTTATTATCAAATAAAACATATATTTGTCATTCTCTGAGATTTTTGGCTCAAATGACATATCTGGGCGAAATTGACTTATTAACATTTCTGAATGCAGGGATATTTGTAGGTTACTACAAAACAACATTTTTTGGCAAAACAACATTTTTCAGGGAATAACAGCACTTTTAATATGGTCATCAAAACTACAAAATTTCTGAGTTTCACAAATTTAATACATCAAATATGTTTTCAGATACAATGAGATATGGGGGAAATATATAAACATTCAGTTCAATAGGGGTCTCATTGTTTACCAATAACTGTTTCACTTCTGCTCGCCGCTGAATCATAAATATTTGACTCACTGATATGTTTCAATTAGCTTTGCTATCAATGTGAAAACATGACATCATCTTAATTGCATTTTTCTCAGTAACGAGGCTCAGTGCGTTTGGGTAAAAAAATCTCAGAGAATGCCACATATCAAAAACCTGTCACAAAGTATTTAAAACAAGTAAGGTGTATCTAAAACTAATGACCTAAGTCAGCTGTCACTGTTTTATAGTAACTTCATTCAAATCAAAAGACTTGGCAGGTTTTTTCCTCATATACAATATAGTGAAATAAGTCTCCTTTATAACTACAGTCGAACCTCGTTCATTCAAATTTGTCAGGTCCTAAATTCTATTTCGAATAATACATGGTTTTGAACAGCCCATTTCAATTCACTGTGCATAATAAAATCATTGTGACCTGATATTCATTTTGAATGATACAAAGTATTGTTGAAGGTCGTCGAAGAAACAAGGTCTAACTGTATATATTTATGTGAATGTTCTAAGACATGGCAAGTTACTTTGTAATGGATGTTCTGAACTGAATAAGATAATGTTCACACCTTGAAGACATTTACATGTTTGTATAAAGCACATACTTGAAAATTATTATAAAAGGCATCAAACAATAATATGCAAAGCTGATTTATTGGGTCAATGTCATGTACAAAAGACACAAACGGGAGAAACGATGTATAAAACCATGGAAATTTACCTGAAGTGGAACGTCAGACATTCTAGCAACTTCCCTGAGAATTGTATTTGTGATACCTGTAGAAGCATAACGTTGGTTACTGTTGATCTTAACAACGATACCTTTGTGTAAACCTGGCTGATGATTACTTTCATGTTTATCACTGAAATGAAATATAGATTTCTGCTGTACATGGATTGTGAGAAAAGATTTCTGCTGTACATGGATTGTGAGAATAGATTTCTGCTGTACATGGATTGTGAGAATAGATTTCTGCTGTACATGGATTGTGAGAATAGATTTCTGCTGTACATGGATTGTGAGAATAGATTTCTGCTGTACATGGATTGTGAGAATAGATTTCTGCTGTACATGGATTGTGAGAATAGATTTCTGCTGTACATGGATTGTGAGAATAGATTTCTGCTGTACATGGTTTGTGAGAATACATTTCTGCTGTACAGCTGGACATGGATTGTGAGAATAGATTTCTGCTGTACATGGATTGTGAGAATACATTTCTGCTGTACAGCTGGACATGGATTGTGAGAATATATTTCTGCAGTATATGTAACCAATGAGACTGCTTGAAACTTGGGCAGTTGCAGTCAACCTTTAAATCATAAATTATAAAAATAATATCGTAGAGCCACATATATATCATTGTAAAAATAAAAGCTACAGGCCAGTAAAATTTCTCAATACTAGGGTTATGACAAATGAATAAGTGCTTACATGCCGACAAAAACTTTACTTGAAAAAAATACCATTAATACATCAATCAACCATACATTTAATTCAGGTAAAAAATAAGAGTGTTAAATTTACACCAAATTTTGACCGAATCAACATCTCCAATTTTCATTAAGATTTGATATAAAATGAGTATTTTCTCCAGACAGCCACAGGGATTTGAAAGAGCACAAACACTGCTGGACTCGGTGTACCTGTAATTAGGATGGACTGCGTGAGCTTGGTCAGCACTAAGCATATAGGATTTTGGTATTGCTTCCTCAAATGCTGTCTGACTACCACCTGCACATAGACGTCGTAGAACATATTCCTGAAAACTGGAACCAGCACCTTGAGCACTCTGGGAACCAACCTGCCGAAAGGAAATGTACATAAGAAATTACCACTTCTGTGCAGTTATTGTTTTATAGTCACTTTGTACAGAAAATAGTTTCATGTTAACACTGTAAATGGGTGAAGTAAAAAACTAGACTATGTCGTTATATTAGCCAATGAATTAATTTACAGGATAGTATGAAGAGATAAAAGTATATAGGGGAATTTGAACATTTCATTCAGTTTAACCTGTTTTATGTAGTAACAGTAAAAACCTCGAACAGTCAGTTCATGCAGAACACAGTCGATACCTAAAACAGGTTCTTAAGTCCCTTCTTAATTCATCTTATCTAACAGCAAGTTACTCGAACAGAGTCTAAAAATTGGTATAAATCTGACCCAAAATGTATTATCTTAACCACTTTGAAAATGCATAGTACACTCGTACCTGGAACAGTCAGTTCATGCATACACATGTATACCATAAATCCCTCGAATAGATGCCTCAAACTAATTGCTAGATCCGACACCAATTCGAGGTTTCGAAGTTTTACTATATTACAACCCCTTGCTCCATGATAGCAAAGTTATAACAGAATGTACATATCTCCCTACCTCTTCATTATCAAACAAACTGATCATTCTTATATTAGCCTCCTTCTCCAACGAAGAACCAGCGCAAGATTCTATCAAACCCTGAAAATATATCAATCATACGTTACCTATCTATTCTAGTCTGACCTCTGACCACTTTTCAACAAATGAAGACAGTTTTGTATTCAACAAAATAGTTCTCTTATATCAAGCATGTAGTTCAATACAGACAGAATGTATAAAAGGAGTTGAACACCAATTGGTAACCCTTTGTTTTTACTGTTTATTAATTTTTATCGTAAACTTTATACAAGGATATTTTTGTACAATCACGCACATTTGGTTTTAAAACCTTGCGGTATGGATCAGTATGAATTTAAACAAATTTAGTCAATTTAAATAGTACAATATACAGTGAACTATTGCTGGCTTGATCTCGTTACCTAATTAGAAACCACATTCAGTAAGGCGATAATGCCACAATGCTGTATGAATATCAACGCCATTACAACAACTGTTTAAACTTAAGAGAAGGTGTATTTATCACACTCAGAGTTGATATCAACTTACCACAGCTGCAGTGTAAGCATTCAACAAATTGTCCAATCTTGGAGCAAACACAAATTCATCAAGAATACCACCAATTGCCTGAAAATGTACCGGTCAACATAGTAACCTTCACTGATCAAGTATATCCATAAGATAAAATTGTAGCCAAGTTGAAACATTTTAAGCAATATAATTTGATATACAAGTACATGTATTGATATTATGTATTGATTTGGTCAATGTTTGTTTGTTTGTTTCATCGGGTTTAACGCCGTTTCTCAACAATATTTCAGTTATATACGGCAGCCGGTTCACCTAACCAGTTTTTCCTGGACTGAAATCTAACCAGTACTAACTTACCCTTCCACAAGGAGCCGGCAACTTCTCCACATGAGGAGGAAATCAACATTTTTGTCAAATTTTCATGGAAGGGTATAACCTGCCGCGACTGGGAATCCAACACGGATCGTCGGGTTACAAGTCCAGCGCACTATCCACTGGACCACGGCTCTGATTTGGTCAAACCTGTCCTTCAGACCACCTTTTACAAGCGACCCCCTGTCTTTTACGACCATTCTGAATTCCTCCAGTGCATTTGTAAGTGTTAAATTTATCTACATAAGTGACCACCTGTCAAACGCGACTAACGGCCTTCAATTTTTATACACAGCATCATTGTTAAGCGACCGCTAAAGGCAAACAGATTTTATTTTTATTGATTCTATAGATTTTATTACATACATATTAATCATGTACATGTTTGCCTATTTTATGTATTTAATAAAAATATCTTAATAGCTGTAATAAAGTATTTTTAGCATATTAAATATAAAATGCATTGCACTTAACGTTTATGTCTTTGTCAACCTTACTGTATCCTTATTTAAGAGATCACCTGTCGTAAGAGACCACTTTTCCCGTTCCCTTGAGTGGTCTCATAAGACAGGTTCAACCATAATATAAACAACAGATATTGAAAGTTATATCCAAAGGAACCTGTAATTCTGTCAACTTTCCAGAAGTAAAATAGACAAAATACAGAATGGCACTACAATAAAACCTTGATAATAAGACCACCCTTGGGACCCTTGAAAACTGGTCTTATTAATGAAGTAGTGTTAATATTTAAGTTGTATAAAGAGCACAATAATGAAAATGGACTTGAAAATGGACTCTCTTTTGAAAATTGTGTTCTTAATATTGAAGTGGTCTTATTATTGAGGTGGTCTTTAAGTGAGGTTTTACTGTATAAGTGAGGTTTTACTGTATAGACCAAATGTTTAGCATATAAAACAATGCTATTTCAGATCGAAAATGAGTTTAGTCAAGGACAGGTTAAAGTGGCGGTTTAATATTGAACGTACTGAAGGCTGAGTGTCGGTCAGATGAAGATCAAAGTCGAGAAGTTGTTCAGGTGAAACTTTTAGTTCATCACACAACAACTGTATCAACAATGGTTGATGTTTTGGCTTTGGCTGAAATAAAAAAAAAACACATTATAAAAAGTGCAATCTGTAGACTATAAAATGTAAAAGGCTTGATTTATAGAAACAGGCTGTCAACTCACCTCTTTTCAAAAAGTAGGGATAAAGTAGGACTATTTTTTTAAAAAAGGAAGGGCAAAAGTAAGGATTGTATTGCTTACACATAGGGCTAGTAGGGAGGATTCCTTACTTTTGGAATATCAAAAATGGTAAAAATTCAGCGCATTTTCCATGATAATACCTCTGTGCTTCATTCAGAAGAAATGAATATTTTGAGTTAACACCTCAGACTTGAAAAAAGTAGGATCAATAGGGCTCTTTCAAGAAAAACTAGGGCAAAAGTAAGGAGCAAGTAAAAAAGTAGGGAAAAGTAGGGCCCACTTGACAGCCTGTACAAAGTAGACAGCATGACTTTCATGCATTATGTTGAAATCCATTGATTATATTCAAAGACTTAAGCCTTTGTGGTTTAAATCTGAACAAAATTGTTCAGTTATATTGAGACAATGGGTACTTGTTGCTGATATAATGCTACCTCTCTGATACCTCGTTGTAGACATGTGACACAATACCAGAACATGTCATAATGACATGACACCAGGCCAATCAGTCACAGTGCAACAGTCTCAATGTTGAGTATAGGCAAGGTGTGTACTTGCGCTTATTTATCATCGCCACTGGTTTCCCATATGGGCAACGCCTCCGAAAGAATGTTAGTCATTTTAGATTTTTGGTGGATAGTGCATGATACAGAAGATGCCCCAGTTCCACAAGCACCCCTGGTACGTTTACATGCCCGATGTAAAGCATCGTACACGTAACCTTGGTTTTTCAAAGTCTCGTCAAAAAACTGTAAGTACTGTCAGTGGTGGAAAGGGATCAAATGGAATCACCTAGAACAACTTCCGTATGTCATGGGTGGGGAGCAAACCCCTGACTTTCTGCACATAAGTCCAATTCTCAACCAATGAGATGGCCTGGCAGTAACAGTCAACCAAGAGTTATAATATACTCAGCCAACATCAATGTTAGAGTATGGCTGTAACTTGGACATGGCACATGGACGTGGATGTGTGAAATGGTGAGTCTTACCTGCCCTGGCTTGCTATCTTCTTTGCTGTCTGCAGATGAAGGGATACTTTCATTCAGAGAAGATTGTGCAGAAGTTGCCAATACAGGGCATCTGAAGTAAATACATTGATATTCTCACATATTTAGTGGCTCATACATAAAACATCAAATATCATCCATAAAATTATAAGACTCATACGGAAAAAATCTCAAGCACTAGTTTCTGTCTAGATCAATAACCTATAATTCTGGCATACAACATATTATTTTCTAGTCAATTTCACTTCAGTTTTCCTAAAATAAGAGACAAGTTCTCATCTTGTACACTGAAGTATCAAATCATTGTTCAGATATTGGCGAGTTTTATTTTTCCCAGTAATTCATGAGCTAGCTAGCTAAGATGTACTGGGACATATGAATGACAGTTTCCATAAGTTGAGACTTTGCAAATTAGTCAATGACAAGTAATCTGCTAATTTGTAAGTAAAGTTTCACAAATATAAATGATTTAGAGTGCTTATATGTCATGTATGAAGTGTCAACAATACAGTAAAACTTCGAAACCTCGATCAGTTTTGGCTCGAACACAGTAGATACCTCGAACAGTTTTGGCTCAAACACAGTAGATACCTCGAACAGTTTTGGCTCAAACACAGTAGATACCTCGAACAGTTTTGGCTCAAACACAGTAGATACCTTGAACAAGTTTTTAAGAGAACACAGATTTTAAGAAAACCGGATTCCTTACACGTGGCTTTCCTTGTTTGGTGAGAACTTCTCATTCATATCTCGTTGTAGATGGATACAGATGTTTGGTATCCGGAGAATGGGTTTCTTTACATGAACTAGGCGGTGTTCAATCTTGTTTCCATTCTGAAACACACACACAATTCATAAATATAATTCATGATCACACACACAATTCATAAATATAATGTAAATCATGATCACACACACAATTCATAAATATAATGTAATTCATGATCACACACACAATTCATAAATATAATGTAATTCATTGTCACACACACAATTCATAAATATAATGTAAATCATGATCACACACACAATTCATAAATATAATGTAATTCATGATCACACACACAATTCATGAATATAATGTAATTCATGATCATACACACAATTCATGAATATAATGTAATTCTTGATCACACACACAATTCATAAATATAATGTTATTCATGATCACACACACAATTCATAAATATAATGTTATTCATGATCACACACAATTCATAAATATAATGTTATTCATGATCACACACACAATTCATAAATATAATGTTATTCATGATCACACACACAATTCATAAATATAATGTAATTCATGATCACACACACAATTCATGAATATAATGTAATTCATGATCACACACACAATTCATAAATATAATGTAATTCATGATCACACACACAATTCATAAATATAATGTAATTCATGATCACACACACAATTCATAAATATAATGTAATTCATGACATATGAGATTAAAATATTATACAAGATTTAAAGTTCATCAGAAAAATGAGAATAGGCATCAAACATTGGACATTTTAGGTACCAAAATAAATTAACACTGTCACTGAGAAGATAATAAAATTATATATACAGTAAAACCTCGATAATAAGACCACCCTGGGACCCTTGAAAAATGGTCCTTATATTGAGGTGGTCTTAATATTGAGGTTTAATAAAGAGAAAAATAGTGAAAATGGACTTATCATTGTGTTGTTAATATTAAGGTGGTCTTATTGTTGATGTGGTCTTTAAGTGAGATTTTACTGTAATTAAGGAAAATAATTATTTCGGTTTCTGGTTGACTTGAAGAGCCAAGTATATAGTATACAGTAATCAAAAGTTCCTCCTGATGTAATTGTTGTATTGTGTTGGGAGTTTTACGCTATTACCACCAGTATTTCTATCATGCATGGCTGTTGGTTTACCTAACCAGTGTTCCTGGGTAACCAAGTAGTACAAAGGAATTCTTCAGCAAGCAACTTACAACTTCCCCACATGAATCAAAGTTGGAAATAAAATAACTTTGGATGCATTTATCTTCTGTCAAATTGTCACTGGGAACATACCCTAACCAGACTTTGAATGTACAACCACAAGATTGGCTGCTATCAATTAATTAAAATAAAAGGTAGTTGTAAACTCATACACATACCACAATCACAATATTCTTCATCATGTGATTAGCTAAAACAAAACGAGGTAAAAATTTGGTAAATTAGTAACTTACCCTAACAAGGACTCTACCACCAAATGTGAGATCTCTATCAAACCATGTATGCCAGATACCACCACCATAGCATTCCACACCCACCATGTGATAGCCACACTTGTTCAATACTGACACTGGTTTCACCTGAATAAACCATGATCATTTTATATCAAATTTATATGACATTACTGAACTAACAATGGTAATTCGTCATTAAAGGTAGATTTTATTATTATTTATTTTTAGTTTCCATTAAAAGTTGTAATATTGAGAAAGTGCATGTTAATTTATTCATGAAGATGTACTCCAACACACTGCAATAAACTTTTATTAAAAGTTTCCTGGAACTGAAAACCATGAGTATGATAATAACATATCTAATGCGCATGGTAACTCAGAAGGTAGGTCAGGACAGAAAATATTAATAATTATATTTATAATCACTTGCTAAATTCAGTACAAAGTGATATAATAAATATTTATAATCATTCTCACGTAATCCAGTACTATGTGCTATTTCGAAATATTTATAAAAAATTACAGGTCACTGGTAGATTTCGGAACAGAAAAAAGTCTGATTAAATTTTAGCTAAAATAGCCAAAAACAAAATATCTGTTTTTTACCCAATCTTAGGAATTTGACGGAAGTATATTTTTTCATTCATTCTAGGTATAAATGTTAAGAATTTGTATATCCCAAAATATTCCATCCAGTAGACAAATGATGTATTCTAATTACAATTTTGCCAACAAAAGAGTGATGTGTCCTTATGTACTATGTTGCACCTTACCTTCAGACAGGGACTATCTGTGTGAGCCCCAACAATGCTGAAACCATTCCCAGGTTTGTACTGACCTCCAACAGCAAATGCAATAATTGTTGACTGGTTCTTGGTCACAAAATACTGACAACAGAAAATAAATCAAAAAGTCATTGAGAAAAAGTGGGTTTTAATTTTGGTGAAGATGATAAACTTTTTTTACAAAATTATGCATTTTACAGAAACAATGTAGCAATATCTTTTCAAATGATAATTGTTAAATAACCATGCAAACTGATCCGTAAGACCATACTAGAAATGCAAGAATTGAGTATGTGTTTATCAATTTTATAACCACAAATGAAATGTTAAAATAATTATAACAACAACTTTCAAAATATTCATTATCTGGAGATATAATATCTACCCTCTCATTTGGTTTGACATTCCAGGAGTCAGCTTCACGCAACTCTCCAAAACCTGCTGCAACAAGTTTCTTCTTGATTTGATCAACAGCTATAAAATAACAAAAATTAAGCTACATGTATCTTAAAACACCAAAGATTGACTTAAAATTCAAACAATGTTCTTCTTTATATCTTTTTACTGACATAGATTTTGTTACATAACTTAAAATGTTCATTTATGCACTTGATTGAGTCAAATATGGAATTATTCCATTTGTATTTACATACATGTTCAAACTTACACAAAGAGTTTGTTGGAATCAAATTAATTTATGATCAAATTTAAAAGCCAATATATTTGCTCAGCCAGCAGAGCATTTAATTGCTAATCTGGAGGTCAAAGGTCCAAACCCGAGGATGGTGAACATTCTCAGTGACAAACTCATAGAAGATAATATATCTGTACTAATTTGTCCACCACCACTGAATCAAGTGTGGAAGTTTTCAGTTGCTTGCAGAAGAATAGGTAACCAAGGAACATTGGATAGGTCAACTGACCACTGTGTACAACTTACCATGATATGGAGAAGGTGACTCATCTACAAAGTTCAAGAACCGCCTGGCTGCTGCCAAGATAACTTCTTTGGAACTCTGCAATATAGCAAGCATAGTGACACATTAATAATGATCATTATGATATAAGGTTAATAACCATCTATAGATAAGAAATTGTTCAATTGAGAGAGAATTAAAACTTAGTAATGCATTACAAAAACCTGAAATGGTGTAGGATATTTTATCAGTATGTTGAAGATATGGCTAAAAATAAAATAATCGCGTCCTTTTCAAAGTTTTTGGCTTTCCCAACAAGCATCCAGAATAGTTATTGCGCAGAAACACGAAGTGGGGTTAGATGGCCACCCATTTAGCTTAGTCGTTAAAGTGCCATATCAGCGTAATGGGGGTTGTGGATTCGAGTCCCACACTGGGCACATTTTTTCCCTTGATATACCTTAATCATGATGGTAGCAGTGTTTGATGGCCCACAGTGGTTGAGCCACAAATCCCTAAAGGGGAGGCATTGGAGGAGTGTAATGCAGTGTGGTTAGACTAGTCCAAATTATTAGACATGTGAATGCTCATTTTACTATTAACATTCATTATTTTGTTATTTTACTCTTTTTTTCACTACATAACCGTCTTATTTATAGGACTAAGTTCAGACGGCCACCCGATTAGCTAAGTCAGTAAGCACCTTATTAGTGTTAAGGGGTTTGAGTCCCACATTAGGCACCTTTTCTCCTTAATTCACTTTTAAAAACATGACTTTTAGCTTTTAGTACACAATTCTTGGTATCATTAATGTACCTTACCAACAAGTAGAATTACTACATAGAGCGTTTTGTAACCCAGATGAAAACAAAAAAACAGAACAGAGGATATTTTTCATACAATGGAATTGACACGACTTACTAGTTGAGGTAACATTAAATTAGTTAAACTATCTTTCTTATTTATAACATACCATCGCTTATCCGGGTATTGTCTCGTCGTAATACAATCTGAACAAAACTCGAGCCGACTTTGGTCTCTTGTTCAAGCGCCCAGCTGACCAAGGAATATATGAGTGAAAAGATACGATATTATTTACATGATCTCTGTTTTTTGTTATATGAGACCTTTTTTGTATAGAAGTTGTTTTCAAAATATTGAATGTAGCATTTGATCCGAAACAATTTCTTTTGTTGAGCTGCAAATCATAACGCGTCGCATTACATTTTCTATTCACTACTACATTTGGGTCATTTCGGATGTTTTCGGATATGTTCCTTCAGATTGCAAACAGAGTGTTTTTGGAATTATAATAATTATGGCTCTTCTACAATGACTCATTTATCTGAAGCATACCATGTAAGCCGGTGATTCATGTGTCGTAGGATAATCTTACTGTGATTCAATCTTATATTAGTAAACATTTGTATTAAGGATTTGTTCGGCTTTGGCGATCAGAACAATGCAAAATCAAAATTAGTGGATTTATTTTATCATGTTTGTAACTTTGAATAAATAGAAGCTACTTGTTATAATGATGTAGGGAAATAAGTGATGCAGTTTGAAATATTAATCTTAGTATTGGATTGGTTGTCATTACGTTTCATACAGAATTTATGAAGGAAACACTGGTGCAGACATGTTGTAAGTATTAAGTAAATACATTTATTGTATACCTATATCTACCTTATGTTAATGCATTGGTTACTTAAATTGTTTCTAGTGACTTGGATATTCTATTCAATCACATTGTACTGTACAAGTTTGACAATTTTTATCAAAATCTGCTTGCAACCACAGATTTACCCATTTAGTTATAAAAAATGTGTCCAGGCACTTGCACGTCTCCTGAAATGTCAGGGGTGGATAGGGGGTCCAACTCCTAGTAAACATGTGGGTCTGAGTCAGCCTTTGGAGTCCCTGGATCTTTGTAATTCAATGTGTTTTCTTGAAATGTAATATGGTAATTTTGGACAAAAACAGTGAGGCCCTTGAATTAGGGACCCTCTCTTGATGGAGGACTATAGATATATAATATATGGACAACCCTATTTATGCCAAAATCTCAGGGGGGTTCGGAACCCCTGTCCACCCCTCTGGATCCATGCATGGCGCTGATGAGCAGAAACTGAAAGGTTCGATGATAGCAGCAATTCATCAAAATGTCCACCCTAAATAGTGCTACAGGGACAAAATTTATGAAAAATTCAAAATACCTCATTTTTGCCCACTGCATGTTGCGTATAGGCAGGGTACCATTAGTCTAGTAACATGGCACCTGTCAACTTGAGATAGAGTTTTGCAATAATTAGCAGTCCTTCCAGTGATTTTCTCTCTTTGAGGGGAATATGGTGGGGACCTCCCAGAGGGGAAATCATGTTGTGGTGAGCTGTTGCGATCACTCTTGATGTAAAAAATTTGGCCCAATTGGAATCAAATCTGCCCAGAAAATGAGAATGTTTTCCAAAATACAATCTAGGTCAAGTTTGATACTGTGCATCTCGGGTTTAAATTAAGTCACCTAGTCAAATTGTAATTTATAGAAATATGTTTTTGTCACTCTGGATGCCACAGTTGCACCTGATCTGCATGCAACTGGTTCAGCATGTTTGTCTTACTCTTAGTAAAAGGTAAGTGAAAATAATAAAACTGGATCATGTGCGGTCAAAAAGTAGGTCGCTAGGTCAAATCATAAAACACAAAAAACGCATGTCACGATCAATAATCAGTCATATTGGGTCAAAAACACTTCCCAATGTCAAATCATAGAAAAACCATGAAGCTACATTTTCTACATGAAACCTGGTGAGAATATTTGTATTAATAAAAGGCAAGTGAAAAAGTAAAACTGGATCATGTGCAGACAAAACGTAGGTCACTAGGTCAAATTATATAAAAACCTTGTGAACTCTAGAGAGGCTACATTTTCTACATGAAACCTGGTGAGAATATAGTCGTACTAATAAAAGGCAAGTGAAAAAAATAAAACTGGATCATTTGCAGTCAAAAAGAAGGTCACTAGGTCAAATCATAAAAAAACTTGTTAATCTGTATTAAAGAGACTGTGATCTTCATGCATAATGGTCAGAATTATTTTCTTGATTCAATCTTGGTCAAGATCGAAACTATGTCATTAATATCAAAAGCTAGGTCATAGGATCAAGTAATAGAACAACTTAGTTTTAAAACACTTGTGAGACCACATTTTGTGTCTGGTCTGCATGATATATATGGTATAAGGCCTTAGTACAAAATATATATTGGGTCAAAAGTTTAGGTCACACAATCAAATAATATACAAACCTTATTTGCACTCATTTTTACCTGATCTGCTTGAAATATTGAGACCTTTCAAGTCAAATTGGTTGCTGGGTCATGAATGCAACTGTCAAATTACTGAAAAAACTTGTTAACTGTAATGGGGCTGTCGGTGATATAATCTATCTACAAGTACTGAAGTAGTACAATTTTATCGATTAATATTCAATGCACACTTGCAAATATTGATATTGTGTCAGGAAAATAGATTTTTATTTTCAAAATCCAATAAGCCTCGCGGCCCATGAGGACAACTTATTTACAATTACATGTATATACGGGATAATTCAAACATATAAAGTTGCGGAGAAGATACATTTACATTTGATTAAACATGCGTGTTGACCAAAATGACAATTTTTTTTTATAGAAGCATCAAATGTTTACAAAAGTTACAATAATATATACATTAAACAAAATAACCCAAGCTTGTTTCCTGTCGAAAATGAAGTACAGGAAACTTTTGGTAGAAAGTGTGAATTTAAAAACTACCACATGCCATTACCGTTCTATCGAAACAAAAATTACTCGCGGTGTGCTAATCTACATGTACATGTTATAATATCTGTATTTGTGTTTTCAAATTAATTGCCTTCTAGTAAATCCTTTATATGTAAAACATGCAAGTTTACGAAAAGTAACCTCATTTTCGAAAGTTAAAAGTTCAATAAATGTTTGCATGCATGGTTTCTTCCAAAAATATTGGCTAATATATTTCTGTCTTAAATCATCTAACATTGAACATTCTATAACAAAATGATACTCATCGCCTAACTTATTACAAAAAACACATTTTCTTTCGTCAAATGGGATTTTCATTGATTTATTCCATCTACCTGTCTCTACACGAAGGCGATGAGCAGACATTTGTAATTTGCTTAATGCGGTTTTCTGTTTTTGATTGGTTACATCTTTTAGATAGGTTTTTAACTTGAAATCACCACTTAATTCTCGGTAAAACAATGCTCTTGATGAGTTTCTTATGTTTCCATTTAAAGTTTGCATAAAATTATCGTTGAGTCTTTGTCTAACTAAACTAATATGTATGTCCTTGTCACCAACACCTTGAAATCAAAGCGTTGAAAGCACTGGAGTTGTTCGGTATTGAACACTGGTTTTATATTCAGAAATTCCAGAAAGTACAGAGAAAAATGCCAACCAATATTGGACTATTTTGTTTACCAATTGATTTATCTATATTCCTCCGCGACATCCGTAGAAAAGCGCACGGTTTTGGCGTTTGTTATGACACGTGACTAAACCCACACCAAACATTATAATTAGGCGATTGACCCAATTTTTTTCAGGCTGTTACAATAATTGACTTAACTCAAAACAATTTTAACATAGAATATCGAAGACATTGTTTATATCAAAGACATTGTTTAGTATTTTTCTGTAAAAATTAATGCTAGCTTAGACCTGACTTCAACAGTTATTAGCTCAGTTGTTGGTTTACTTTTTGTAAAAGATTTACCTGTTCTGTTATTCTTGCGCATGCGCAGAATACCTTTTCTGTTATTCGTACGTAACTTCTGTAGTTAATACGCAAACGTAGTTAAGCGATGCGACTGTCAAAATTTGCCATAGATCTAGTTGTTCTACCGAACAACTAAAACCACACGTCATAAAAACCTAATGACGATAATAAATCGCGAAGCAGACTTGCCCAATTCTTAATAATTTATTAGGCATGAGTTCAATGTCATGATTTAAAATTTTATAAACAATTTTTACGTACTTGTTTTCAGTTGATTCTATAATTTTTAGCCAATATACAATTATCTTTAAATATCGACCTATAATTAAAGAATGTCTACCCAATTCGCTGTATACAAAATCGTTTTGTGTTACTCTTTTAACCCCTAAAATATTTTGGCAAAATTGGGTATGTACTCTTTCAATATTACTAGCAGTATGGAAACCCCAGACTTCACATCCATAGTTAAAAGAAATAACACATTAACTTCAATGAGCAATTGATTAGTAAGTTAATGCAACTTAAATACTCAGTATTAATAAATTATACCAATAGTTATGTGTTTGCATGCTGAATTATGATTTATACCAAATCTGTTTCACATGACAGATTTCAATTATTTTTCACTGCTTGATGTTTTAAATCTTCTATAAAAGTAGAATCTTGTCTGTGCATTCACTGCATAGCAGGTAACACCTTGCGTGACCAAAGTAAAATACAGTAAAATAGAAGGAATTGAATACATCACAATATTCATTACAGAAGTGGGGCTTGAATGTATATTTGTGGTTATATTTGAATGTTTATCAGTAATTTAAAAAAAAAATTAACTGCCTGTGCCTTTTCAAAATTTTGAGAAATTAGGCGTGATAAATCCCAAATTTGGGAAAATAAGGTAATGGTTGTTTTGCTTATAAAAATAACTTTTCAGCTGTGGCTGGCATGATTTTTATTTATATGAGGTGATGTAAGAGCAAAGATTCTTTAATAAAAGTTTAAATACACAAACATCTGACTTAATAAAAATGAAATTTGGTCAGAGGGGGAAATGAACCAAAAATAGGGAAAAAATTGTGAATTTTTGGGGGGAAATGGACACTTTTTGATAAGGGGAAACAGTCTATATTCAGCAGTAAAATTAACAAAAACAAATCACTGAAAAGTGAACAACAAATTTATATATTCGAGTTTTGATGACTTCTATAATGAGCGGATATTTATTGCTTGGGCTAGAAACATTAATGTATATTTCATACAAGGTTTCTTTGTCCTCCGCTTTCATCTTGTCTGATTATCCAGTAGTTTTTATTTGTTGAAGCTTTTGGTAATTGGGGAAGTAACAGTCGAAAGTACATACTTATAATTATGACTTGCGTGACACTTGTCTGTGCAGTAAAGTACTTTACACCATATGATGTGTATGACACTTGTCTGTGCAGGATAGTACTTTACACCATGTGATGTGTATGACACTTGTCTGTGCAGTAAAGTACTTTACACCATGTGATGTGTATGACACTTGTCTGTGCAGGATAGTACTTTACATTACATTGTAGCTATAGTAATTAGCATTTGGGTAAGTGAATCAGGGCACTTGATGGCCAATATTGGGGTTATGGTCCCATTCTCATGCCATAATACTAATAGTATGTTTTCCACAATTCCATTTAAATTTCACGCACAAAATTCCACCATTTGTAGGAATGGGTAGTTTGTGAAACTGAAAGACTGATTTCCCCCTTGTTTTAGGTACATATTGTGTATGTGCATGTTCCTTATTCAGATGTACACAGACAGGGCCTTTTCAGCTGTTTTTATAGCTGTTATTCGACTATATTCCAAATTCCAAAAAGTATATCATTTTTGGCGTAGGTGTATAATATTGATTTTGTCCTACATTTTAGACCAATCAAATATTGTATATGAAGCGCGTTGTATAAATATGCAACTCAATAGACGATTTGATTGGTTCATATTTTTAGTGGAGAGGCACCAAACAGGGTGTCTCGAAAAGATTATTCACTTTCTGTAGCTTACCCCTCTGGAGTTCCGAAATAGGGCAACTTTTTAGTCATCATTCTATCTTCGCCATTCATCTTTTATAAAGATATTTCTTGTTCCCAAAAATTCTCAATTTGAAGGGTATGGATCATCTTCCCAAAATAGCTAAAACAAACTGACAGAACTATTACAGACCATGTACTGTTATGAGTAACAGCAAATGTACTGAAATCATATGCCTGTAATTTGGAACTGGTGTAATAAAAGTGTAAACTGAACTGAACTTAATTATTATGAGATTGTACTGAGATTGTTCGTCCTGAATCATTATTTATCTATGTAACTGAAAGTCATCGAGGTCACTAACATTAACATTGCTTTGTAGTGGTGTATGTGTTACAGGAAACTACCATTTGTTAATAATTGCATTATAATAATCTTTCCCTACACTTGACATTTGGTATGGCCAAAGTGTAGTTTTCTGAAAATTGCAGCACTTTTATATAATTATAAAATGTCACAAAACTTGCTTTGTTCACCTCATTTGTGTCCAATGAATTATGATTTACATTGATATTTACTTTTTATTATAATAATGCTTTTGTATAGAAAAAAATGCATTATAGTTTATACCATAGATATTAGTTTCTTATTGGGATTGTATGATTTTCAATTTGTATGAAATGGGAGTTTTAAGGTAAGAGATTGGTTTATATAGAAAAATAGATTTATATTCAGTTTGTTACTTTGTATTAGAATGTAGACTAACTATTATTGAAAGAATTAGATAAACGTTTTTAATGCTTTTATGTCAATTTGTCAACTTAAACTTGAAAGAAGAACTTGGTGGTCAGGTCACGGATCAGCTTGTTTTCTTATGTTTTTTACAGTATATGATATTGACAATTTTCAGTCTGAAGGACAGTCGGTGACTTTGTCAATTAGTTAGTCGGTTGTTGTTTTAAAATTGACAGTTGTATAAATGTTTAATTTTTAGTACCGGTATAGTTATCAGCTTATATATCGAGGGTTCAGCGTAAGACTATACTAACTCCTATGTATTTATATAGGAGTTAGTATAATAGTCAAGATTGCACTGAACCCTCGATATACGGGGTTCACACTATAGACTCCTAATGATGCTTTTTGGACTCCTATTTTTTCCCTGGACTCCCGTTTCTGGCAACATTTCTTGGAAATTGCATTGAAGGACTGCAACCTTTTCCGAAAGCATGGTTTTGGACACCTGTTTTCAAATTCTAGTGAGAGCCGTGTTAAAGCTCAAGGTTCTGTCTGTATGTTTGGGATAAATATGATCAAGTTGTGAGAAATATTTCACATAATTTTTTATTATATAACTTTAAGTAGGTGTCCTTCTTAGTCTATGGTATGTAATTTTATTTTTAACAGAAACTGTTTCTAAGTAGGAGACCCAAGAACACTGAGGTAGGAGTTCAGAACTTCAAAAAGGTCTGGAAGATGGCCACTGACATATACATGAATTTATCATTATTTAGCATGTTAAGTGGGCATGTACAGTTATGATATCTTTAGTCTGTTACATGTTTTATTAGACCCTTGAGTTTACCCTTTGACCCCTGGATTTTCCAAAAGGCCACATTTTGACTCTTAGGAGTCTGGCTGTAGGGTAAATTTTTCTCTAAATTATAGGTATTTTAGCTATAAAATGGCAAAATCCTGTCAAAAGTTATCAAAATGACCCTTGAGATTTAGCGTCTAGTGGAACTCCTGGTCAGTACATGAATTCATATATCTTGTTTGGTCAGTCATTGGGTCTATCCCTCTATACCTAGTATTAGTTGGTTCTTTTTGCTCTGGTAATCATTTGATTTATGTCTCATTACTCATTACATTGATCTTACACAAGTAATTATTTTTACATTTACATCACAGGTGGCTGGTGAGTAGCCATGACATTCAAAACCTGCATTGAAATTATTATTTTTCACTCTGTTCTTATAGTAAGGTATACAGTCAAACCTGTGCTAAAGACCACCTGCGAACAAAGACCACTATTGCAAAACCTGTCTGCAAAGACCACCAATTTATCTCCCCATCAGACCATTTGCAATGATATTTAATCTGTTAATAGAGACCACCTGTAAACAAAGACCACATTTTGCTGTTCCCATGGGTGGTCTTTACAGACAGGTTTGACTGTATATATCTTACTATAAGAACAGAGTGAAAAAACTTTTTTTGTCAATGCAGGTTTTAAATGTCATGGCTACTCACCGGCCACCTGTGATTTACATGTGTTGAAGAACCACCAGACTACATGAAAGTCTGAACAAACCGGAATTTCATGTATTGTTACTTGTATCTACACAGCTAGTCACTACTATAACGTACAGTTGGCACAAGTTGCGTATAATAACATGTAGACAAATCTATGATACATTTCACCTATAACATTATAGAATAACCTTCAAGACATTTATATATAGCATCTGCTGTATTGGTAATACGAATGTAGGAACAGTATATCTTCTTAATAAGACTGGAAGAAGAGACCCTCTGGCAATCAGTATGGGTGGATATTGATGCAGTAAATATTGTTAATGAAAGAGGGAAGTGAGATGTGTTACTGGTGAAGCACCGTGTTGTCAGATACTGGGATTGGGATTGCCAATATGTATTATACCCATCTGATTATTCTGGCTTGTATCCAATCTTCAATTTACTCTCATACTTTTTGTTCTTTTTTTCTGTTATCTTTTCTCTATATTGCCAGATTTGCATTTTTTAGGTTACTGGTACATTATGGCAATGGTATATAGTTGTTGTGTGAATAATTTTAGATATAATCACTTACATGTTTAATTTCGTTTATTTTGAAATTCAATGTTAAAATTATTGATAACACTGACTATTGTTTTGAAATTTGAATATATCAATGCCTAATGATTGACCATTAAAAGAAATAAAATTGAATCCACTGTGAGACATATGTATGTAAAATGGTAAAATATTTATTGACTGTAGAACACTGGCTTAAAGTGTATACTTTTAGTTTCTTTTAAATAACACCCATTACTGTTGACTTGTTTCTTGTTACACCTGAACTAGATGTGTGTAGTGATACAGAACATACATTGTATTTAGTAATACATATAAAATTGTTGCTGCATTTACATACATTGTTATACGTATATACGTATATACAGCAATTTATTGAAGCATACCGCAAAACACACAAATACATGCAAGAAAAAAGTTGAAACAGTAACAATCAAAATTTAATTTGGTTTATTTTTTTCATCTTTACTATTGAACACTCAAACATGAACTGTACATGTATCAATAATGCAAAGTTTTGAAAAATTAGACAATATGTAAAGAGAGCGATTAATTAGTGAAAAATACTTACAACATGTAAAAAACAAACCAGTGTTTTTTGCTTATTGATAGTCAAACTGAATCCCTGTTTACATGATATAATACAAATTACACAGCACTAGAGACCAATGTAAACATTAGCAATTAGCGAGATGGTCAGTCAATGCGATGTACATGTATCTGCTGCGATAAATTATCACATTGTTTTTACACCTTAACCAATCAAATTGTGAATTACGGTAATAACCGAGTATGTTTGTGTTTAAATATGCCTTTAGGGACCCACAGATTACTGTGTTATATCCAAATTCATTATAACCGTGTAGTTATACAATGAAATAAAGAAGAGATTGGAAGGGGAATAAAAATTACTACATAACATCGAATTATTCGTTATAACGGAGTACGTTATAAGTGTGTTCCACTGTATACTACAAAATGATGAATGTTGATTGTTTTCATGGTTTGTTTGGCCTAATGTTATTTTTATGTATGTTTGTATTCAATTTTAAATTATTGTTCACTTATTCTCCTCTAAGTTGTTCAAAGATTCCATTTAGAACATTCCTGATTGGTACTGGTAGAAATATCTACACATCCTTTTCGGAAAACCTTAAAGTTTTAGGAGTTACTGATATACATGTATAACTTGTGCAGATTTATATTTTTTTCTTCAAAAGCATGAAATTGTTTTTTTCTTCCAGGAGCATCCAATTTGGAAGCGAGATTTTCTCTAGCCAGAAGTATGAAAATCTCCCATTGGTAGAGTTAGCTCCCTTTAGTGATGAGATTTTTGCTAGTTACTCTGGACCTGATGATGGTTTGGCTTTTGGTTTGGACAACAGAGCAAGAAGTAAGTATATATATACATCTGGTTTATCCTCTTGTAATCAATTTCTAAACCAGGGCAGTGATTTTTTGGGGTTAATTTTACTGCTGAATATCAGCTGTTTCCCCTCCCCAATAACCATCCATTTAAAAAAAAAAGTAACTTTTGTTTCCAATTTATATTCATTTTCCCCCCTCTGACTTGATCTCTTTTTATGAAGAATAATACTGTCTATAATCTAGTTCATGTGTGACCTACTATTCATATACATGTACTAGCATTACAGAGATGGTTGTGATTTTCTCCCACTCTCTTCCATCACCTCCTATATATAAATCAAAGTGCTGAAAGCACTATAGTTGTTTGGTATGGAACATTGGTTTGGTTTTCACATCCAGATTCACAGAAAGTACAAATCATTATTTTCATTGTTGAACCATTAAATTTAATTGCCTGGTAAAGATTACTACCAGTATTAGTATTGAGTATGCTCAGAAAGTCAGATGTTGAACTATTTTAGCTGATTCACTAATTCTACTTCTCTGGAAGCATCTGGTAGAATAGACCGGTTTTGTCGGCATTGTAAATGTTGTCTGGGCTGTAGTTTTGAAGAATTGATTGCAGTCTCAGATTCCAGTCTTCCATTGCCTTGGTCTTTTCGTTTTCACTGTTGAATTCGCCGCATACAGCTCGTAAGTGGATGCCGTTCCGCTCTTTAAATCTGTCAAGCCAGTCCGTTGTGGCATTAAAGTCAGTGATGCCCATTTTCTGTGCGAAATATACTGCCTTTGTTAAAAGACTTCACCTGAAACCACAGCTGACTGCTCATGCGCATTGCTGAACAATTTTGGGAGGGTTGTGTCCAACAATTCCCATTTCCCGGTCTTCAAAGAATTTCGTTTCGGGCTAAAGTTCTGGAAGCCTTCTTTGATTGCCGTTGCATTCATAAGCCATGTTAACAGGGTACTGCTGCTTACCTTTTAATCTCGTGCGATTTGGGCCATCAACTTCATCCCCTTTTCTTCTTCCATGATGGCATTGAACTTGACTTCTATGGTCTTCGTGTCTATTTTTCGTTTCGTTCCAATCTTAGAACAGAAGGGCGTGTTGGTGTCTCATGACCGGACGTCGGAAACAAGAGAGTAAGATTTACTGAACAAGACTGTTCAGAATTTGTACAATCTAAGGTAACCGATCTAGCTATCCTCCCAGTACTGGGTCCTTCACTAGATTGCTCGGGTGTTTGACAATTTGTAAGATTTTCTTTCATTTTGGTTTGACAATTTGTAAATTCTTTCTCAGATGCCAGATTGCAAAGCAAAGTGACATCGGTACCCGATCTAGCTATCCCCCCAGTACTGGGTCCTTCACTAGATTGCTCGGGTGTTTGACAATTCTTAAGACTTTCTTTCATTTTGGGTTGACAATTTGCAAGTTCTTTCTCAGTTGCCATATTGCAAAGCAAAGTGACAAGAAGGAATTCTAAGCAGAGATTCCGATGTTTGTACGGTAAAGCAGGGTTTTAATCACTTGTGTTTTACTCAACAATGATCTTATAATTAAATTCTCGTAATTATTTTCTCATCATTATTGTCTCAATTGGCCTTTTTAATTGATATCTGTATGTTTTGTGAAAACTGCGATAATCATTTTTCACACCTCAATAATCGTTTTTCACACCTCAATACTTGTCCTTTCGACTGTGATTTTGCAAGTTGTACAACTCGCCGTGAAAATGTTAACACCTTTTCATTGTTTGTTTATTTGGAGCTCCCATTTGAAAAATGTGTGAAATTGTGTCCTCGAGTTACCAGTTAGATATTGTGTATAGTTTCTGACTGGGGACCGGCAAGGGTGATCGAGCTCTCGACTTATTTCTGCTTGAGTTATTTGCGGTAAATTTATATGAAAATAGAAGAAAAAAGTCCGGGACTCTGCCATTTCCTCGACAAATCCGGGGTTCTCGAGTTGTCGCCTGTTTGAGAAATCGAAGTTTAACTGTAGCATTTCGTAAAAATGAATTATTTTTTCGTAAAAACAAATTATTATTTCGTAAAAACAACATATTTTTTTGTAAATATGAATTATTATTTCATAAAAACGAATGGCAGTGTACTTGGGTGAGCGATATAGGGCCATCATGTCCCTCTTGTTACAGTTATTATAGACTGATTTGTCTGCCTGATAAATTTATTACAGTTCACTCATGTCTGGTTTCTTACTCCTTGTGTTTATGCCCCTGACTTTTGAATAATGGTGAAGGGGCATAAAGTATTACCCCTGTCTGTCTGTCTTTCTGTTCAATAACTCTTTAAGGGATGAGTGGATTCAATTCAAATTGGGCATATAAGCATAAGATAACAAAAGGTCCAGTTTGATTTCAGTTACAATCTGCCCATTTTAGAGGAGTTGGGGCCCTTTTTGTACTTAAAAAATTGTTTATCCAAGTAATATTGCTTCAGAATTAGTTGGCCTTTAAAACAAACTATTTGCATTCTACCGAAAAGCCCATAGTGGGAGCATCTGTGTCCTATAATTTTAATATACCTAGGTTTAGGGTTGAGGGGTCGATTGCCTGATTCCTGATCCAAAGATCGTGATTTCAAATCCTGCCTTGGGCAAGATAGAACTATAAACTTCACAGTCTCTGAATTAGGTGCAACTTCTGGTTAGTGACCCAGGAAGAAGATAGAACTATAAACTTCACAGTCTCTGAATTAGGTGCAACTACTGGTTAGTGACCCAGGAAGCATATAGAACTATAAACTTCACAGTCTCTGAATTAGGTGCAACTGCTGGTTAGTGACACAGGAATAAGATAGAACTATAAACTTCACAGTCTCTGAATTAGGTGCAACTACTGGTTTGTGACACAGGAATAAGATAGAACTATAAACTTCACAGTCTCTGAATTAGGTGCAACTACTGGTTAGTGACACAGAAATAAGGTAGAACTATAAACTTCACAGTCTCTGAATTAGGTGCAACTACTGGTTAGTGACCCAGGAAGAAGATAGAACTATAAACTTCACAGTCTCTGAATTAGGTGCAACTACTGGTTAGTGACACAGGAATAAGATAGAACTATAAACTTCACAGTCTCTGAATTAGGTGCAACTGCTGGTTAGTGACACAGGAATAAGATAGAACTATAAACTTCACAGTCTCTGAATTAGGTGCAACTACTGGTTAGTGACACAGGAATAAGATAGAACTATAAACTTCACAGTCTCTGAATTAGGTGCAACTGCTGGTTAGTGACACAGGAATAAGATAGAACTATAAACTTCACAGTCTCTGAATTAGGTGCAACTACTGGTTAGTGACACAGGAATAAGATAGAACTATAAACTTCACAGTCTCTGAATTAGGTGCAACTACTGGTTTGTGACACAGGAATAAGATAGAACTATAAACTTCACAGTCTCTGAATTAGGTGCAACTACTGGTTAGTGACACAGGAATAAGATAGAACTATAAACTTCACAGTCTCTGAATTAGGTGCAACTACTGGTTAGTGACCCAGGAAGAAGATAGAACTATAAACTTCTCAGTCTCTGAATTAGGTGCAACTACTGGTTAGTGACACAGGAAGAAGATAGAACTATAAACTTCACAGTCTCTGAATTAGGTGCAACTACTGGTTAGTGACACAGGAATAAGATAGAACTATAAACTTCACAGTCTCTGAATTAGGTGCTACTGCTGGTTAGTGACCCAGGAAGCAGTGATTAGTACAGGTTGTTGACTTGATTCACAATTGATGCAAAAATTAAAAGTTAAAACTAAACAACCTGTTTTAAAAAGATATGAAATATTGAAGAAATATTTGGAACTTCATGTATGAATAAAGTAAACATGAAGTGTAGATAGTTTGCATTCCTGAATTTTCTCTAAACATATTTGGCTGCTGGAGATAAGATATTTGATCTTGTAGTGTGATACTGTCCTCTCTTATCTGTTTGAGTGATGATATCTTGTTTTATGTATCTTGCTGCAGATGCTGATCTTCCAGGAATCTCATCAGTATAATATGTAAGGATTTATAACACTTTTATCACAGACAGTATCTCGGGTTTATTGAGCTAAAGCCACTTTTAAGATATCAAGGTTTTGGTGCAAAACTAATGAGGCTAAGATGTTATAATATAGTGTTGCTTCAAACCCTTGTTATGTGCTTTGTATTCTGAGTTCTGAGTTCAGTACCGTTGTAATTGATGTTTTATTTAGTACACTTTTACATTAGTGTTAAGCCTTACATGTACAGCTGTCATCGATAGAAATGATATCATTGATATATTTATGTTGATCGATTATGAATACATATTTTTAAAATATTGACACCTATGAATACTAAAAGGTGTACTTGGTCATTCTGATATTTCGTGACCATATATTATCATTTTATAGCCACATAACCTACAATTTAGAGAAAAATTGACCCTTCAGTCAGAATCCTAAGGGTAAAAATGTGGCCCTTTGGAAATTCTAGGGTCAAAGGCCTTTAGGGTCAACTCCAGGATCGAATGAAACCCCTGCAAAAGGCTATGTCTCAAATTTGGCCATTACCTATCAAATGTGTTCAAGAAAAAATAAATAACCGAAGCTTACTAATTTTTATGATTTACATTATTGTCAATATTTTCTCATCCGCTATATCAATATCGTTGATATGCATTTTGTCGAATCAATGACAGTTCTACTATCATGTGATGATAACCATCTCTTGTAGATGGAAATGAAAAAAGGTTTCTGTGTAAACATATATAGGTTTTCTGCTTTGATGTAATGGGTACTTATAAAAAGTATAGATGTAAAATAAGAATTGATATTAATAATATTATATAGTGGGACCTCAATAATGAGACCACCTTTATTGGTTCTGAAGAAAGTCGGACTTAGAGTTGAGGTGGTTTGATTATACAGTTTAAAAAAGGCAGAAAAAAACAACTGATCCATGAATGATGAAATTATGGTTTTATTAATGAGGTGCAGTGATTCTTTTTGAGAATAGGCGTGATAAATCCCAAATTTGGGAAATCAAGGTTTATAAAAATAATTTTTTCAGCTGTGGCTGGTGTTAATTCTACAGTATATATGAGGTTATGAAAGATGATTTTCTGTGAAAAATTGACACTTTTTGATTAGGGGAAACATATATTCCTGTATAAGCCTATATTCGACAGTAAAATTAACAAATAAAATCACTGAGGTGGACTTAATTTATAGGTTGTCTATTAAGCAAGATTTTACTGTACATTGTATGTCTCGTAAATTTATGCATTTGACTGTATGGGCACATATGCCATATTCTAATTTCTGTCTATACATTAGGAACTACAAGAGCTTTGAAATGATAGCTATGGATAAATGTTTTATCAATGTTTTTTTATCACTACAGATGCAGAGGGTGAGATTGCTGGTGCACGTCGCTGGACTATAAAAGAACAAAAAGCATATGGAATCTGTATATCGCTGTATGAACAACATCCCGTCAACATGAAAATGTCCGGTGAGTGATTACATCCAATAACTTGATTAGAAAACTCATTAATACCACAGGAGTATGAAAGAATGTTATCATAGCTTAACACGGAAACAGTGCTTTGTTTGTATATAAAGTAATTTTGTTAATTACATTTTTGTCTATTATTTGAATGCAGCTGAAGAAATAATTAAATATTAGTTGCAGAAAAGAATTCACAGGTCTGCTAGTGTTGTAGATATAAATAAAGGATATTGCATCAGTGGTAATAATTTATGGAATTTATTTAATAAGTTTTCTAACATGACAATGTTCGCACAGGTCTTGAAAAGTCCTTGAATTTGATGCCTACTCCTGGAAAACTACTTGAATTTGTAACAGCCAAGAACTCCCGGGGGGGGGGAAACTTGAATTTGAAAAAAGATATTTATTTTGGTATTTTGCCCTTGAATTCTTCTGCTGCGAATATAGAAATGAACAAAAATCCATACAGACCAACATTGATGAAAAAGGTGAAAAAATGACAAAGCTATCTTCGACAGGGCCGAGTAGGTGATACATGTAGTATGGTAATACAGTATGGTAAGGTATTTGACAGGTTTTATGCCCTCTTAAAGAAATTCTCATGCTGTGTAATTTTGTCTGCGCTTTGGTGAAGGTCATTTTGCGGAGTAAACTTGAAAAACACACTGGATCCCTTCTTCCCTGTGATGCGGCAACTATTCCAGTCCTTGAAAATTGGGAAAATACTTGAATTGTTTTGGGAAGTTCTGTGTGAACCATGCATGAAAAAACGAGGCTTTGTTTCTTTGTCCATAATACTAGCAACAACCACCGGTGAATTATTGAAAGTAATGCACAGTTGTTATTACATGTCTGTTGTGTCATTTTATGGAATTAATAATAGATGGATGTACCATGTATATACAGTGGTTGACAGAGTTACATCAGAAAAGAAACTTTAGATGTTCCTTAGAGTTCTCAACTCACTACAATGGTCTTGTAACTCATATCTTTTGGCCAAAGACACTTGTCCTGGACTAATGGAAATGTTAAATTTGACTTGTCCGACACAGGAGACTAGCTGTCCGAGAATATCGGTCAATTTAGTAACAAATTAACATACATGATAACTTCACAATCTAAAATTAATAATCAAATGTATGTGCTTGTGGGATTCTAAGGTTCGACTTATAACTGAACAATTGCTCAAGTTGGTTAGTTTTTAAAACAGGTTTGTCGGGGACTAACTTTTCCTCAACTGTTGGTAGCCCGATTCAGCATTAGACTAGTCCGGAACTTCGGGCTAGTGGATTTCTAGAGCTCTTGCTGAATGTCCACTTAAGAGCAGTAGATGTATAAGTGGCCTGGATAGCCGAGTCTGCATGCAAGAGGTCATTGGTTTGAGTGCCGGTCTGGCTGCACATTTCTCTGGCTCTATGACTTGTCAAGTTTCTTAATTTATATGCAGATTGACCATTTTTATTATCATCACTCAGTATGTTAAAATCCAAGAAACAATCTTTCGGTGCAGGCAATGTTACGTGATGTTTGAGATATATACAGACAAAAGTCAGCCATCGATGATTACATCACATCTGGTCATCGCTGATCACATCACGTCTGTAGCGGTACCCATATGGTGTAGGTTTAACAATATCTGACTCTGCAGTCATTTGTTCATGCATATATGACTTTGCCCATTTGACATTTAGTTTGGTTACATTGTTTGTCTCTCTGGGGGAATTTGCTAGAAATACAAAGCAATTCATCTTCTGTCACATTAAACTTCTTGTATTGATCTTTGCTTGTTGCTAAGAATGCTCTATAGAATACTTTCATAACTCTTGCAAAATCTGCAGTGGTGAAGTATTCAATATCTCCTGTTATGGTTATCATGTTGCACGCTTTGTTTTATCAATGTTTGAGAATTATCCTTTGTGTCTAGCCCGTTTGCAGTGAGCTCGATATAGTTGCCACAATGTCGATCGGTGTATACGTGTTTGTTTGTGTGTTCGTCTGTCCGTCCGGGTTTGATTTGGTCTGGACCATTACTCTGTCATTTATTAGGGGATTTTTAAATTGCTTGGCACAAATGTTCACCATGATGAGAAGGTATGTCATGCACGCAACCCTTATCTGCAGGTCAAAGGTCAAGGTCACATTTAAAAATGGGTCTAAAACACCTTGTCCGAAATTTTACACTGTTATTTATTTTATTTTTTTTAATTACCTGACACAAATATTCATCATGATGAGGCGGTGTGTCATATACAAGATTCGTGTCAGTAGCTTAAAGGTCAAGGTCATACCTAGAGATCAGAGGTAAAAAAGGTCTATATCATCTTATCCAAAAAAGTACACTGTCTTGTATTGGGGGATTGTTTTAATTACCGGTACTTGGCGCAAATGTTCACCATGATGAGACAGTGTCTCGTATAACCGTTTCCGTAGCTCAAAGGTCAAGGTCACACTTAAAGGTCAACTGTCTTGGTTAGTTATGCAGAAAACCAAAGCTAAAACATTGGCTTGAATAATGCATAGATGTTCAAATAGGAGAATTTCTCTTTCCTTGGTTTTCTTGCACAGCATTTGGTTTGTTCTCCAGAATGATCATAATGATTCATCCATGTAAAACTGCAGTGATGTTTTCTTCCAATATCTTAAGCTATCCAACTTTATTACTTCCCTGCCTTACATTCACATTTTTGTAATAAATTTGACCTTTACATTTCCCAATTTTGCTGCCTTACTTCAACCTTGTATTCTGATCTACTCTGAAACTTAATTGTTTTGTGTGTCTGTTAAAGGCTGCTTTATTGTGATTTCTGATGTTAATATTTTGTGATAGTAATTGTTATGCCAATAACTACAACAAAGCAGATAAATTTCCTGGAAAATTAATGGGTTGTTTATTGGTCTGTTTGATCTTGGTGTAAGGTTACACTTGTTGGTTATCACATTTAATTGTAGGTTGTTTTATTAATGCATTTTTGCCTCAATTTTTATGTATGGAAATTCTCATTAATTGTTGAGATCCTTGATTAATGGATATTGTCTTAAAGGTGCACAACCATGCATTTTTGAAAATGTGTTTCTGTATAAAGTTTCTTGAGTCTGCGACTTTGTAATTAGCACAGATGGCCTATTTGATTATTTTTTGTATTTTCTGTGACTAAAGTGGAAGAATGGGAAAGTTCTCAACGAATGGCAAATTTCAGACGGCTTTAGAGCAGAACTGTTTTACGAATAGCTTAATGAGTGTTGTTACATGATTATAATAGTCAAGAATGTAAAACCCGTATTTCTGGAAATGAGGAAATTCATGCTGGTAATATTTTCGAGACTTCCTGGAATTTGTGAAATTTACAAACATTATACTATACAGTGTAGTAAGCATGCTGGTAAAACAGAATTTACAAATGTATGTAATAAACCGAAATCAAATTACTGTATAGGATAGCCTGATGATCCCACATTCTGTAACTTAATAAGCATTACTGTGGAATTGATATCTATGTGTAATATATAAATAATGAACTGTAGCTTATTAGCAAATTGATTTGATGGGAGCATTAAGTTCAACACCATTCATGCAGGAGAAATGGTATAGGTTTGGGAATACATAAGTGTATCATATAGATGTGTACTATGTTTGATTGTATCAATTTATGTAATAATGATATAGAATATGGTACTAAATGTCAGGGTAATTTAGTGGAAATGCTGTTAAATCATTGATGGAAATACGCAGGATAGTCGTTCTATGTTTTTTTGTTCTTTTTTTGGCGTTCTTGATTGTATGTATGGTGTATATATCAGTGGTGTGTTTGTCCTCTCATGTACGGGTGTGATGTTTTCAAGCATTCATATTGGCTAAAGGGACACCCAAAACATTTTTTTTGACTCAGATGTGTGAATTCTTTAAATATGAGGAGTTTTAGCATACATATGTTTTAATTTTATGAACATAATTTATGATACTGCTCTTGTATGTCTGTGTGTGTATATGTATATGCAGTCGGACCTTGTTAAGGCGACAACCTTCTATCTGAATACTCAGTATTGTCCAAAATATATCAACTCCTTATGTATAATTCTTCTTTGTCATGTCAAATTTAAAATTGGCTACTTGAAACCATGTTTTATACAAAATAAAATTTCCGACCGGATGAATTCAACTGAACGAGGTCTGACTGTATATGCGCGTGTGTTATAAATACATGTTGCTCTTCATTATTGGAGGAAATAAAGCAGTCATTTCTATTTATCTTTACCTGCAAAACAAAAATATCTCATACTGTGATTATTGCTTAGTTTCTCTGATCATTTTAAAATGTTGATACTAAGGTACTTCACCTTGAAGTATTTTATCCAGTCCTGCGAAGCTCAAGATAATGGGTACAAGTGTTTTTGAAATGGTCTGTTACCAAACAGAAATAAATGATGACCTACTGAGCACATGTTGTAAACTGTTTTTGCACAGTTTTGCCAAATTTCAATCTTGGTTCATTCAAGAGTATTAGCGTATTCATACAGCTGTATAAGTGGAACAGTTAATCAAGGGGAAATATTTTGTAAATTTCACAAATTCCAGAATGTCACTTATTTATCAGCCTGTGGAGTTATCTTGTAGACAGATATGTAGTCTCATATACTTAACTGTTGAACTGTAACAATACTGCTTGAGAATTGTCAGAAATCAGCGATTTATTATATGTGAACATTTTGATGCATGAAAATATCCACTTGCTGGAGTTCTGTGTGACATTGAGAGAAATTTACAACACCTGAACATTAGGTCATCCTAAAAAAATGTTTGTTTGCAGTTACACAACCGACTCGTGAAAAATATCGCAACTCAATTGATTTTTTCAGGTTCATCGATGAAAAAAATGTTCGGCCTTTTTTTCCTTGCTTCAAAGAATGTTTCTACAATTGAAGACAACATTGAATGTACATTTTGTGTTCCTTTTGTATGAAAACGAGTGGAGGAACACATAATACATACAATGCATCAATACATACATGCACAAGTAGACTGTTGACGAAGCCATTACACTACTAATCTAAAAAAGCCGCGGCAGGTCATACCCTTCCATGAAAATTTGACTAAAATGTCGATTTTCCTCCACATGTGGAGAAGTTGCTGGCTCCTTGTGGAAGGGTAAGTTAGTACTGGTTAGAATTCAGTCCAGGAAAAACTGGTTAGGTGAACCGGCTGCCGTATATAACTGAAATATCGTTGAGAAACGGCGTTAAACCCGATGAAACAAACAAACTAATCTAAAAACTCTACCTATCCTATGTTAAAATTCCGGGTCGCGTAACCGCAAACAAACTTTTTTGAGGATGGCCTTTTTGTCTTCATTGTTTATTGGCTGGAATGTTTTATCCTGATTTTATTAACCAACATGTGATTATATCTACAGGTGATCCAGTGGCTGATGCGTTTGCTATCTCAGCAAGGGGCAATAACTGTGTAATGTTAATAGCCGATGGAGTTAACTGGGGAGAGAAATCACGACTAGCTGCAAGAAGTGCGCTATATGGGAGCATGGAATACATCAACCGTAGAATCTTCACACTTCAACGTCCACCTACATCCACACACGTAATATCTTCATCAAATCTTTCTGATTATTCATTAGTTCGGGGCACTTGTTTCACCATTTTGGGGCCGTTTATGGGTTCCATTCCCCTTCTAAAATAGTATTGTTTGTTCCCTTATTTCTATTAAAAATTCTCGCTCTCAAAAAAAAATCTTATCAGATCGGATTTTCCACACTTCAAGACATCATTTCAGTCAGACATATTTCTCATAATTTATTAAAAATGGTATGAAAACATGACTCAAACTTCTTTTTTCTTCTAGATTTAAAATTCCCCCTATTGGGGAGTATGAATTTTAGTCCCTGAAAGCTGTCTACAGCCCTGTAGTTTACCAATGAGATTGAAACATGACTACCGGTTACCATTATACTGACTTTTGTCTCCCTGTCAATATGCCTCTATTGTTTATAATCCATACTTTATGTTGAGGCACGGCAGTGGAACATGTTTATCTGCTTCCTTATTTATAAGCAGATGGTTTAGTTTTACGTTCAACCCATGAATTATGCTTACTTTGTCAATATAATGAAGATATCATTACTGCTGGTTATTGTTTGGTTAAAAATGAGCATTATGTGTAGAACAATCAAATTTCTCTATTGCTTTATCACTTCATATTGTAACATTATTGTTGATATCTTGTGTCATTCCTCACAGATTTGTTGCAATACTGTTGTATTGCTATTATGCTTGTATTTGCTATTGAAAACGGAGTTAAATATAAACTAGTTTTGTGTCTAAGCCTCAGCTTGTCATTGCTTATGAAGTGAAGACGTTAGACAATATGATCCAAAACATGATGTCCAGGAATTTTGGTTACATCTTGAAAATCTTGATGTCCAAGGTTTTTATGTTCTTTAAATGTCTCCGTACATCACTAGTAGTTACATATTATCATAAATTGAATTTGTTTCACTGAAAGCAAGATAAAAAGTACAAAAATAACCAGATCTGGAGTGGAAAAAACGTTATAAAAATTTGAAGATGTAACAAGGACAAGAAAAGTTAACTTTAAGTTTTCAAAGTCAAACCTCTCTATTTTGAGAAGAAAACAGTTTGGTTTTTTGGCTAGCTTAATTCTGTTTGAGTCTTTAATAGAAATTTCATGCTAAAACCTGTTTTAATTATGTATTAATAATTAGCCTTACATCCCCTGGCACCAAAATAGTGCACAACTAGTGAAGGGAAAGTGTTTTTAGAGATGTAACACATATTCCTGGACAGCATATTTTGGATCATATTGCTTCATTGCTTCACAATGGGATCAACCTGAGTTATGCCTCCCCCCCCCACCCCCCACACACACACAAAGTTGTATGGGGAGACATATTGATGTTGAGGTCTATCTGTCTCTCTGGATGTCACAAAGTTTGTCTGTGCTTGTTCTTCTAAACCTGTGGTTGGATTTCAATGTCACTTCATATGATTTATTGGTACCAAGCCTAGATGTGCATATTGTCAGCATATTAAGGCGATGTCCTTGCTTTTCCTCTAAATCCCCTGATTTGATTTTAGTGAAAGTTTGTGGAAGTAATTCTGCTTGTACTTACTGCAAACAATTGTTTTTGGCTGAGTTATGTCCTTTTAATGATGAAAAATGGAAAACATTTGTGAAATCGTTGTTTTTCATCTATAAAATCTGGCCAACTGATAAAGTAAATTATAAAAAGAAACTCCCATTGTGTTTGTGTGTGCATCAAAGTATATGTCACATTAGCTTGGGGTGTTAGGGGGGGGGGGGGAGACATACATTTTTCCAGAAGCAAGCTCACTTTAAATATTGATTCACTATCATTTGACAGAAATATCTTGCATTACAATATAAAATAAATTTGTTTAAACAAAGTGTTTAATGCTCATCTTTTTCAGGAAGTTTTTGCTGTATTGAGAAAATCATTTGACAAGGCTCATGCAGAAATAATTGATCGTGAAGGTGGACTGACAACATTATGTGCCTGTATGGTGTGTCCGGTCAGAAAATCGGGACAATATGCAGTCTGTTGTCTTAATGTTGGTGATAGCTATGGTTACATATTTAGTCATAATCAAGGTAATGTACACATTGACCCACCAGTATTAAAGTACAATATTTCTCAAACTTCACAATCTTGAAGTACAGTTGGACCTCGTTTATTCGACAACCTTGTATAGCCCAAAATAAATATCAGGTCCCATTGTTTCTTCTTGAGCATGTTGAATTGAAATTGGCTATTCAAACCATGTAGATCTATTACGCGAAATAAAATTTCGGACCCGATGAATTTGAAAGAACAAGCCAAGGTCCGACTGTATATTTAGTTGGTGCTGTTGGTAGAGCACTCGGCTCAAGTCATCTACCAATCTGGAGGTTATAGACTCGAACCCCAGATCAAGTGAATGTTCTGTGTTCCAATTTGACTTAAGATAATACATACAAAGTGATCTGTCCTCCACATCTGATGCATGTGGGGATGAAATCTGTTGCATGCTGTGCCACAGCTTAGTACTTTTAGGTCAACTGTCTGCCTCTTGCAACTGTAACATTGTTGAAAAATTGTGTAAAACTCCAATTTGAATGAAGTGTTTTCAATGTTTGCTGAGTTCGAGTTTTTTAAAGTGGTAGTATTGTTTCATTTAGTGATTAGTGTAGCTTTAGAGCGAGTCTTCACTATTTTATAAAAGTTTTGTTTACTCAGATCAAATGTTTGCTCTCTGGATATCTAAAGCTCTGAGCATTCGAGAATCTTGTAAAACAACCAATGTTTGACTTCAATTGAACTGTTATCCAATATATTAATATTAAAGTCATTGTGTAAGTTGTGGTTTGTTTATTTTTAAGATGATTTAGTGGTTCAAAATTGTTGGGATAAATTTCCTCTAGGTATTATCTTTTTGTTTGAATGCTGATAGCTTCAAGACTTGTGCATTTAGGCATGCCAGTGTCATCGGAACATAGTGTTACATGCAGATAGGTAATAGACAGTTCAGTGCAAAGTTATTGTAACTTAGTTCTGGTCAAGAAGCGGGTACGATAGTTCTGTCCCAAAGTCTACATATATACTAGTCTTAAGAGCTGTACCATCACTTTGAACATTACGACAAAGTGATTTGAAACGTTGGCTGTGATTTTGACTGGCTAATATCAAGTACAGTTAAACCTCACTTAACGGCCACCTCAATAATAAGACCACCTCAATATTACAACCACACTTTTCAAGACCATTTTGACTTTTCCGCTCTTTATTCAACCTCAATATTAAGACCACCTCAATATTAAGACCAGTTTTCAAGGTTCCCAAGGGTGGTCTTATTATTGAGGTTTTACTGTATTTTCGATTGCTCAATTCATTATAATCATAAGTGTTCTACCTTAATGCAATCAAAATCAATAGGAGATGTATCCAGTGACTTTGTAGATAGGATGCGAGATGGTAATGGTGGGTATATAACTATTATAATTGTTATGTTTCAGGCATTCGTGAAGTAACTCAGGGTTCACATGACGTTTCTCTAGTCAGGGATATACGTGACGCAGGAGGAGCTCTAGGACCAGTGGATGGGCGTAATCCAGAATTGCATAATCTCACATATGGACTCAGCTTTTCCAATCCTGGTGATATTGTGTTCTTAACTACAGACGGTATCTCTGATAACTATGATCCGGTTGTGACAAAGATCGCTGTAGCAAGAAGTGTAGATGAGGTGAAAAAATCTGGCGCTGATGAACAAAGAGACTTCGCTGAGGATTGTGCAGAAGCTGCCTCATCGGCATGGACTAGCGTGGAAGGTAAACCTGAAATGGAACCAAAAGAAAGGCATATTTATGCAATGAAAGAGATGGAGAGAATCGTTCATGAACATGAGCTTGTAACAGAGGAACAGTGTTCAGCTCAGGAATTATGTAGTGCTATGGTTCAACATGTACTAATGTTGACTGATCAAAAACGTAAAGTTCTAGAAAATCCCGACCTCTATAAACGTAAAAGGTTGTCGAAGAAGGATAAACAAAGACGTGATTCGGAAATTGTTTCAAAAATGTCGGAAGCTCCTGGAAAGTTGGATCATGCATCTGTTGTGGCTTATGAAGTTGGACAATGGAAACCGGATGAAGAGAAAATGGATTCAATACCACTGGAAGGACCACTCTCATCTGAATCTGACACTAGTTCCCATCATAGTTCACTTTACGATAATGTTGTATATAATGCAAAAACTCCTACATCTCCATCCAGCCATAGCAGCTCTGGGTCCAAAAAAATTCGGCCCAAAAAATTATTTAACAAATTACGCACTAATTTAAATATTGGTTCCACTCCTAATTCGCCCACCTCTGAAAGTAGTCCCGGTGTTGCGTCCCCTAAAAGATTTTCATTCAAAAGGTCCAGGACTAAGTCAGAATCGGGTGGAGCGCTGAGCCCATCGAGTCCTGTTGGCCCCGACTTTCTTTCCCCTCCATTTGGTGATTTTAGATACGCAAGATCTCCTGTCAATCAAACCCCTATAAGCACTGGGGCATCGGCAAGTGCACACCCCCTAGCTGCTCCACATCCATACAGGAAATCCATTGGGTTTGAATCGGCAGTATAACTATTTACTTCATGAAGGCATGGACTAATCTAAAATCCTATCACTGTTCAAGTAATCCACAGATATCTATCCAAAATAATCCATACTAATTACTCCTCAATTTCTCAATTTTATTGAGTGTTTAGATCTTCTTTATCATTATTTTTGTTTAACCCATTCATTTCAAGTGTCGATTTAAAACCTATTCCCGAAGTCTTTACATCTATTGTTGAGTTGAGTAATATACGCAACCATCTGTGATTTACTTAAATTGTTTTTTATTGATATTTTTGTTAATGGAATTCCTGAAGTTATTAAGTACTGCTTGGACTACAAAATTGTGTCTTTGTTTCGTGTAATACCATACATGGTTTTTCATGTAATGTAAAATTTGTGTTGTGCTTTTTGTAAAGGTTGATATTAGTTACTTTATCACATGATATTCCTAGTCATTAGAATTTCTTGTTTATAACATTACCTTGTATTAGTTTATCTGTATTGCATACTCATTGTGAATTTCTGTGGGTGAACGCACAACAGGGCTATTTGCTTCTTTGTTGATACACAGATAGACCGGTTTTGCGTTTACGCATCAAAATGTCTCACATGATTACAAAATGTTTAATTTACACACTCCTTATGACAACCATATTTGTTCCCTGGATTTATTTCATTGTATTGAATATGTAATTATTAGGGATGTCAACGAATATTCGGATATTCCAATATTTGTTTGTACGTCCAAAGATTCGAATACTGATTCGTAATTCGAATATACGCTAAAATATATATTTACATTATAAAAGCTGAATGCAAGTGTATTAAATTTCAATGAAGGGCACTCTGGTGATGACACTTAGGCCCTGTAATTATAAGTAATCACAGGGAATTTTACATCTTGTGTGATCAGTTTAAAACACAAAATTGATAAGCATAAAGTTAAACTTCGAATGTATTTCTATTAAAAAATAAGGTCGAATGTTCGAATACCAAAATTGCCAATCGTTGATATCCCTAGTACTTCTGCTGAATTTGATCAATGAAACAATGTGCAGATTCGTCCTAGCAGATTTATGTTGTTGAAAAAATGAAAAATCTATTGTATTGAATGTCGGTGTAACGATAGTTGACTGTATCTGCGTAGATTCTTCCTGTCAGTGTAATAATGTTTCTTTATGGGGTTGTTTCATAGCGGGAATTTATTCCTGATACATACATTAATTTATTTTTGAGAGAAACAGTTTCATCTCATGTCACATCTTGACCGTAAGGTGGCTTCTCAGGCAGAACGTTAAGTTCACATTGATAAACGATTTTAGTTAATTGCATTTAAATGATATTGTGATACAGTATATGGCATACATACTTTTGTTAATGTACCAAGTCAATGTCCAAAACATTTACAAACTAAATTGTAACAATATGTTCATAAAATCATTTCTGTCCATACGTTGTTTGAACAAAATCTTCCAATTTTACACCAAATTCATTATTTATTATAAGTAAAATGTTGTTTATGCTATAGTTGATCAGTCCATGAAATATATTTACATTCTCAGTTAGCTGTTTGCATAGTAAATTGTCACTTATGTCATAGTAAATTATGCTTCCATTAGTGACATGAATGTCAAAATGTATGTGTTACATTATGTAAGTAAATGTGTTTAACGTGCAAGAGCAAAGTCTGATTTATCATTCAGAAATGTTTGTAATTTTCCCTATGATTAATCAAGTGATTTTTATTGGTTATAAAGTTCCAAGATATTCAGTGGGCAAGCCATGGCTAGCATAGTGCAAGTAGGTAGCCAAATAGTCACTGGCTATTATAACTCCCATGTGGCTTCTTCTGATTGCCAAATTGACTCCAAAGAGCCAATTTATAATAAGATTACAAAAGTTAATCAAACAGATTCATTCTTATTAATCAGATCTGGCAACCAACTTTTGGTAATTAGTGCAAGTATAGCATTGGATTGTCCTTTTTACATGTATGTAGAATTTTATGGACCATTATTCTAGTCAAATCAAAACTTTTATATTTTTTGGGTCAGATGATTTTAGCACCTTTGATTATTGTGAGAAAGATACGAGTTGCTTGTGACAGAGCAATGAAGACTGGTTTGAAACCCTGGAAGGATGGTTGTTTGTATTGTTAAAAGGATAAATTTAAGAAAACACAATGGATCTCATGAAATTCCAAAGTTACACAATTTTGTCTATCACAAGTCTTACTGAAGACTATAATATTTCAATACATGTATATGAGTATGCTCCGTGTTGTAGATTTGTGTATATTTTAAAGTATGTTAAGAATTTCTCACAAAAATTGATAATTTCTTCCTTAGAAACTATACTGGTTACTGACTTAATCATTAATACCATGTACATCAATTTTATTAAGAGGGATTAAAAGGCAGAGAATCTTCAAGGGCCCAGGATTATGACGGATATTTGCACTCAAATCACAAAATTTGTTCTTACTAGTCTAATAGTGGAATTTTGAGTGTTGAAAATGCATTCATGAACATGTCAAATGAGTGCTGAGTAATCATTTTGATCATTTTTTTTAGATTTAAGTGTGATTATGAGATATGTGAGTAATTACTGAGTTTTAGTGCCTCACTCAGACTTAATTATTACTCCTAGATCTCATATTACACTCAAATCTCTAAGAAAATGGGCCACCACAATATTCAGCACTCATTTAACAGTATCATACAATTTTCACAATTAATATGAGTCACTATCAGACTCATGAGAGGCAATTCTGTGATTTGACTGCTGAGTGTAAGTATCTGTTATAATCCCGGGGCCCTGTTTCAATGGTATGGTATAAATGCAAATTAAGTTAACTTTCAAAGTGATTTCCTAAGCTATCTCAGTGAGAGTAAGTTCATGATGGAAATCCTGTAAAATATCACCACATGAGTCGAGTCAAGTCAAAATTTATTTATTGTCGGATAATTTCATCAATAAATAACATAAGCCATGTATGGCTATTTACCGAGTAGTGCATATATTGGATATGTAATTGTTTGTTGTACATTAAGCAAAACAACGTTCAAGTCTAGGGTACCAGCTAAATCTTCCATTTCAATAAATGTAATCAAAGATTGTTTGTGATAATATTGATGTTGTGTCTAAGAAAATATTGATTATAAAGGTTGTTGATTTTTTGTTGAAATCAAACTTGATTGAATCTTGTTACAGATGTTTGTTGTATGGTAATGAAGCATAAATATTTACTTGCTAGCTTCAAGCTTTGGCTTTTTAGTGTTTTGACATTCATTGTTATGCTCCCTGAAGGACGCATGTTGTAAGTGTACTATCCGTCTGTATGTGGCTTTGTTTGTTTATCCGTCTGCAACACTTTCTGTCTCAGCTGTAACCCCTAAACAATTCTACAGATTCCAATGAAACTTTACACAAGCTGTTAAACTTGATAATAAGGTGCGCTGTGCAATAGAGCATTGTCTGTACCTCCAAGGTCAATGTCATACCTTAATGATAAGGTATGCTGTACACTAGAGCATTGTCTGTACCTCCAAGGTCAAGGTCATAGCTCGATAACTTGATAATAAGGTGTGCTGTGCACTAGAGCATTGTCTGTACCCCCAAGGTCAAGGTCAGAGCTTGATGTTAAGGTGTGCTGTGCACTAGAGCATTGTCTGTACCCCCAAGGTCAAAGCTTGATGATAAGGTGTGCTTTGCACTAGAGCATTGTCTGTACCACCAAGGTCAAGGTCAGAGCTTGATGATAAGGTGTGCTGTGCACTAGAGCATTGTCTGTACCCCCCAAGATCAAGATCAGAGCTTGATGATAAGGTGTGCTGTGCACTAGAGCATTGTCTGTACCCCCAAGGTCAAGGTCAGAGCTTGATGATAAGGTGTGCTGTGCACTAGAGCATTGTCTGTACCCCCCAATATCAAGATCAGAGCTTGATGATGAAGTGTGCTGTGCACTATATCATTGTCTGTACCTCCAAGGTCAAGGCCATAGCTTTATAATAAGGTGTGCTGTGCACTAGAGCATTGTCTGTACCTACAAAGTCAAGGTCATAGATTGATGATAAGGTATGCTGTAAGCCAGAGCATTGTCTGTTCCTCCAAGGTCAAGGTTTGTTTGATGATAAGGCGTGATGTGCACTACTGTGTTGTCTGTTCCTTCAAGGTCACAGAAAAGCTTTTCAAATCTGTAGCATTTGTCACATAATTGTGACATCTTTTGTTCTTGTCATTGATCATTAACAGTAGATATTTTTTGTGAGATTGGTGGTTTAAATCGGGTTATTTTATCCGCCTAATATGCAAATGTATAAGCACTTTCAAAGTCATAGCAAAATATAAAATATGAAAATAACATGGTTTATCTATCTAAGTGGACATTTATTAATAGCGAATGACAAGTAATGTTTGGCATTATTGGTGCTTCCATTGCATAATCTCATCCTATTGACAGAGCATTGTCATGTATAAGCACTTTTATTTAAACTGTTGTTGTTTTGTTCGCATAACCCGAATTTGACTACTAGTGCACTACTGGTGTTGCCTGTAGACCTGGGACAGACCCTGGTGGTTTGATATTGATACACCCAGAATCCAACATGTATCCAGTAAGGTGGTTCTCTCCAGAATCCAACACCCAGAATCCAACATGTATCCGGTAAGGTGGTTCTCTCCAGAATCAAACACCCAGAATCCGACATGTATCCGGTAAGGTGGTTCTCTCCAGAATCAAACACCCAGAATCCAACATGTATCCAGTAAGGTGGTTCTCTCCAGAATCAAACACCCAGAATCCAACATGTATCCGGTAAGGTGGTTCTCTCCAGAATCAAACACCCAGAATCTGACATGTATCCGGTAAGGTGGTTCTCTCCAGAATCAAACACCCAGAATCCAACATGTATCCGGTAAGGTGGTTCTCTCCAGAATCAAACACCCAGAATCCAACATGTATCCGGTAAGGTGGTTCTCTCCAGAATCAAACACCCAGAATCCAACATGTATCCAGTAAGGTGGTTCTCTCCAGAATCCAACACCCAGAATCCAACATGTATCCAGTAAGGTGGTTCTCTCCAGAATCAAATACCCAGAATCCAACATGTATCCAGTAAGGTACTCTCCAGAATCCAACATGTATTCAGTAAGGTTCTCTCCAGAATCCAACATGTATCCAGTAAGGTTCTCTGTATTGCTAATTTGCTCTTTGCTCAGTGTTTGTTTATGCTCATTTAGACAGTTTACATTCAATTGTATAACAGAACTTAGATTTATTATGCAAGTTGTGTTATTCAACATTAGATCTTTAGTAAACCATGATATTACTGTTGGTCCAATGCATTAGTAAATTATATATGATTTACTTGACATAATATGATAAATGGGAGTTAATACACGTGTATAGTTGTATCATCAATAGAAATGTTATTACCGGTATCTTAAAGTATAATTAAAATCTCTGTTTAGTTTTTTTGTGAAAATTTCAAGGCCATGACATTGAAATTATTGACCAACTGTTAGCTTGAATTTCATTAATGTTTTAGCACATATTCCTTATCTGAATATATATTTACATACACATGTATTGTAATGACGTTTACTCATTTTGATGCATCATAGTTCCCACCAAACATTGTCAAGGCGTTATTGAACAACCCCGAATCCAATTTTAGTTCAGATCCATCAAAACCTAGATGACTATCTTAACTAATAAGTCACATTTAATACAGGGTACTAGTTTGAATAACAAACTGACCGTGTATATTCTAGAAATTCATGTTCTGTTTAAATTTTGCTATTTTAGTAGTGATCTTTATGTATGCAAATTACAGTTTATTTACTGAAAACTCTGTTATTGTTTAGTTCATGTACAGTAAAACCTCACTTATAGACAACCTCAATAACAATTGACCACTTTTTTCACTGTTCCGCTCTTATTCAACCTCATAATTACGACCACCTCAATATTAAGACCAGTTTTCAGGGTCCAAAGGATTGTCTTATTATTGACGTTTTACTGTATACTTTACTGTGTTGGATCTTGTTACAAGTTCAAGTGCTATTGGACTTGTGTAACTTAGCATCAATTATTGCTTGCAGATATATTTGTGCTGTGTACGGATCATTTATTAATTTGTCGTTTCTTAACTAAGATTAGGGCATCCTTAAAAAGTGTTCATTTATTTATAATCTGACTTGTAATATTTGTGTTGAATTTATTCGTTGATTTGTTCTGATGTTTTATCAATGTACCTGTAAGAAACACTAAAAATAACAAGAAAATAGAAATCATGCATGTGGAAGCCTCAAAATTTGGTGGGTTAGGGACTCGGGAGACTGTCACAAGTTATTTCCCTTTATTTCCTGTCTAGAGTTCTCTCCCTTTGCCCATAATTATACATTTGTATGTATATAATGTATATTATGTATATAATGAGGGGCAAAGGGAGAGAACTCTAGATGGGAAATTAAGGGAAATAACTCATGACAATCTCCTGTGGTCAGAGGTACAATAAACAAACATTTTATGAAGGATGGCCTTACACATAAGATTTTTTTGCCACAATTTGTTATCAGACATAAAGTGCTTGATTTATTACGATCTTAAACTTCCTTACATGTATGAATTGTTAGCGAATCATGTACATTTTATTTTAACAAGAGGATATTGTAATTAATCTTGTTGCCCTCAGCATTATTTGTTGAAAATTGTCAAATCTTTATCTGCAAAACAATTCACTAGAATGTGTACCAGATGTGATGTAGCCCATTGTAGTGAATTGTATTATGTATGTATCATAATGTTATTAACAACTACTATTGCCCTGCAATAAGTACATGTACTTACTAAATAGTCAATTGATTTTCAATAAATTGTGACGTAAATGTGCTCTCTAGTTTATGTGAAAGGTGTATCATATTATGAATATTGTCATATTTTTACAGTATTAGCAAACTAAGGTAATAATACTTGAAATATTTTATATAACAGAACATTCAACATGGTGAGAAGGTAACTAGTGTATCTGGGTATGAAAAAGAAGCAGATAGACTAGTATCGCAGTTACTGCTTAATATACAGATCAAGGGAGCTGAATGCTACCCATACTGCCCTTGAGAGCAAGTTCAAACGTTTTACTATGATGGTTTATAAAAGAAAACATTTTAATGCATGTAGTGATATTGACTGAAAGAAAAAACATGTATAGTGCGGTTTTATTAATTGCAAACGTATGAATATATTACCTTGACCATTACATTTCAAAAGGTGTAATGAAATGTTCTTGTTTGTCCGCAAGCTTGACAGAGAAAAAACTATGGCTGTGTTTTGAAAGAAAAGTAAACGTAACAGCAGTTATAGCTTTATGCATGAGAGCATTTCCTTACCTAAATTGCATGGATTGGTCCTGGAAGTTCATGCACCTGTTAGCAGTCAATCTAACAGCACTATACCTTCTCATTTTTGTCATGTTTGAAATTCAATTGGGTGAAAATGATGAAAATACTAAGAATCTCCTGCATCATCTAATCAAATCCACCATGATTCTACAATTTATAAACTCATACAGTCTTGCTACAACATGTTAGATCATACTTTGTTGAATACGTTTCTCGTGACATTTTATATTATTACCAAATAGGGCTTTGACATTGTTAATGTGTAATTTATTCATTTGTGCATACAATTCCTTTTTTGCTGTGTGGGGGCACTTAGATTTACCCTCGTTCTTCTGTCCGTCCATCAAAAAAACCTTTCAGACATATTTCAAAAAGTATTTCACCTTCAGTAACACAACTTCATAATAATGTTAATTATCACGTGAAATTGCACTCCTGTTTAAAAAAAAATTGCATTCATGTAGTAAGAGCAGAGTTATGCCCTTTGGTTGAAATAAGTGGGGGCACTCACTTGGGTCCTGCGGACTTGCAGCAAATGATTAAATTTGTATCCATTCATAGATGACCGTCGTGAGTCACTGGTAAATATATTTGAGTTTTTCTGGCAAATCATAAATAGTTGAATGACTGGATGGTATGAAAATAATACATGTACTTGTTCCTGAAGTGAATTTGATGGTATATACATTGTACTTAATAATCAGCTTTGTCTGCTTTAAGTTAGAAAAAGTACATATAGAAAGGCCACATTCACAAAAAAGCCCCCAAAACTTAAAATTTGTACACCTCAGTTTTAAAACAAACAAGTAACTTGTTTTTTCTTTCTATTTATGACATTTTGAATTGGTGCTTATATTTACCATCGGTTATTTCCTCAATAGATTTTGTCAAAATGCTCGTACTCACTTGTCAACAAGTTGGTTAATTGCTTGTCAACAAGTTCGTAAATTGCTTGTCAACAAGTTCAAAGTGACGAATTGACACAATATTGTTCTTCCTCTTACAGTAGTGAATGCATAACTTTCCAAAATTAAACATGTTCACATACTGGTTTATATTAATATTGTCCATATGAAAGCATTATGATTATTCTTTGAATAAAGGCATGTTGTATGTTGAAATGTTTGTTTGTTATTTTTGTTCATCTTATCAGTTCAGAAACTGATACAGTAAAACCTCACTTAAAGACCACCTCAATAATAAGGCCACCCCAAAATTAAGACTACACGTTTGAAGTCCATTTTACTGTATATAATACTTACCCCAAAATTTTTACTGTTGTTTTCCACAAATACAAATGTACATAGAATATGAATAGGTACTACGAGACATGACAGTCAAGCCCCTATCAATATTTAGCACTATTGAGGTTCACAAACTGGGGAGATGTAAGAACTGAAAATGCTTAAATCACACACTTTGAGTAGGGAATTTTGTTTAAATCCTAGCATTGATATTTCGGCAATTAAAGGGCCATAACTCTGGTGTATATGGCAAAATGACTGGTGATAGAACTTGGGTGAAATGTCATGTACAAAAACATTGTGATAGAATATTTTGTACTTGGAAAAAACAAATGTCCAAAGAAGGAAGTGTTAATGCTTATTTTTGTTAAATTAAGAGATAAACTACGAGATATGACAAATACGAAACTGAAAATATCAAAATTTAGTCAACCGTCTTAATTCTTTGAACACAGTAAGGAAATATTTACAGATTAACTCCGAATAAAAACACAACAAAACAACGTATTTACACTTTACCATATTTATTTCGGGGCCATCCTTAAAAAATTGTTTGTTTGCCGTTTACATGACCCGGAATTTTAACATTGGGTAGGTAGGTAGGGTTTCTTTTTAGTTTAGTACTGTAATGGCCAAAAGACCAGAAAAATAATTTCCACCAATGAACCTCAAAAAGTAAATTGAGGTGTGGCATTTTTCATGAGGCGGTTCGTGTAACTGCAAACAAACACTTCTTTAAGGATGGCCTTGTTATCATTACAGCGGTACAAATAAATATAAATGAGGAGTATACTTCCAATGCATAAAGTACATATGATAATTGCACAGATATAGTGAGTTAAGAGGATTACCCAGTTGATCTTTTTATAATGCTATAGTTCATTTCCTGAATTCAAGTGTAAACAAAATGTACATTGAAATGTATATATGAATCCTATATATAAATACATCATGGTCACAAAAGTAACTATCACAGAAAATAAATAGTTGTAAATCAACATTTTGACCAGATAACACAACGTAGCCAAGTAAGTTGCAACAGAAGTTGTAAAACAAGTGGGAATGACATCCGGTCTACTACAGTCACACAGGATGGAATTAAATATGATTGCCTTTAATGAGTGTACAATATAATTCTGTGAATAACAATATTTTATCTTCTTGCGAAAGGTTTCTTAATCTGAACTATCAATTGAGAGTGAATATTTATTGAACTCATTAAGAATGTTCAAAGGTTCTTGTGCAGAAATAATTCACAAGCGTTATACTGCAGTGTAGACAAAGATGAGACAAACAGACTTGATGGTCCGCTTCTACACTGAGAGACACTCAATCAGGAAGTCCTTGTAGAACTGTTCACTCATTGATGAATTTGTACAAATATTGACTATTGTAGAACAATTGATCAGTGTGTTAATATAACTTAAAAGTGATTGTAATTGTAGAATCATTGTCATTCTAACTAATTGTCTGGTTTTTTTTGTCACGACATCTGAGCCTGTTTGAGTTTATTCTGTTGATATTCAGGATATGTTCTACATGCTTTCTGCATCATGGTGAGAAACCCTGGCACTCCAGTCTGTAAACATATATAAAATACACAATAAAACATTTGGCAAAGTTATAGAGTAAACAGTTAGATTTCAGGTTAACAGTTCTATGTTTAAACGAATTTATGTTACATCTATTGTGCAACAAGTTAACAATGTATATTAATCTCTCTCGTTGACTGCTTCCTGGGAAACTAACCAATCCTGGTGCATACTTCAAGAATTGTAAAAATTGTAGTTCTACTTCTTCCAAGTCGAGACTCGAACTGAGGACCTTCAGGTCAGGAGTCAGGCACTCTCACCTATGGCCACTGTGACCTCTAACCTATGGTCACTGTGACCTCTAACCTATGACCACCATGACCTCTAACCTATGACCACTGTGACCTCTAACCTATGGTCACTGTGACCTATGACCACCGTGACCTCTAACCTATGACCACTGTGACCTCTAACCACCATGACCTATAACCTATGGTCATTGTGACCTCTAACCTATGCCCAATGTGATCTCTAACCTATTCCTTTTTATGTATGCAGATGAATGACATAAATCTGCAGACCATTTAAAGAGTGTGCACCTGGATGCTTGACAATTGCTTCATAGTAACACATTTAAAATACAAAAGCAAGTGATGATCATTAAACAGTTGCCAAATTAGAAATTAACAATATAATTGGTTATAAAAGCTGATGAAATCATTTACTGATCCAGGACTCTGATGCAGCAGATTTTCAGAATATGTAATCTGTAGTACAGTTCAAATCATCAACAGGCTAGTAGATCACTTTACAGCAAGAATCTACTGTATATTCCATTGTAAACAATAGTATATTCAATAATTAATACAAGGCTACAAATATAAGTGAGCCTAACTTATTTAAAATTACATTGTATGGGTGTATTAGAAACTAAAAATAGTCACACAGCAGTATAGAACATTCTTTGATAACGATTTTGAAAGACGGTGACTGTCACTATATATACCTTAGCTCCCCAGTTTATAAGCCATGTTGGAATCGAGCCCTTGGGATTGTCATAGTACCTCATAAATGCTGAAAGTGTACAAATACAACAATGATTCAATCATGTCCTACAATCTTATGTAACTATTCCAACAAATGCATAAGCACAGATTTACACGCCAAGGAATCTACAGTCAGAGCTACCTCTTCAAGAGGTATATACCAAATTGCTCCATCCTGACTTCCAAGCTAGTCAAGAAACTGTCAACAAAGATTAGTGTCATCAATGTTTGTGCCTTTGTCTGAGCTTTGTCGTCAAATATCAAAAATTGAGGACAATTGCCACAGAGCAATTTACATAAACCTCTCAAGGAGGTGACCATGTAGTTTCCCCAGTATGATTCATGATGACTAAGAAAAGGGTTGGGTCAATCTGAATATATCTGTTACAAGAAATCGGGAGAAAAAATATTTGTTATAAAAAAATTCTTTATGTTGTCATGGACACCAAACAATGGAAAATGTTATTTACATGATACGATTCAAAATTCAAATCCATACATTTACATGTTTTTCATACAGGAAAAAAACAAGATTGTTCCAGAGCTAATTTTACCTCCTAAAATAACGTCATTTAGTAATATCATTATTATTGAGTCATAAATATGCGTAGGTAAAACCAAACAATCCCCTAGAAAACATTACAGTAAAGTGGGTACATACAGTAAAACCTCAATAATAGGACCACTCTTGGGACCCTTGAAAACTGGTCTTATTATTGAGGTTGTCTTAATATTGAGGTTGATTAATTAAAGAGCAAAACAATGAAAATGGACTTGAAAATTGTATTCTAAATATTAAGTGAGGTTTTACTGTACTTGGTCCAGTATTTCATACAACAGGGATAGACAATGACCACAGAGCGATCACAATAACACTCTTGAATCACGACCAAACTGCACAACACTTGTCAATGAAGAGAAGGATAATAGTTTGTCCTACCTTTTGATCCAACTTTTCCATCAGTTGTCAGGCAACAACTTTGAAGGTAATCATCAACACGTATAATACCATCCTTTTCTGGTACTGAAGTAACATTCTCACTACGTGCTAGCACTACGTATACCTTGTTACCATTGCGCTCAATTTCTCTAAGTGATCTAGCATAAACATACTGAGGTCAAAGGTCAAGGAAAATAATTCATCTTTCACTAGACAGGTTCAAGTTTCAGAGTTCAATATACGTATGAGCTGGTTGAGATAATACCGATATAAATTTCATAACATTAGCAGTGTAAGACATAACACATGGACTAATCAAGTTATTTTGCAGTATCTTTCATGTCAATAACCATAATTTTGAGGTTATCTGATTCTATTTTTAGTCTTCTCAGACTTTCGTCTATATTGAAAAAAATAAGCTTACTTAAATTTGGAAAAAAAAATTGATATCATATTTCATCTTGGCAAATGAACATCAAGAGAAGCTGTCAAAGATTAATACAATTCTTGGACTTCATTCAAACTGTCTCTCAAATGTTTTCATGTGTTTAACTGAATGGTGATCTAATTAGCAAAAGCATCAATGTGCTTTCAGAGTACAAGCACCCATACTATGCTTTTATGTATCTGTTTATTTGAAAGTTGAGGGGTGATTGTAGAAAGGATACATCTCTGTTCGACATTGGCCATGGATAGTTTACATTCCAATAAATTACTTTCTTCTGGTCTACCTCAGTCTCATACAACTCTAAAATATATAAAACAAAATATTCATTAAAAATTAATGAACATAGGCTATAGATGTAGGCAATCATCAAACAATTAGACATGACCAAACAAGTTGATACAAACATCTCCTGTACAATTCAGTATAGACTCATAGAGGATTGATTGACACTCAGAATTTTATTTGCAAAAGTTTAATCCTGCAACAAATTTATGAATTGTCCCAATGTACATGAACAACAGCATAACAATATTCTAACATATTGTTTTGACAAATATAAGGGTGTATCAATTCTGCAAATTCATTACTGAACTGATATAAAGAAAAGGCAGAACCTCAATTTTCATCTTAATGTTTGATATGCAGCCATCATCAAGGGAATTTAGGAAGATCAAGGCTCCAGACAAAAAAAAATAAACAGAACAGGACTTACAATATATATTCATCATTGATAAAAACATGTCAAAAATAATTTAGATAATTAGTAGACTGTGGAATTAGAATGTAGAAACACATACATTGTATATACTTAGAGGCTGATAAAACACATATGCACATAAAAATATAAAGAAAGAAAATCCTAACATACATATATAACTTACCCTGTACATAAGAATCCCACTGTTTCCTATAATCAAGGTCCATGTAGACTTGAGAACACACATCAGGAAGAACATCATCCAGGATACCATACACTTTATACTCATATAATCCAGATTTCTGAATAACAAATCATTATAAAATGTGAAACCTGCTTTATGAAACCAATAGATCCATTTACAGGCATTCAGTCACAGCTTACTGTGAATGACAGCTGTAACAACTGCAAGGAATCCAATTTGAGCTATTGATTGTTATAGTAGTCAACTAATTCTGGCATTCGTTTCTTAATTAGGTCTGCACATTTTGGATGGCTGCCACCATTGCTATCAACTGGTCCTACTCTTTTGTCCCACTCAAAGTCAATATGGCAGTAATTGGCTGATAACTAGTGCTTTGCGAAACTTACCAGTAAAAAAAGTGGTTGGCCATTATGCATCAAATTTCTAATGCCACATCACTAGTATCAACTTATTGACTAAATAAAGTATATAAAAAGTTGTTGACAATTGAAAGAAACTAAGGCATTATAACAGCATTAGGCAATAATCTTAGCCAAGATATTTGTTCACACATATAAAAACCTCTTAAGTGAATTTTCTTAGCAGGAAGTCAGCACATGTTTACTTAATTTGCATATTGTAAGCTATGCATAATCTACACAATACTGTTATAAATACACAACTAATTAGCAATACAAACCATGACAACCAGAAATGGGATAAAACAAATAATGACAGGATAATGATTAATTAATATAAATGGTTTATAGAACTGTCATCGATGTGAGTACCCAGTGATATTAATTTAAGCAGAGAACACGTTTTTAGCTCATATGAAGCAGTCTTTAGGTGACCTCATCTTGTTAACATGTTTCAAAATTCGCCAGATTACAGTAATCAATATCTACTACAGAAGAACTTCATAACCTCTAACAGTTTTGGCTCGAATACGGAATCAAGATAACTGGAACAGATGTTCTTAAGTCCCGGCGTAGATTTTTTAATTGTTAATTATCTATTGAATTGCACTGTAAATACAATTCTAAAACAACAATTTATCGACAAGTTTAATCTTCATAGAGTAAAGTCCGTCGTAGTCTCAAAATTAGTATTAAAATTCAACCCAAAATTAAATTATTATCTTAACAATTTTCATCATATATTGTACATTAATACCGGGAACAATCAGTTCTAACATACACATGCATACCATAGATGCCTCAAACTATAGATGCCTTGAACTAAATGCTAGATCCGATGACAGATCGAGGTTTCGAAATTTTACTGTATTATGTATAACAAAAAGTAGTATCTAACCACTTCTCCCAAATACCTCTCACTTCGCCCTAGTTCATATGATGGGAAAACTGACTTGATTAATCTTGTTCTCAGATCAAAATTATATCATTAATGTTGATAAACAAAAAAATGCAAACATTACCTCGTTGTATTGTCTGTAAATAGTGACTCCGTGCGATTCCGTAAACCATTCCCAGCCATCGATTTGTGGCTCTTCCAATTCCCTGCATGCAAGCTCAAATTCGCTGTCTTTAAACATCTCTATCGCCATTTTTACAAAGAATGAAATAAATCCTCCGTCCTTAGCTGTATTTAGAATGAAACTGATCGATTGTCAAGATATATGCGGTGTTATTGTTTTGTTTTTCACGGATTATATACTGGACACGATATCACATGTCTCGATATGTTGTGTTTTGTTTACTTCCGTATCAAACACTGTCACCGAAGTGTTCCGAATTTGGGAGTGTAGAAACGCCGGCATCCGGAAAAGTCCGGAAGTATCTCCTTACTCGAACTCGTCGCAGCAGTTACTTCCCTTGGCGTTTTTGGGCAAAGTTGGGACAAGGACATATAAACATATATGTCCGTGGTTGGGACTAGGAACCAGTATTTTTTTTGCGTATACGTTGCTCTTCATTTTATGCATGGCAGCAACAGTCTCAAAGATTGTAATCTGAAATATTGTCTACATTGCCTATTGCACGGACCTATATACCGTGAATTTTTAGTTTTGTCTTATATTGGTATAACAATTTACAAATGTATATAAGGTGGGACCCATATATTGGTCCTAGATAAAAGTTATATGTACTATAATTTTTGTTTCTATAGCACACTGTTAACTTAGTTCTGTGACTTGCATTCAATTTTTATATACTTGCCTGCTATTTGTTATTACATTTATTAAGTTGTCAATAATTATTCAAAACCAACGTCTAGGACTGATATCCTGCAGTATATATGATGTACACTCATTGACCATAAATAAAAATACGTATCATGTATCCTGTTATTTCTGTGCTGCCTTCTGAAGTCATTTCCACAATAATGTGAATGCAAACTTTGTCAATGAAGTACGTTTAAAAATGCTCAGTTTTAGACCTACAAAATGTTTCTTATGCATCATTTTATTGCATTTTTTCACGGACATATAAACGTATATGTCCGTGATTTTTTTTAAGCACTTTTATATGAAAATACCAAATATTTGAATTGAGATATATTGTATATTTTGCATAAACATGAAATAATACAGTGAGCATTTCATATCAGTATCCCTATGAAAACTTGAGAAAATCTGTTTTGTGCATTTTTAAATCTACCGAGTATATATAACAACCTGTTTATTACATGTATGAAGGGAATCTGCTAATCCATTTCATCAATTCAGTAACCCTAGTGTGTAATAATGGGGTTAAGTTTCAAGCTATATGTCCATTGGACAGGTGCCCACACTTTACTCAATCAAGGGGTGTAACTCTCTTCTAACTAAATAAATCAAATCGAAAAACTCCAGGTTAGCAATTCCATGTGATGACTAATATATCTATGCAGTTTATTTACTCTAGGAGAAATGCTTCCCGAGATATGAGTGACACAAAGAATTTGAAACTGTTAAGAAAATCCAAACATCGAAAGAAAAGTCCAATGTCATCACCTAAAGATTAATAAATACAAAACTATACCAAAGATTCTTAACAAAGATGACTTCTTAAGAATTATATTTTGTATTACTTTAAGTGTAAAACTGTTGAATTCCTTACACTATTTCTGGTGCTCAGTGTACTCTGTCAAACTGATGTCTCGATAGAAACTGTGACGTATAGTTATACTGTAGCATGGTATAACGAGAGACACCCTTTAACAGTAAGAAAAATGTATTGAAACTTAAAGCATACTAGTCAATGCAGTAAACAAATTACATAGAAGAAGACATCAAGATCTAATGTATAACAAACGTATCAAAGAACCACACATGCAAGCTATTCATTGAATCTCCCATAGCCAAGTAGTTAAGGCATCTGCCTAAGCAGCAGGAGGTCGAACAATGAATTCTGATAGGGGTCTGTTCAGATATGGCCGGATGGTGAGCCCCCAGCTAGTTAAATAATGGTTACTGGGTGCCTACCTGCCCGATGCCTGGCATTACCGGATAGGAATCAGGAAGTACATAAGCACCGCCATTAGGTTTCCAACTTCTTCTGTAGTAACGTCATTTCAAGAAAACATCACATATAAGCAATAGTTGCCCCATATGGCAATTTGAAAACAAAGTGACCATAATTCGAGGGTTCAACGCAAGACTATCGTAACTCCTATATACATACATAGGAGTTACGATAGTCTTGCGTTGAACCCTCGATATGGAGTAAAAGTATTTCCTGCTTGCACATAGTGACATCACATGTTGCGTTTTCTTGAAATGATGCCACTTACTGAAGAGGTTGGAAATCCCATAGCAGCGCTCAAATGTGCCCAGAAAGTATGTCTCACAAGCGAGTCATGGCTGGCCCTTTAAGTAGGGGTGACAGTATAATTAACCCTTCACTTATAATTATGTTGCTATGATTTTGTAGCTATGCCAATATAAACCATTAGTAAATAACAATCCTAGTTATCACATTACTTTATTGACACTATTATACTTTCTTACATTAGAATGCATTCAAAGAGGTGGGGGTAGTACAAACATAAACTATAATACGTATAGAAAGAAATGACTAAACCAAGCAATACATTCAAAGTTGGGAGCACACACAGACAGACATGCAATGCTGAAGAGTATCCCTGCGACTTAATCACAGGAATACATTACAAAATGGAAAAACATCAAATATATTGCACAATGTAATTTATTTAATACACAAAAGTTATCAAATACACACCTAAATAATACAGATATATAGAAAATTATAGGACTATAACCTAGAAAAAACATACAATTCAACAGTCGGAACGGAAGGTAAGTAATGTCAGAAACATAGCTAGGAATTCTTAGCACAGAAAGATAAGACTACAAGAACTGATATAACATTTGTAGTATAAAAAACTTCCGACAATTCTTCTATAATCACATAACACACAAATCATAAGTACATTTACTAAACCAAATGTCAGACACATTATCAAATGGTTACAGTCTACAAATGTATCGAAATTGTGAACCACACAGTACATGGATGTTTCTACTGTCAGTCTGTTAACTCATTGCCTATGTTTTATGCACATGAACAATATAATGTGTTCTATTTTGGTTACATCCAAATAAACCCAAAGTGTGTACGTTGTGTTTTTCTTGTTTTATGGAGTAGAGCTATGTTTATTTGATTTGTTCAACATGTCTTATTTGTTAAGATACATACATCTTGATCATTTCATTGAGCTGTACGCTATTATTCATACAAACAAGAATTCTGCGTTCAGCAACCAAGATAAAAATAAAACTGCAATGAACAACTTAAATATTTTGTATCTAATAAACCATTTATAGGGCAGGGCATACTAAAAGTTTCCTCAGTACTGAAGCAAAGGAGAATACTTGTGTACCTTGTACATGACCGATGAAGTGTACATGACTGTTGTAGCATGGATGTCAGATGTAGCGTACATGACTGTTGTAGCATGGATGTCAAATGTAGTGTACATGACTGTTGTAGCATGGATGTCAGATGTAGTGTACATGACTGTTGTAGCATGGATGTCAGATGTAGTGTACATGACTGTTGTAGCATGGATGTCAGATGTAGTGTACATGACTGTTGTAGTATGGATGTCAGATGTAGTGTACATGACCTTATTACATGTATTTGTTAGATGTAGTGAACATGACTGTTGTAGCATGGATGTCAGATGTAGTGTACATGACCTTATTACGTGTATTTGTTAGATGTAGTGTACATGACTGTTGTAGCATGGATGTCAGATGTAGTGTACATGACCTTATTACGTGTATTTGTTAGATGTAGTGTACATGACCTTATTACGTGTATTTGTTAGATGTAGTGTACATGACTGTTGTAGCATGGATGTCAGATGTAGTGTACATGACTGGTGTAGCATGGATGTCAGATGTAGTGTACATGACTGTTGTAGCATGGATGTCAGATGTAGTGTACATGACTGTTGTAGCATGGATGTCAGATGTAGTGTACATGACCTTATTATGTGTATTTGTTAGATGTAGTGTACATGACCTTATTATGTGTATTTGTTAGATGTAGTGTACATGACCTTATTACGTGTATTTGTTAGATGTAGTGTACATGACCTTATTATGTGTATTTGTTAGATGTAGTGTACATGACTGTTGTAGCATGGATGTCAGATGTAGTGTACATGACCGATTACGTGTATTTGTCAGATGTAGTCTACATGACCTGTTAAATGTATTTGTTAGATGTAGTGTACATGACCTACTAAGTGTACTTGTTAGATGCAGTGCACATGCCATATGTAGTGTTAATGAGCAATTAAGTGTACAGGACATAATTTATGTAGAGTAACAGACAGGTGTAGTGTACATGACAAATAAATGTGTATATGCAGTTTACAATAAGGATGTAATGTACATTATAAATATTTTGTACAAGTTGAAAGTGTTGTTTGAATAGTACTTGAAAGAGTTAGACAGCATTTTCAACCACATACATAAAAATTTCCCGAGTCATGAAACAAAGAACAAACAAATTGTTTCAAAAGTTTAATGCTTTTTGATAATATTACCAGCTTATTCCTGTTACTGATAGGAAACATTTAATACTCATAACACTGAACATAAAACGTACCGGTATATAGTAAAACCTCATCTAAAGACCACCTCAAAATTAAGACCACAATTTTCAAGTCCATTTCCACTGTTTTGCTCTTTATTCAACCTCAATATTAAGACCCCCTCAATAAGAAGACCAGTTTAAAAGGGTCCCAATGGATGTCTTATTGTTAAGGTTTAAATGCACATTACTTTTTGACGAGCAATACATTAGACAGCAAACCATTGTTAAGATGCACCACTAAAGAACGTGTAAGGAAAATACATCAACAGAAAACAAACAAAATTCAAAACCAAAGTAATATCAAATAATTCACTGTTGTTAATACATGTAGCACTATTTTTCGTCATCACATTATAGGGAATACTTCACAACATAACATTAAATTAATGTTTTATGATGTATGTAGACACATTATGTACCAGAATTGGAAGACTGGCTGATATAACAACATACACAATATAGTGAGTCATAAAAACACATGTACTGGTCGTTTTTGTTACAATAATACCCTTTACTTTAAAAACAAATCTTTTGACTGTGATATGAGAATTTCAATGCTTTGTTGCTCAGCTCCGACCGACATAAGACTCAGCATTGGGTCCGAGTCAGGACTCCTCATTAATGTCGGTGCAAACACAATTGCTAAATTCTCTGATGTCATCATGTTTTTTGATTTCTTCTCAGTGACCCTGAAATTAAAACATACGTTTTTTTTATAAGTACGAAACTACAGTCGGACTTCGTTCATCCGAAGTCATCGGGTCCAAAGTTTTATTTCAATAATACATGCTTTCGAACAACCCATTTCAATTCAATGTGCCCACAAAGACCTCAGGACCTGATATTTATTTCGGATGTTACTAAGTATTTGGATAGAAGGTTGTCGAATAAACAAGGTCCGAATGTAATTGGATTATCTTTCGGGGTAAAAGGATTTTATTTGATAAATATGTTAACATTGATTTGTTAAATCATTCAACAAATTTTCAAACTGTGAAATACATTAAATGCAGGAACATAATTATATGTACCTATTCATACTCATAGAGCATATACAAAATCAAATGCATACATACTCAATTCAAAGGACACAAGTAAACCAAATTCTTGGGACAAACCCCACACAGACATACAATATACTCCCTGCTGATTCTCCAATGAACATGTCTGCATTCTAAATCCTAGTGTCCAAGACGATGTGGATCTCAGCAGTGAACATAGCAATCGTATTTGCCAATAATTAACACGGTGATGGCAATCAATCTCCAGACATAGAATACCAAATCTTAAGGATATTAAACAATAATCTACTGGGGCATATAACAGACCGCAGGAGTGCAGACAAGCAAAAGCATTCATAATCTTTTTCAAAACATTCTTCCCCTCTTTGGCCTATTATTACTTTGTTGACTTGTTCCGCCATGATGTATTCCATCCATTAAACTCCATTCCCCCCCCCCCCCTAGTTGTCCCCCTAAATTCTCCTGAGTTGTATTTTTTGGTTGGCCAGACCATTACTTTCACCCCTATTCCCATACATGATTACCCTTGAACCTCCTCAGTGCCTAATGTTTTGTAGACTGTTGTTTTCCCGAGGGTCGTTGTGGGGAGGCATTGTCTTATGTATGTGGTGTTCTAGCTAACAACTTAATCTCTCTTTATGTATTAATATTATTTAATAAATAAACTAAAAATATATACGTTTTTAAGAACAGAATACTACAATGGTACTATAGAAATGTAAAGGGATGTGCATTTTGTATAGCTGATCAATAGGAATAACTTAAGTACAAGCTCCACTTACCTGACTAAATGAGAGATAAGGTATTTAAGGGTCTGATAGTGGGCGGGAGGTAACTTAGCCAGCCCTTCTCGTACCAACAATATCTTGTCTTTCTTCTCTGGTCTATCTACAAACATAATACATGTATGCTATTAACCTCTGTCTACAAACATAATACATGTATGCTATTAACCTCTGTCTACAAACATAATACATGTATGCTATTAACCTCTGTCTACAAACATAATACATGTATGCTATTAACCTCTGTCTACAAACATAATACATGTATGCTATTAACCTCTGTCTACAAACATAATACATGTATGCTATTAACCTCTGTCTACAAACATAATACATGTATGCTATTAACCTCTGTCTACAAACATAATACATGTATGCTATTAACCTCTGTCTACAAACATAATACATGTATGCTATTAACCTCTGTCTACAAACATAATACATGTATGCTATTAACCTCTATAGGTGAATACAGATGTTTGCTTGTAAGTCAACAAAATGAATACTGTTACATTTAATACATGTAGCTGTGAATGATGGAAATTACATGAGCTTATATTTTCATAACCTTCTTGAATTCGTGAAATTCACAACAAAATCCATTGTCGCAAACTTTACCACTTCTACAGTAGAGAATGACTAAATATTTCAGTACCCACATAATATACAATCGCACGCATGCCATCATAAAGGGTGAATGGTTTGCTGTGAACAGTTTTAGTAGTAAAACACACTGGAAGTTGTGATGAGCAAAAGGGCCATGATGGCCCTATGTCGCTCACCTGAGTACACTGCCATTCTGACTGAATTAGACTATTCTGCCAATAAATAGGTATAAGTTTAATGAAAGTTAAAATTTTCACTTTTGAAATCTGTTTTTAGCTCCTGTGACCTTCTTATGTAACAGACCAGAACCAATTATACAACTTTGAAAGAAACCACCCCCCAAGGATAAATTTGGATAAGTTTGGACAAGATCCAGTATATAGGAGGAGATGTTGTTTAAAGAAAAGTTGACAGGCAACTCACACCGCACGACAGACATCCAACAATCCTAATAGCTCACCGTGAGCACTAAAAACAGTGCATAACTCACCATGGCCATCATCTATGGAAAATGCAGTATTTACGGCTTTTAATACAGAATTTTTGAATACAGATGATGGAGTGTGTTCAGAAACCTGTTTATTTGTAATGAAATTATACTTCAACAAGGATATCAGTGGAACCGATGGATGCTCCCTGAAGTATGGTTATAACTTTGTACAAGACTCTAATTGGAAAATCTCACTTTGTTAATGGTTACAATCTGGGTGTTATATGCAGCACTGGAAATGTCCAGGACCTCCCAAGAAAATAGGTATACAAAAATGTACAATGAAATTGAGATAGTGAACAATTTAATAACATGTTGGGCTAGGATTATCCTGCTAACTGAAACAAAAACTGAACAAGAAATGGGCAATGCCCACAAACCAGGTTTTAAACCTAATTATTTGTAACCAAGGCTCTATTTGTATAATGAATACATGATGATCATCAATGCTGCAAAGGTGCCGCAGGTGATACATGCATACACACACTCACACTTAGATATATTATATATATATGCAACAACTATACAACAACTTTGATGTCAATACACCCACAAATAGCCAAGATATTAAGTGGAAACTGATTTTTAAATTTTAAGTGACCTTGACCTTGGACGGAACGAACCCAAAAGCAATCCCAAGCGAGATCTTCACATGTTCTTACTATACACCAAGTTTGATGTCAATATGACCAACAAATCTAAAGTTATTAGCCGGAGAGCAAATTGCAATTTTTAGTAAAGGTGACCTTGACCTTTGACGAAACGATTCCAAAAGCAATCCCAAGCGAGCTCTCCACATGTTCTTACTATACACCAAGTTTGATGTCAATATGACCAACAAATCTAAAGTTATTCGCCGGAAACCAAATTGCTACTTTAAGTAACGGTGACCTTGACCTTTGGCAGAACGAGTCCAAAAGCAATCCCAATTGAGCTCTCCACATTTTCTTACTATACACCAAGTTTGATGTCAATATGATCAACAAAACAAAAGTTATTGGTCGGAAACCAAATTTCTATTTTTTGTAATGGTGACCTTGACCTTTGATGGACCGAACCCAAAAGTATTCCCAAGCGAGCTCTCCACATGTTCTTAATGTACACCAAGTTTGATGGCAATATGTTCAACGAAACTCAAGTTATTCGCCGGAAACCAAACTGCTATTTTTAGTAATGGTGACCTTGACCTTCGTCAGAACGGGTCCAAAAGCAATTCCAAGCAAGCTCTCCACATGTTCTTACTGTACACCAAGTTTGATGTCAATAGGATTATCGAAACTCAAGTTATTTGCCGGAAACCAAATTGCTAGTTTTAGTAACGGTGACCTTGACCTTTGTTGGACCGCTCCCAAAAGCAATCCCAATTGAGCTCTCCACATGCTCTTACTATACACCAAGTTTGAAGTCAATATGATCAATGTAACTCAAGTTATTCGCCGGAAACCAAATTTCTATTTTTAGTAACGGTGACCTTGACCTTTGTCGGACCGAACCCAAAAGCAATCCCAAGCGAGCTCTCCACATGTTCTTACTATACACCAAGTTTGATGTCAATATGATCAATGTAACTCAAGTTATTCGCCGGAAACCAAATTTTTATTTTAGTAACGGTGACCTTGACCTTTGTCGGACCGAACCCAAAAGCAATCCCAAGCGAGCTTTTCATATGTTCTTACTGTACACCAAGTTTGGTTACAATATGATCAACAGAACTAAAGTTATTCGCCGGAAACCACCCAGTTTGACGCCCGCCCAGCCGCCCGCCCGCCCAACAACATACACCATTCACCATACACTGTTTTTTTCAAAAACCTGGTTAAAAAAGGAAACTTTCTACTGATATAAGAAGCCTTTATTCACAATTAATTCAAGTGCCTATGTCAATGCAATGTGTACCTTAACAACAAAGACTGTAGGTTGATACAAATCCATATCAGCTGATAATCAAATAAGTATGGTGTTGACAGATTGACCAGTGAGCGAATGTCCTTTTTGTTGAATACTTTTTATCATAAGTTAAAAAAACAATAACAAAGCTTATTGTTTGAGGTCTGACATGAGGTGATCTTGAAAGGTGCCATAAAAACAAGTAAATATATTTGAAATCAAATATATACATGTATATACTATAAACACTATGTAGACAAACAATTACCTACAACAGACACTTACTTGAAAAATTAAAAGAACATAACTTTGATTATCTTGCATGGCTGAAAATATTTAATCTATATGCTGCATAATCAAAGGGCCATAACTGTATGAAAAACAGTCCCATCATAACTCCTGATAATATGCGCTTCTCCTCTTTGTAATAAAGCTTCCCATAAAGTTTTGTTGAATTCCTGTCTAAAGTTTCTGAGAATAAGTCCGAACAAGAATGGTACCATATGTACTATGTTGCATAATCAAAGGGCTATAACTCTTTGAAAAATAGTCCAACCAAAACCGTGTAATTATATGCCCATCTCCTCTTGGTAAAGAAGCTTCCCATGAAGTTTTGTTGAGTTCCAGTCAGTGGTTTCTGAGAAGTAGTCCAAACAAGAAAAGTGGGACAGACGGAAGGACAGACGGAAGAAGCGACGACTATATGCTCCCCCCCCCTTCGGGAACGGGGAGCATAATAAAATACCCATGTAGCCAGTACAAGCACCAGATAATTGACCAAATAGTCAATTTACTACATGATAAAACCTCAGCTGACACAACAAAATTTATCTAAATCCTTATTTTATCAACCAAGAAACAATAATACTTACTCATGCCCTCAATAAACTTTCTGTATGCTTCAAATGTAACTAGAGGTATGGGAAGCAAACGAAAGTACAGCTTTAATACACTGGTGATGGTGTTAATATCATCATACTTGGCCGGGCTAATATTGGTTGACTCTCCATCTGAAATTACAACATAGATCAAATATTGAATTGTCCAGTGGCCAAGTAAGAAAAAATTCCCAAACATCAGAAGAAACCCCCTACACGCTGACACAATAATGTTTCCGCACATACCATTTATCCATCAAGTCATCCTTACAACAAGAAATGCCCACAAACCGGGTTTTCAATCTAGTTATTAGTAACCAAGGCTCTATTTGTATATTGAATACATGATGATCCTCAATGCTGCAAAGGTGCCGTAGGTGATATATGCATACACACACTTAGATATATATTATATATATATGTAACAACTATACACCCACGCATAGAGAAGATATTAAGTGGAAACTGATTTTAAAATTTTAAGTGACCTTGACCTTGGATATTTTCACGGGTATCAAATAATACAAATGCCAAAATATCGAGGTTCCGAAATAGAAATGACCATATTTAAGCTTTGTTTTAAATAATTAATGAGTTTTGTTTCGAAATTGTTTCAAATAATAATGCATAAATAAGTTTGATATATTTTCATCTACCTATTTATTAATACAAGTAAGTTGGTATCCCTTCTCTATAGATTTTAGGTACCTATATAATCTGAGAAACTAGTAATCTCCTTATCCATTATAAACTTTTATAATAATAATTATGAAAATATTTTGCTATTTAATATTAGCGATTTTCAAACGGTCATTAGAAACGCGAACATTTATAGTCGTGAAATAGTCTATCAATGGATAAATGCGAAATACAGTAAAATCTCACTTAAAGACCACCTCAATAATAGGACCACCTCAAAATTAAGAGCACAATCTTGAAGTCCATTTTCACTGCTTTGCTCTTCTTTAACCTCAATATCAGGAGCACCTCAATAAGAAGACCAGTTTACAAGGGTCCCAAGGGTGGTCGCATTATTGAGGTTTTACTGTATTGTCATCGCGAACTAGGTTTACAGTATTCAATCCATACCTTTATCGAATGCCATTCTTATTTCTTCTACTTCATCGTGTAGACCAGCTACTCTGTACAACCCTTCAGCTTCAATATCTATCAAATAAAACATTTACTTCAAACATTGTCAAAACAAGATTGGTGCAATAACCAAATGCTTAGATATCAGCTGATATAAAACTTTTAGGTCAACCCTCTAGGATTTCAAAATCAATAAATATTACTTAGAAGAATCTGGTTCAATTTCGCAGTGTAAGATAGACATCATTCTCTTAATTAGTACATGTATAAGTAAGCAAGGCAGAAAATGTATCTATGATCATACATGGCACAGTAATTACAATTCTGTCACTCAGTTTAGTTTAAAATAAGGCATTTTATGTTCACATTTCAAGTCATTTACTCTCATTTCTTTGATCCATTTCTCAACAACCAACAGTATAGTTAGAATATTCTACCATAATACAACGTTTTACCTCTAATTTCTATTTCTTTGATACATTTCTCAACAACCAATGGTATAGGAGATTTGTGAGCCTTAATCACAGTTGTCAAATCCTGGCCAAATATTGACTTGAGAAATTTAATATCTGGCATACAATCGTTGGGTACTTTCTCCGAACATTTCTTATGGGCCTCGAAACCACAATCTGAAATACAATATCCGACATACATGTTTGCATAAATAAATTAACCAAGATTATAAAATGAGTCTATGGACCAGACTCAGAATACTCTATTGCCATTGGTCAATTTCAAATATTGAACTCAGAAATAACCAATGAAATGCTTGTGTTTTGTAACTGTTCTACAAGATCGGTTTATAGCCATAGACCCAGATTATTTATACATAAACAAGGAAAATAGCATTGTCTTGTGATACAACTATCTATACTATATATACATTGACTTTCATCGTAACCTGAAGTTTATAATGGCTTTATGTTTCAAACATAAAGGTTGATCTTTTAACAATGAGTTGTAGATATTCTACACATCAATGTTTAGGATAAAGAAGCATTATTTAAATTAAACAAATAATACAAGCGAAGAAAGAGATACCAAGTAATATATTCAGTTCATCTAAAAATGCAAAATATAATATTTCTCCCATTTCATGAACTTATCAAGGGATGCAAGATAAGAACTTAACATGTTTGTTTGTTTCATCGGGTTTAACGTCGTTTCTCAACAATATTTCAGAGAACTAAACATGACATTATTGAATTTTTAATAATGATGAATGTCAAATTTCTTTCAATCAACGGGTATTTTACATATCAAAATGAGTTTTAAAATACACTAAAATGAAAGTTAAAAGACATATCACTGGTACAATAATGTGAGTTTTGAAATTTGCTGAGTATATATTATCTGTATGATAAAACATCCAACTGGCATGATAACACTTTACACCTGTCATTTCTGTGAAGTTTTATGAAAGCTAACCAGTGATTAAGGAGAAATGCAATGATAAAGTTTCATGATTCCCAGGAAGAACAACAGACAAAAAGGCAACACAAAACAATTCTCACTTATATTGTAGTCAGAGACTTAAATGACAAGTAAATGTACAAGGAAAAACTATTTCATAAGCATCAAGAATGTTGTAGTGCATGTACCTTGGTATATAAATACCAGGGTTTATTTAAGCTATTTTGAAAAGATGACCCATACCCTTCAAATTGGGATTTTTTGCGTGTTAATCATATAAAATGGATTAAAAGTCTAGAAATTACAGCAAAATTCTAGAAATAAATTAAAGGATGTAGTGATTAATTAATCAACAATAGCTATATATGTTTGTGAGAGAAAAGCTTCATTGTCAATTTTTGGCTTAAATCTTCAGATTTATTGGGAATTAGATGGTTGTTTTTTAATATAACATATGTCTCCCAGATGGCAGTTTGTCAGTAATTGTAATACTGATACAAGATGTTAGAATAAAATATCAAGCAAGCAAGAAAGATAGTGTTTGATCAGTTCACCATGCACTGTATATGTATAAAAACATCAAAGGGCCATAACTCAGTGAAACATTATCGGAGAGGAACGAAACGACAAGGATGCACAACTACAATTGATGCGTATTAATCCTGTGAAGTTTGGTTGAAATCCAAACAGCTGTATTTGAGATGAAGCGCGGACAAACTTCACCATGCACTGTATATGTATAAAAACTTCAAAGGGCCATAACTCAGTGAAAAATTATCTGAGCGGAACAAAACAATGAAGATGCACAACGACACTTGATGTTAATCAATCCTGTGAAGTTTGTCGGAAATCCAACCAGCAGTATTGGAGATGTAGCGCGGACAAACTCCATATGTATAAAAACATCAAAGGGTCATAACTCAGTGAAAAATTATCTGAGCGGAACAAAAACGAAGTTGCACAACTGCACTTGATGTTGATCAATCCTATGAAGTTTGGCTGAAATCCAACCAGCAGTTTTGGAGATAAAGCGCCGACAAGCTAAAAGTTGATGGACATACCAAAATGTATGGTTTATGAGCTTTTTACTTCTTTAAAAAAAAGCCCATAAACAGGTCATGTTATGAGCTTTTCATATAGAAAACAGAACAAAAAAGCCCCTAACCCTAATGTCAGTAAGCTCATAAAGTGTTTGCCCGGATTGACAGACGGACGTCCAGACGCCGAAGGCAAAACAATATGTCTCCCTCAGAGAGAGGGAGACATAATTATTACATTCGAACAGGGAAAGATATATACTTTTTGTCATAGGGAATATAGCCAAATAATGGCTATAATAACAGCTGAAAATAAACTCTGAATAAATATATTAACAATTACCTTGACATTTTGATCCCTGGGCAATCAGCCCCCACATAAAGTTAGCACAGAAATCACACCAATGTAAACCAATGAAATTATGGGTTTTGAAAACATGCGACTTTTCAAAATCTGAAACATCGAAGTCTGCGTCAAATTCACCATCGTCCACCTCATCTTCAGGCTGAAAAACAACAACAGTACCTGGAGTATTATTGCACCTATCAATATTTTGCCCCAGGGAGGGGTTGGCGGGCTTACCTAGGGGAGTTAGACAATTAGTCTTTTTCCGGGTCTTATTTCGTCTAAATTCTCACTGTGGGAGATGTCTACTGCCCTACTTCAGGGATTTAAATATTCAACCAAAGTCTATTTCCCAGGACCCGGAATCATTTGGCGTGTCAAATTCCCATCTGTAGGGAATCATCTTCTGTCTCATTCCAGTGTATCCCCACCACTCCCCCAGGTCAAAACATTGATAAACGCATATATTTACCCCATAGTCAGTGTTGATTTGAGTGCTAAGTTTCTTATAAGGGATATTAAACGTCACATGTCAGGGGAAGTTGTGATAGGATTGAGAAGAAAGTCCTCATAGCGGATCGTGTCGCTCAAGTTTAAATAAACTGCATGTCAGGAAATATCTTCCTGTCTAGGGGCGTAGCTTAGCTGAAGTTGATGTAAAAGCCTAGTTTTAGGAGGGGTCCAGGGGATTGATTCCCCAGCAAAATAATTGCAGCTAGGTCGTCAGTGTATATTTCGTTGCAGTAAATATGCTTACAATAACATCAAAAACATATATTAAATATCTTATTACAGTTTTTTTGCCATTTTATTTTTTCAATTATTTTAAAAAAAATGTAGGACACCGTGGCCAACACAGCTTATAGGAATCTACATCCCTGCTGCCTAAGGCAGTAACCTTTACAGCATGCATGGTTTAAAATATGAGCTAACATCTTAACATGTACATCTTATATGTGATAGAGTAAACTAGCAGATGAGACATCACCCATAGTTACAACTTGGTTTCCCTTCACTGACCAATAACAAATGTTCTAACAAGTGGGGGTATGAATCATATTATCTTACTTAAAGTTATGGGAAATATGTCAGGTTATTTATTTATAAAACAATTTCAAATTGTTTCCTGTTAAAATTTCCTGGACCTTGATACTTAAATTCAATTATGCTATCATCCAACGTATCAGGGAAAATAAACCACTTGTCAATACAAACCACTTACACTTGATGGTTATCCTTGCAATATCGTTTGCTAGATTTCTTCAACCAGTTACATACTAAAGTAACGTCTTGTACTTGAAAATCACCACATTGATAACACACTTAATCAAGATTATCTGGAACTATCACTCAATATAATTTATACCCCCACACTTGTGTATGTTAGAACATTTGTTATCAATCAGTACAGGGAAATCAAGTGGATAATTTTCAATAATCAAAGGACCATAACTCTGCAAAAAAAGTTTAAAGTATGAAAACAACATTTGGGCAGACGGAAAAAAAACACAACAGACCAACAAAAAGACTCCTATATACCCCTCCTAAACTTTGTTTGTTGAGGTACAATAAAGAACGTTCTTGAGACACAACAGAAAGATAATCAACATCAGAATAATGAAAACAACAACACAAACTTACTGTTGTTTGTGAGAGAACCAAATCTGCACCTGGCAAACCGCCTGGTTGGTTAACCCTGTTGTTTGATGCATTTTTTCTCGACTTCTGCAATCTTTTTCTCTTAACACTATAAGCTAAATATGGAGATTGTGCGTAATTTGATTCGTCAGATAATGATGCAATATAGACTGATGCTTTTGATTCAATGTGAAAGTGAATTAATCCGTCTGCTACAAGTTGATCCACTGTCTCAAATCTTTTTTCTCCTACATAATGCAGACCATCATAATACAACTTGTAGTTTTTGCTCTGGTCTTCAAATCTGTGTACGAAAATATATAAAATTTAATGAAATACTGTCGGACCTCGTTCATTTGAATTCATCGGGTCCGAAATTTTATTTCGAATAATTCATGGTTTCAAATAGCCCATTTCAATTCGACGTGCCTTAAAAGATACATCGAGACCTGATACTTATTTCAGATGATACCAAGTATTTGAATAAAATGTTGTCAAATAAACGAGGTCCGACAGTATTGTAAAGTGAGGATTTTGTGCTAGCTAAGTATAATATTGTAAAACTTAACAGTGCCATATCTTCCAGTAAGATATATATAACATACACATACAAGTGTACCCATGTACGTTATCAGTGTTTTTCTGGGCTTATTGGAACACTGATATGTATGTCTTATACCCTAACTCAAGTACTTTGCGCAATTATGGCGTTTCAATTTTTAGCAGCACGTAAAAAACATTAAATTTATAGCATAGTTTATTAGACAATAAATAGATACAGTTTGAATTTAACAGCAGGCTTATATACACAACAAACAATCAAGGACTTTACTGCATTGCTTAAGTATTTCTGTAGTACTGAACAAGTATATATCACCCTGTGGTTTGATTACATAATCTGTTTACATTTGACGCACCAAATATGCGTGAGGTACTTAACACAAGGACAATATTCACCTTTGAAACACACAGGGTTTGTCATGAAATTTGTAAACAACATACTCGCAAGCATGTTTTAATGATCAAGCTACAGTCGGATTGTTCATTTGAATTCATCAAGTCCGAAATTTTAGTTCAAATAATACATGGTTTCGAATAGCCCATTTCAAATCGCATTCCACCCCAAGCTGATACTTTCATCTTAAATTCCTGAGTGTTATATGAAAGACAACACAAACATGTAATGCTGTTTTGCCCTCAAATTTATAGAACATGTATTAAAGAAAGTAAACAAGTGAATTAACAATTTTCCAAGCATAATTGGAAAATAAACAAGTGCGGCCATCCTTAAGAAATTAGTTGTTTGCAGTATCGCGACTGACTCATGAAAAATGAGGTTCATCGATGAAAACATTTTTTTGGGTCTTTTAGCCATTGCAGTACAGCACTTAACCCTACCTACCTACCCACTGTAAAACTTCTGGGTTGGAAACCGCAAGCAATTCTTAAAGGATAGCCTGAGATAACAATTCTCCAAACATAATTAGAAAACAGGAGTTGCAAACCTTATAGCAAGAGTGAAAGCATTAGGTGCCCGGTCGCTCTTTCTAACCAGATAGCTTCCATTTCCACCAGTCACCAATATATCCTCCGCTTCCTCTCTTGAAATCTGTCCATGATATCTAAATCAAGAAATTAATATTCCATAGTACATACAAGTCTAATACAAGTATCCAATGCAATATCCCTTATCCTTTTAAACACTCATCTTCAACCTTTGATAATTTGGACAGACATGTTAGATGTCACCCCAACACATGGTTTCATATCCTTGAACAAAGGAAAAACTTCATGCAAGAGAGGACCAACATCCTACAAGCTTCTAAACATCTAAACATGCTTATACGTTTTAAGTGCTGCCAATGCCCAGACGGTCCAGTCCACCCACTTAGCTCAGTCAGTAGAGGACGTTGGTTCAAATCCTGGGTGAGGCGTATGTTCTTCTGCGACAACTTGACTGAAGATGATACAACTGAAGTCATCTGTTCTCCACCTCTGAACTCCCATTTATGTGGGGAATTTAGTTGCATGCAAAGACCGTGATTAGTACCGCTTGGTAACCAAGGAGGACTGGTTAGGACTTGGTAACCCAGGAGCACTGGTTAGGGCTTGGTAACCCAGGAGCACTGGTTAGAACTTGGTAACCCAGGAGCACTGGTCAGGGCTTGGTAACCCAGGAGCACTGGTGAGGTCAACTGACTGTCGTTTACAACAGAAATACTGTTGAGAAATGGCTAGCGCCTGAAACAAACAAACAAAACCAGGACAGTCCTCTCAATGTTCACATGATCTGTACTTAAAACAAAGCAGACAATACTCTTTAGGACACTGGATATTCAGCAACACCCAGTCCATTGGAGGCAGAACTTTAAAAATGTAATAACTTTATTCAATAAGTTCCCTTTAATAAGATCTACACTTACTCTGTTCCATAATATGTTGGTTTAGATGGAGGCTGAAACAAGAAAAGAGCAACACGTTAACCAACTCGTATCAAACATATCACAAACTTCACATAAAAACAATAATATTTCTGATTACTAAAGCAACCTTTCACTAACATCACCAAAGGGTACCTAATTATCACATATGAAATAAATGACATTAACTTCAAGTAATTTTTTGATCATATTTTTTCAACTTCTCTGTAGTTTTGGTATTGAGATACAAACCCAGACACCATGCTTTTTTTAACCTACCAAGTTTATTTTAATATAGTATGTACTATACTGAACTAAACTTCTAAATGGACTCTTTTTAAATCTCAAAATCTAGAGAAGCGGTTGTTTGATCACTGTGATAATTTTCACACTGTACCCAACTGCTAGCTTCGTTTCGGTCTGTGATTTTCACTGCAGTGGGACATCCAGTGCCTGAGTTTGACTGGGTTCGCGCGTTTTCAAGTAATTGGCAGGTGCAATTCGAAATTCGACCGAAAATCGACAATATAGTGTTCCTCGTGTTCTGTATAGATAATTACATCGGAAAAACATATGAAAAGATAAACACGGCGCGTATAACGAGAAACGAAAGTGATTGAGCAACAGGAATGATTGAAGCAGGAATGTTCAATAGACAGGTAAATCAACATTTAAAGGCGTTTTTTAATTTAATTAAGTATAACATCTCATTTGATTTATAACGTACGGAAAACATTAACATGGTATTCTGCAGATTATGGAAGGTTTTGTATGCAGGTCGCTCGAACGTTCAGGTGCCGTATCACTACACTATTCAGTCTTGTTCAGAAGTATCTGGCGACCGGAAGTACAACCCAGTAACTACTGGCAGGGTAACTACTAGAGCTCAAGACAATTACATTGTTCTACAACATATGAGAGACAGATTTAAAGCAGCCCAGTCTACGTCAGTCACCACAGTTGGCACTCACATATGCGGACATACGTGGTATTGAAGACGCAACGAAAGAATACAGAAAGACTGTGATTTTGAAACCGACGAGTGCTTTCACTGATTTTTGTTTTGACTTATTACTTGTTAAGCGTTCTCATTGAAAATGTTACGTCTAATGTATATACGATTAACAAATATATGTTCCAATTTCCATTAAATTGTAATGATTAATAAATGCGTTATTGTAAAAAGATTCAGGGGTCCATTTAGAAGTTTTGCTCAGTATATATATACATGTACTACAGAAGGTATAAAGAAAGAGAACTCAACATGGGATAAAGGGAGAGAACTCGTGACAATCACCTGGATTCTGACCACTAGTTTCTGAGAAAACCTTTCCGAACTGTCTAAAATTGTACTAATATAACCCTGTCTGTAAGAATGGACTGTTAATGAAATGGACTGTGTTCTTGAGGTAACCATGGTAACTGGTGTGAAAGTTTGATTGCAATACAATGAATATTTAAGACTGAAAGCCACAGTGTTCAAACATACATACCACAACCATTAATGTGCAAAATCTTTTAGCAACAGGAAATCAGAAAAACTGATCCAAGTGTTTTCTCAGATGAGTTTATAAATCCGTGTCGGGTGAACTACTGTATGGAGTAGAGATACTTTGTGATGGACAGGCCGAACAAGAGGACCATGATTTTGATGAAACTGATAGCTCAACCAATAGTTTCTGACAAGATTTTCGCTTCGATCTTACAAGCATACCTATTTTATCTTAATAATCAGATTTCATGGATAAATTTTGTAGATGAAGATAGCAGGAAACTTATGACCAAATTAGATCATATTCAAACCATCAGTTAAAGATGTTGTTATAAGAAAATGTGAATAGGCCGATGGATGCCGAGTGTTCACAATAGCTCATCCAAGCACTATACGAATCAATATGATTCATTTTAAAACTGAAGTATTTTATCTATTTATCGGTATATATATTTATTATATTATTTATATTATCAAGGCTTATCAATTTGTAACCTAATACCTTGTTAAATTTTATTTGTTTAGCTTTTTCATCCATTATTCCTGTCAGAGATAACTTATTGTTTCATTGTTTATCTATTTGTTTATAAACATGTAACACAATGTCTTTCTTTGATTAACTGACTGTGATAACTTTATTAATAGCTTAAAATTCTTCCTATGTCACACAATACTATAAATAAAGGACAACAATGGAAATAAGAGTTTTTACTTGTACGCTTTTTTGTGTTATCCTTAACATATAATGTTGATTGATTATGGCTTTATTGATTCATACATATTGTTGTTACATGTACTAATATTGTACATTTTATGTTGAAATATCTATATTTCATATGAAGTGATTTTATTTCCAATGACATGAGGTATACTCTAGCAGATTGAATTCAAACTGAGCAAAGAATGAAAGGATAATTCAAACCTACTTACCTCCCTCTTACATGACCTCTTGTTTGGTTTTGGAGCCTCATTTTGCAGCTGGTATACTGAAATAAATCAAGCATATATTACAATGTGAGACTCGAGAACATTGGTCCAACCGTGTCACCTTGTTTCATGAACTTATCAACATTATGCTGACAGTGATTGAACTTCAAGAAACATATTAACTTTGTTTTCTATGACATACAGGAAGCTTTTTCTTGTAATAATGACTTCAACATAGAAACTCAACGACAAAATTTTGTATGCGCAATCCAATACTGTATATCTATTTATAAAGATTTTAATATGAAGCCATCCTTAAAAAATTGTTTGTTTACGGCAACGTGACCCGGAATTTTAAAGTGAGTAGGTAGGTATTTTCTTTTAGTTTAGTACTGTTATGGCTAAAAGATAAAAACAAATTTTTTCATCGATGAACCTGAAAAAATAAATTGAGTTGTGGCATTTTTCATGAGTCGGTCGAGTATCTGCAAACAAACAATTTTTTAAGGATGGCCTCATGTTAAAATCTTTTTACTGACATATTTAAATAGTGAATTAATAATTTGACACCAATAAGCATATCAATGTACTACATTGTACAGTCATGAAGGTTTAATCAAAGCTCTAACAATGTGGATATACCATGTGATCAGATCGCCATAGAACACTCAAGTTGTTCTCAATTCATTAGCATACACAAGGCCTATTTTCATAAGTAATTAAGCACAAAATATCCAACATTGCAATAGTTACTCATGGTTTTATATAGAGATGTATTAACTTCCTTGAGATAAATTACCCTTATTTCTTAAATAATTGAAAGTGCCCTGTGGCAGATACTTAACTATTTGGTTTGGTTTTTTTTAATCTCAATTGTACACATCCTAAATATGTTCTAAATTTGTCAACAGTTCAAGTACTTAAACAATACAGGACATGTACGAAGTATTTAATGACTCAATGTTTGACACTCCTTTATTTAGCATCTATTGTTAATAAATCTGGACCATATGGAGGCCATGGTAAAATTATTTAATCTTAATGCATTTAGAGTTGATGTAGGCCAATACATGTACTTATTCCAGTCAACCTACTAAAGAAGAGTATAATGAGTATTTCAATAGGATAAACAAGAAAGTATCGTTGTATTAAGGTAGAACATTGTTAATGGATTCCTGCCAAAACATATGAAACATTGGTCAACATCGGTAAATTCCCGGACTTTTTAGTTTAAGATCGGTTGTTTCTGAATATTTTCGGGCATTACCAGGAATTACCAATCTTCCATGCACTAGTCATGATATTAACAGATACCAGCCAACGTTTCAATTTTTTGGCGGGAATTCCTGTGGGATGCTCTATGTTAAATATCAGTTGCTCCCAAGTGTTTGAAAAATGATTGAACTGGAGCATACAGGCAGCACGCACATCTCTTGGCAGAGAAGCTTTCCATTAAATTCATTACATTCTGGTCAGTGGTTGTTGAGAAATAGCTTGGAACGAATGCAAGAAGGAAGAACACTTGCACTTACTAACAGACGGACAGACAGATAAAGCGGTGGCTATATGTTCCTCCTTTTATATGAGCTAAAAAACAATGGACTAAATAGCCATATGTTATCTCTCTAATATTAGTTTTGTCATGTATCTAGTACATCAAATATGGATAAAAATGAAAACTAATCCATTCATTCTTAAATTTTGCCTTTTTGTGTTCCTACATACAGTCAGGGACTTAAGAAAGGCATAGTGGTCTAGGATTAGAGCAGTCCACTCCTGACCTTCAGGTCGTTGGTTCGAATCTTCCATAGATTTCACAATCCCTGAATGAGCCCCAAGTGAGCATTAGTAACCCAAGATGTAGACATCTCGAGTGATTGATATAAAGTCTGTTTCAACAATTGATGTTAAACAAATAATATTAAACTACGGGACTTAAGTGTATACCATATTTAGAACATCCTGGTACTTAAAATTGTCATTAAACTTGAGAGATAACTTGTAGTATTTACATCACTGTATAATGATTATTTTCCTGTTTTTTCATACTGCAAAATACATAAATTTTTGTACATGATAGTTATCAAGAGCATTTTTCCTCAGCTACTTACCAGAAAAAGTCATACAATGTTAATGTTACTACGCATATTATTATTCAGAACTATAAAGGGTAAACTCAATTAACCATTAAAGCTCAAACTCAAAGTGCATAAATCGTGTAATAAACATTGTATACTGATATACCATAAACAAACTATTTTGACATTGGTTGATATACAATAAATAACGAAACTTTGGTCACAGACTGAAATCAAGGACTGCAACATTGTCCAATGGATGATTTAAAGCATCCTGCGCGGTATGTAAACTTTGGATGCTCTCTTACTATTTTTCTCAAATACATATTTTAAACGAACTTAGAATAAAAATACCTTTTGTATATTATGCACTTTTGTTGTCATGTTTTACATGAACTGAGACAATTTAATGTCAAGAAATCGCTAAAAAAATATGAACAATCAAATTGTAGAAAGTTCATCGGGTTTGGTTTAAAATATCAAACTTACAATAAGTCTTCCAGGTAGGCAACTGGTGCTCTCCTTCGCCTGAAATAACAAACAGACAGACATAATAAATGACACGCAACACTTACAGTAGGAGTTCCAAGTCGGAAGATGATCCACCTCCTTATTATTCCCAACAAACTCGACTGTACAATAGTCATGTGTCGTTTTGCGCTTCTTGAAAATGTCAAACACTCCCTTATGGTTCTTAGGACTCTTAGGACTCAAAGAACTTGCCATATTGGTAATGAACGTATTCACATATCTCGTATTTCACACAAAATGCAGGTTATATTACACCTATTTCACAACATAAAATTAGCCACAAACTAAGTTAATGTCAACACTTCTGTAATTTAACGGGATTTTTCTGAGTAGATTTTTATATAATTTCCACAAATGAATACAGCTGAACTTGAAGTATCACTGTACATGCTTTAATTTCCTGTTGAAATACCATTTATTGAGTAAAATATCGTACTTCAAGATCATAATTTCTTCCCCGATAGCACAGTTACTTCCTCATTTATAAACGGCACACGGTTTTATGTCAATTAAATGAACACTATCGCAAAGTCACGCTTTATATTACCACTCAACCACAAATACTCTCCTTACAATAGTAACATAAAGAGTGTAAAGTATGCAAGATGAAAAATGATTCTTATACCATTAAACTGAATGTTTAAGGTTCTTGCATATCCTGTTTCAAGATAGCTAAACCAAAGTGACAAAGCTTTGAATAGTAAACAAGTTAAATTTTGTTACTCATGTATTCCACCCGTAACAGCCTGTAAGTGAGTGTGTCAAGTATTGACCCAGTAGTCTTTGACCTCGATCTTCTGACCCGAAAAAAGTGTAAGAATTGTAAGAAATAATGAAGTTTGATGGCCACAGACCCAAGTATTCTCCACTTATTGATCTGAAAATGTCTCGAACTGTGATCTTGCCCTTTGACCTTCTGACCCCTAAACATTACGGGTGATATAGTATTCTTTTGCCAAGCTTGGGCTGATCCAACCTAATCTGGCAATCAGGGTCAATGATTCACAATCTGAACCTTGATCCATTATGATTCAAAAATGAATATTGACATATTTGTACTTTATTATAAACGACTTTTTGCCGTCTTGCCTATCTTCCAGGTTGCAGACAAATATTACGACCCTTCCAATAAAACTATCATCACAACATCAGTTTTAATAAGATTGGCTGTATTTTTGCTTTTTTATCTATTTCATCAAGATTGCGATTGAGTGATAAGGCCAAGCCGTCTTAAAATATTTGTTAAGTGTCTGCGTGTGCCTAGGTTTTGAGCCAAGGGAAGTAACCACTGTATCTTATTTACATATGTTTTGTCAATTTTTGTTATCTTACATGTTTGAAAATAGTTAGTGAAAACAAGTCAGTTTTTTCTGGAAGACTTCTAATGTTTTGTAAAGAAACAAGTTGCTTAGTTATATTTTTATCATGTTTAACTCATTAAAACATATGAAATGACTCAGTCATCGTCTATTATTTGACTTTGTGTTGTCTTTTTTTAAATGACTTAGTGTATTTTTTCGAATAGGCAGCTAGGTTTTGCGAAGCAAGGTTGACGTTTAACAAAAATAACAAACAGTTTGGCCTTATTACAGAGGCTAGTATACATATTGATCATGAGCAGTGAATCTCCAGTACCCCAATATCCCTACCACAGTGTAACCTTAGAAAGTGAGTCACTAGATAAGTTAAAATAGGTAAGAACAGTAAAACCTCGATAATAAGACCACCCTTGGGACCCTTGAAAACTGGTCTTAATAAAAAATAGGGTCCTAATATCGAGGCAATTGAGCAATTCAAATTTCATTACTGTATTTATTGATATTTGTTTGCATGAGCTTTGTGCATATGTGCGTGCGGGCATGAGTGTGTTGCGTGCGTGTGTGTGCGTGAGCGTGCATGTGGCAGTGTATGAGCCTGTATGTATGGTTCATGATACTTCACTATTTTGTGTACAAGTGTTAAATTGCAGATTGTACTTACAAATGTACTTGTTGTATGTAACTCTTCAGAAATTGGAGGAATAAAAGTTATATATATATTGAGGTAGTCTTTCAGTGAGGTTTTACTGTAAAAAAAGGTAACCACAGTTTGATGCAGACAATATTTCATATAAGTACACAACATTATACAAACCTCAATAAATATATAAACAAACAAAGGAGACTATGTATTTTAAAAATGACAAAACAAAATTCACATCGTCACAGTTGATTCTTAGTACACCCGATTTCCTGAACAATTACAATCATGGAACTAATTTTCCATGCAGGCGACCGACCTAATGGCACAACACTTTGCACGCAGAAAAAGCTCAGTGCACTCAATAATCAGTAATGGTTTTGCCATTATGCAGGTTCTCTCATTTTGAAAATGGTATAAAAACCTGATGTATTCGTTTCTGGTTCAGTATGCATTATCAATAGTAAACACATGTACAAAGAAACTTAACACTGTAATACTAACACAAGGGGAACTTTGGGATGTGTATCACTAAAGAAAATAAGCAATACCAAGTACACTGAAGAAAACATCATTCTTAAAGCAACATTTAAGAAAATATCATTTTTAAAACAAATTTTAAGAAAATATCATTTTTGAAGCAATATTATTAATGCAAACTTTAAGAAAATATCATTTTTAAAGCAAACTTTAAGCAATAATTTTCACACTTTTACCAGAAGTTGGCAGAGCCATTAGAAGCGGTAAAACCAATCACATATTAATGTATAAATTTCTGTTTCCAAATAGTGCATTCCTTAATTTTCAATGTTACATGCAATTGCTAGATCAGTTCAAAATGTATAAAGTGACATAATGAGTTAAGGCTTGTGGTTTTCGGACTGAAAACATCAACAATCCTGTAATAATGGAATTTAAATCACAGTATCACAAATATAAATGACAACATTTTAGAGAAGGGAAATGGGAAAAAATTGTGGCCGCATATAAGCAAAAAAAAAAACTGATGCTTTACGTCATGATAAAACATAAAAATACACATCAGTCAAAACAGAGTTAATCCACCATTTTGTATAGATAGTTCCCACATCTACAATATTTACCTCCCTTGTTATGATTAGTCGGCCATATTGATAGTGAAATTTATGGAAAAAAACGTTGATAAGGTAATCAGATATATAAAAATAGTTTATTTATTATTCTCAGAAAGTTGAAGAAAAAGTGGTTGTCAAATGCAAATTGTCTTGGTATTTTCTCAATTATCACATACTTGGGAATTATTCCTATAAGTGCTTATCAGTTTTGCCTATCAAAATGGCTGTTGATTAAGAACAAGGGAGGTAAATATAGTAGATGTGGGAACTATCTATTGCAAATATTCTCAACTTGCTATGATGAAGCTTACCAAAAAGTTGACAATGTTTAGGGTGGATTTGCATGGACTTATGATACATGAACCAATTGCTCAATCCATAGTGACTAAATTGATGTTGCAGTGTTCTGACAAGGGCATTCCCACAAAAAACAATGAAATGACCTTCAATTCGCCATACATTTGCCCATGGGCACAAATTGAATCTTTGAATCTATGACACAGTATAAGCATTGTAATTTCAACAAGAATCTAGTGCAGCATTACCATTGCTAAAGCTAAATAATTACATCAATGAAACAGCGCATTTCATTGGTTGTCAGATGTCACCTAGCCAATCAATGAGCTTTTTTATATCTCATTCTGAGGTGGCTTTAGAAATGTCTGTCGGTGAAGGGATTGGGAGGTGTCCTGGGAGATTTTAGCTTTTTTTGGCTTATCTAATGTGGAAAAGGCAAACTCATTTGAATCCGTCCAGAATAACAATAAAACCTCAGACAATGACCATCCACCCATTCCGATAGTAACTCATTGCATCAGAAAGCAGTTCCGATACTAAAAAAAGGGACCGTAAATCCCAAGATGATTGGCTAACCGATCAACCAATTTTAATGGGCTTTACCACTATTCAGAATGTGATAAAGGCTTGAAATGTACTCCAAGCATGAAGCACAAGAAAATTGACGGACCATAGAACAGCTGATGAGACAGAATCAATGAAATGTGATTTACTAAAAGTTAAAGAGTTGCCATGAAGGCTGTATATTGCCTAAATTATGAAAGTATTTCTGTGAGAAGCATGAAAGCATGATAGGTAAAAATCTCGATTTCTCATTTCTTTACTTTAGGACCCACATTTTTTTAATGTCCCCACTTTTTTATCGTCAAGCCTCAAGGGGTCCATTGTCCCAGATTTTCAAAACCTTGGCAGAACACTGATGTTGTTCACTACAATCACAAATTATAAAGAACAGCACCTAGGTGCTTTTTTTTAAATTATATGACATTGTATCGGTGGGTTAACTCTCTTGACCACTATACAGTAAAACCTCACTTTAAGACCCTCTCGAAATTAAGATCACCTCATTACTAAGACCATATTTTCATTGAACAGTTTACAATATTTTATCAGTATTTAATCTTGATGAACAGACCACATCAAACCTTGGACTGACTTTCTTTAGAACCAATGGAGGTCTACTTAGTTAGATTTTACTGTATATACATGTACGATGAAAGTAAATGGACGCAAAATGTACAAAGTGACGATGAATTGCTCACCTAAATCCTTCGAGAATGATTCTGCAGTTATGACAATTGTAATACTAATTACACTTATTATGAATTACCAATGAGTTTAATAAACAACCAACAATGAACAGAAAGACATGGAAATGCATTAAATATACAAATAATGCAAACAAATTTAAATTGGCGCAAGGGAGTTTGATAGAATCACCATTAATAGGTCAAAAGTCACAAATGCCAATTATTGTTGTCAAAGTTTATTAAATTTATGAATTGGACTTAAAATCCAAAAGTGGTTATGAGAAAATAATACCATGCTAAAATATCAGCAATCCTCCGTTTATACCGGGGTATATAGAATTTCGTTCATTTTCATCTAAGGAATTTTGACCGGAAACAGGGGAAAAATAGGTTATTTAGGTAGGGGCTCACATTAAGGGCCACCAAATTGGACAAACAAGTGCCCTGGTAAATTGACTTACCACTCATAGAAGTTCGGTGGTATACCATGTTATAATATCTTGGTCTTGGTACTGGACGGTCTTTGTTCATCATCGACATCTTGAAACTTAATGGTAAAATCAGTGTATTTTAAACATCTTCAATGTAGAATATCATTCTTTTGTATCTGAAAAATCAATTGATAACATTTAGTTTCAGTCCAAAATGTATTTAAGCATGTGGTTAAACAAATAGCCTAAATACAACTACATGTACTTCTTCTCCCTACTGACCCCAATAACATTTTACCCAACCCCAAATGTTGTTATAGGGGTTCCGTTTGACCCCTGGAATTTCCAAAAAGCAACCTTTTTTTACCCCAAGTATTTGGGCAGAAAGGTAAATTTTTCTCTAAATTATAGACATTTTTGCTATAAAATGGTAAAATTCAGTAAACAATTATCAAAATGACCCTCAAGATTCAGCATCTAGTAGTGACACCTGTCCTTTCATATATACAATGTACAAATTTATGTATGAACAAAACATTCATAAAAAAAAAAATCTCTACAAACCAACCTTACTGTTTTTCATTGAGTTACATAGGAAACACAAATACCAGTACATGTACCTTTATTATCCTTCAGGCTCCAGGAAAAGTCTTGCCTGTGCCTGGTGTCTATCTTATTCAATTAAGTTCATTTAAGCAATTTTGTTGAGGTCTGCATGCTTAATTATTTAGAAGCACAAATGTACAATAGTTAGAATTTTTGTATTCACACTTTATTTACACATATATATGTGTGCTATGTTAGATCAAGATACCTGTACAAGCAACTGCTATCTAGATACTATCTGACACAAACATGTTTTCTCAGTCTATTGATGGAAATAAAGATTGCAACTAACTGAGTAAGACAAGAGGAGGAGAGTTAACCAGATAGTGCAGTATTATACAGTAATACAGGTCCTATCCTCGGTACCCAGGCTATTCATAACGTATATGATATGAATAGCCTGGGTACCAAGGATGCACAGGTCCCTACTGGATCAAAAACCACTTATAATATTGTTTGTTGTACATTGTTTAAATTAAATGCAAAAAAATGTGGTGACATTTTAAGACTGAAATTCAAGACTTCAAATTTACAAAAGTTATATTTACCAGCCTTCTGTTTTCATTTAATCTAAATTAATGAAATTTTGTCTGAGTAATTGTTGTTACCCACAGTACACTTTGGTCAAATTCTTATAAAAATCGAAAGTGTTATATCAATGTTAGAGCTAAGAAAGAACATTTAACCATTTTAAAATCTATGTGTTATTATGTTTATGAATAAGACCCCTGACTAGTGGACATGGTCAGAATTGTCACCAATTCTTGCAGGGAAATCATCAAAAGTGGGGGTCTAGGGGGGTTACTCCCCTTAATTATGGTCTTCCATAAAAAGTAGTCGGGTGAGATACTTAAGTAACTGTGTAGTTTTACCGGCTCCCGGCTCTTATTGACACCCTTGCTTGGTGCTGATGATAACAAATCATTTGATGCTGGTGAACATAAGAGGAAGACAGTCTGCAAACTTTGAAGGCCAAGTATGAACAGGTATAACCTGGAACTTCGTGTTATTGACCTTGATGTTTTGACCTTGACTTTTACTATCAACAAAAAGGAACTACAGTGGGACCTCGTTCATTCGAATTCATCAGGTCCAAAATTTTATTTCGAATAATATATGGTTTCGAATAGCCCATTTCAATTCAACATAAGAAGATACATCGGGACCTGATAATTATTTGGGATGATACCAAGTATTCGGATAGAAGGTTGTCGAATAAACTAGGTCCAACTGTATATTTCGGAGTGGTAAAAGCCAGCTGAGTCAGCTCAAAGTGGTGAACATTCACTTACTTGCATAATATCTATTTTTTTGTATGGTAATTGCAGAAGTAATTAGCTAGATTGGCTGTAATAAAATCAAACAAATTAATTTTGACATTTTCTGTGAAAAATCATGGGGAATAGGGCATAAAGCTAATATTGAGTAGAATAATAATGCTATTATATTGCCTAAACTGAAAGACTACAAGCTCATTCTAATAGATTTGGTACATGTTATTTTCTGTTGTATATGATGGGCAGTCAACCTAACCAGTTTTCCTGGAATTAATTAACAACCACTACGAACTTGCCCCTTTGCAAGAAGCTGACAACTCTTCCACTTAAATCAGAGGTGGAGGACAAATGACCATAGCCAAATGTCACGGAATGGCATGACCTGCCCAGGAATCGAACCAGCACCTACAGAGTGATAGCCTAGCCCTCTAACCACACAGGTAACTGGATGAGCTTTATTCCTTCAATACGTTTAATGTTATTAGTATCTTATATGAATCTTAACTATTTATAGAAAGACAAAAGTGAAGATTTCAAGGGTTTTGGATAGCTTTGTACTTATTTCGATTTAAATAATAACCCAAATGTATTATTTACAAATGATCATCAAATCATTACTAAAGATATAGGAAGTCATTAACAACAATACAATTAAAGTAATTCAAATTTGTCCTAGAAACTATAAAGTACAAGTTTTTCGTCCTAGAAACTATAAAGTTCAAGTTTTACACTAACTTACAATCCATTCAGAGTTCACACTTCATCATTGATACTGATTTCAAAAAATGACAATACATCAGTCATCAGGTTCAATTTTCAAATAGATCTATATACATGTATCACTGACATTATGTCGATTTTGCCTACAGATTAAATCTACATTTCACTAATAGCATTTTGAAAAACTGTTGAATGTGAAGGACACACAGTTCACATGTAGTCGAGTCCAAGGTTCCCACCAGGATTTAAAATCATACAAGTCCCAAGAAAGATTTCTGGAAATATTACAGGTTTTTTTAAGTAATTTTAACAAAACATGGATACAAGTAGGAGTCCCAAGAACACAAGCTGGGAGTTCATGACTCCAAATTAGAAATTCCCAAGAACCTATTTGTTTCATTGAATCAGTTCATGATATTATTATCATAGATTGGCTGATACATAATAGTTATAATATCTTTGTTATTAATACATGTATATATGTACTGTTTACAATACGAAAATCTGAGGAGTGATTGTCTTGACTGAATGAATTTTTTGTGTTTTACTTTATGTTGTTTTCTATTAGAAGGTCATGTTTATTAAAGATTGAATGACTGTTTTTGTATACATCTTTACACGTTACCTTCTATAAATAAAGAGATTATTATTATCATTATACATCACTTAATTGAACAAATATACTGGCAACACAATTTTTGCATGAAACATTGACAACAAATATACTGTAGCCAATGTCTATGGAGAAGTACGGTATTTACAGCATGTAGGTGTTTTAAGAATATACATTGCAGCGTGGTAAGAAATATTTGGTTGAAGTAGTAAAATCGGGATACCTGTCCAAAAAACGTATATACCACATATTTGGAGTTATAGACACACTAAACCATGGAATCAAGCGCTTGGCAACACTGATCAAAATACGACACCACCCTCGCTTGTCATGTTGTTTATTCAAGTTTTGCACATTTCTAAATTTTATATATATTCAGACATGACAATTGGCAACATAATTAGCTTTTTATATAGGGTTGACCCCCAGAGTACCAGTTGATTTGCAAAATATTGCTATCAACAGCTTTATTATGATACAGATATTGAGATATAGACATATTGACCAAATTTCAGCCACAGAAAAATCTCTTGTTCGAGTCTCAATCTCCTGCTTTTCTGGGTTCATTCTCACAATTTGCCTTCTGAAAAGGTTCACATGTATGACAATGTCACACAGTTGGCAGCATACAGTATAAGACAATATTGCAATCAATCTTGACAGACTGTGGTCTGTGTTGTTTTGGATGTTTCACTCCATATTGTTCATAGACTTCCAAACTGATGGGTAGAAATTGGATACACATCACCTTTATTGGCAGTAAGTGTATTATTCATGGCTTTTACCCCATACAGTCAATAATACATTACACTGATAAAGATTAGAGCAGCGCAGTTCGGCCCCAAAAGGAAATTGGATTTTTTATAAAAGTTTCAGGGAAATATTTGAAACACTTCTTAATTTATTATGGTAGACCAAATTGTTTTCGTGGTATGTCAAGAAATCGTGGTATGCATTCATAAACACCGTTTGCATATGAGCATGTGAAATTTGAAGAAATATTCTCTGAATATGTTTAAAATCTCTCAACAAAATAGCAAAAGGCAGTCATAAAATGTGCTAAATTTACTTTCTAGGATAATTTCCCATCGTGATTTCATGCAGCTATTCAGCAGCCATGTATTCTTTCGATAAGCGGAGCTATAATAATACCTCACAATACTCAGGACCGTTTAAAAATTAATTGATTATCTTGAAATATTAACACAAAATGCCCATAAAACTGCATGATGATACATTTGAAAAGACCCCCACGAACACTTGTTAGTAATTTTATACATACACACCCCTTACCAAGTTGTAAATAAGAGACATAGCAGACTTGAAAAAGAAGAATTTCACATCGAAACTGGCATTAATAGAATAGAATAATGATTAATTAATACAAATGATTTTGTATGCTTTTAATGTCAGTTTTGATTTGATAATTCAGAATATCGGCCAATATCTTTAGTACCATGAAAAATGGGTGGACATTTTTATAAAAGTTTCAGGGAAATATTTGGAACACTTTGTAATTTATTAATTAATGTCAGCATCACAATGAATAAACACAAAAGTACAATGGTAATTATGCAAACAATGTTCATCTGTTGTCATACATCTTGCTACAGAACGTCACATACATTCAGCTCATGTGATACATGATGGTCAACGTCAACAATTGTCACTGGATTTTGTTGATCCTAGACTTAGGACAGTTCAAATACAGACATGTGTAACTCAATCTATTCCTAATCTAAATTGTATATCTATTCAATCAAGAGTGTTTGACCAGAACGTTATATCGTCATGAAATTATCACATGCCATGGCTTCCCCCAAAAGGTGGATGTAGGGAAAGCTTAGAGAGATTAACACCTAGAACGTATCGGATCATGAAGTAAGCCATCCAGATATTATGATAAGACGAATGAGTACTCACTTCAGTATGACTATGACAGTTCGTGTTTATTTCCTCATTATGTAAGACAATATCAATCAGTACCATTTAACAGATCAAATATATTTAATTAAACCATGCACTCAGTGACTAAACAACTCGTTCAATCATGTGAATTACCAAATATGAAATTTCTTTTTTCTGATTTCTCACCGATTAGTCACTTTCAGGACGGAATCCAAACAATGCCGAGTGTTATATTAGTGTTATCTCCCTTGTGTGAGGGTCGTCTATAAAACCCTGCACACGACCGTAATTGTCTTTCCCGAAAATGAGACAAAAAACGGAAAATTACGTACATTTTAATTTTGATTGACGGACTTTAAGAACACTACAGTTGTAAAAAGTTAAAAACGTTTCCTATTTCAACAAGGGATTTAGAGGGACCAATATAGAAGACGAATAAGAAATCGAATAAAAAAAATAATTACAAATTAACTACACGGGACCATAGGGGGTCGGCACGTTGAGGAAATGACCTAAAACAGTCATCCAAGTCAAAATCAATCATACCATGAAATATCATGGATGACTGTTTTAGGTCATTTCCTCAACGTGCCGACCCCCTATGCACGGGACATGTCCATTTAATTCTGTGTTCACTGTAACAAGTTTTTAAACACAAATATATATATAATGTACAGTAAAACCTCACTTAAAGACCACCTCAATGATAAGACCACCTCAATGATAAGACCACCTCAATGATAAGACCACACTTTTCATGTCCATTTTGACTGTCCGGCTCTTTATTCAACCTCAATATTATGACCACCTCAATATTAAGACCAGTTTTCAAGGGTGGTCTTATTATTGAGGTTTTACTGTTGTATGAATTCGTCATGTGCTAATGACGAAATGTTAAGTATAACTCGGACATTAAAAACGAAATGCGTGAAAGGGATTTACATATAGTTATATGCATTTTTTCCACCTCACCTCGGTAAGAAAACGACTGTTATAGCAATGGTGCAGTTTGTACTGCAACAATTAAAGCTAGTTGCGATGCTCTTTTTAGTACATGTATGAACATTTTCTGCATATTATACGAGTCCATTTAATTAATATCTACAGTCCACAGGCCCGGATCAAGAAATTACAGACGGGGGGGGGGGGCAAACATGAGGACAAATGACCCCTCCCTGAAGGAACACACTATAACGTATATAGCGTGCATATACGGTCCCTGCTACAGCTCAGCTGCTGTAACTAAACAATCCCAAAAAACACGATGTTCATATGTGTCCATGGTACATATTGGTATGTGATATCATTGTGTACTGTGAAGGGTGTACTTAAGTCCCTTAACATACACAAAGCAGCAAGCCTGGATGCTACCAAACCTAGAATATTGCGTGAATGTTTTAGCCAAGAGTTATAGGCCTGTTTCACTAACGTGTATAGCTTCCAAATTGATTGAACATAATATTATTGTAGTCAGTAAAACCATTGACCACTCTGATCAGCACAATATACTTGTAAATAATCGACATGGTTTTCGTGCAAAACGTTCATGTGAGACCCAACTAGTAGGTTTTATCCATGATCTTGCCAAAACTCAAAGCGAGGCCAGGTTGATGTCGCAATAATATATTTTAGTAAGGTCTTCGATGTTGTTCACCAAGTCAGATAGTTGCATAACTTGAACCACTATGGCATCAGGGGTAATACTCTTTGCTGGATTGGGGCTTTCCTTGGGTACGACGATACAGGCAGAAGATGGCAGCAGGTTTTAGTCGATGGCTCTATGTCAGACTGATCAGAGGTCATTTCTGGAGTGCCCCAGGGGTCGGAATTGGGGCCGCTGCTTTTTCTCCTTTTATACTACATTAATGACCTACAAAACCAGGTCATATCAAACGTTCGTTTATTTGCTGACGACTGTGTAATATATAGGTCAATAAAGACCTCCAGAGATACGATGGCTCTACAGGACGACATGCAAAGGCTTGCAGACTGGGAGCAGAAATGGAAGATATCCTTCAATATTGATAAATGTCATATCATGCATATTATTCGATCTAGGAATGCATGTGTTAATAAGAGCCAGCACACACTTCATCACCAATCACTTCAAACTGTCAATCAAGCAACTAACATTGGTAACTAAAAGTGATGACTTGTCTTGGACACCACATGTAAATAAGATTTCAGGTAAAGCCAGCCAGAGCCTATGTTTCCTTAAACGTAATATTCATTGGACGAAACCAGAAACAAAACGGTCCAATCTCTCGTTAGACCCATGCTTGAAAAACTGCCCCTCATCTTGGGACCTTTATGACCAAACTATATTTGAAAACTAGAAAATATTCAGAAACGCGCTGTCCAATATACTAAAAAACCTAAACTGGATTTTATTGGAAAAAGAAGGAAATTAACAGACTTGCACTCTTTTACAAGATAGTAAATAGTCATACCGCCCTAAACATCAACAATTATATAGACTCATATCTCAGACAATCTTGACATTACTACGATCACAGTATAGGTATAAATCATATTTGTGCTCTGACTACATAGGAATACACATTTGAATGAATACAGCTTATGATGCATGTTTAACTTTTGCAGAACCCCTTATGGTGTGAATGCCGGAAATTTGAACAGATAACAAAGTGCAGGAGTAGCTACTTCATCTTAAGTATTTAGGAAAACAGTACTTACGTCTGGAGGACTACAATTTAAGTATATCGAGGGTTCAGTGCAAGACTATACTAACTCCTATATAAATACATAGGAGTTAGTACAGTCTTGCGCTGAACCCTCGATATTATACAAATGCTCACGCATTGTACACATTAACTGTGGTATCAAATTGACTCCTGTTTAAAAAAAGGTTAAACAAACTCATCTACTTCCAACTTCGATTCTGAAGCAAGTCAAGTTCAACTTATATCACGGACATATAAACCATATGTCCCTTTAAGCCATTTCCTCTAACTTGGATTGTCTCCCTTCCCCACGAAAATGACACCTGTCAAACTAGTCAATAATCAATAATCGATATTGGCTCCAAGCTATAACCGAATATACTCGGATTTAACGTCTCTTGATCATTATCATTAGCGACTAGCTTAGCCACCCCACTGTTTTTCGAGAGCATGTTGATATTGGCTTGGGCAATAGTTTGACCTTTTATATTATTGGGGGTTTATAGAACAGAACAGAACAGAACAATTCCTTTATTTTTACATTTTACACAGATTACAAATGTAATGACATGTGTACATAAAATAACATAATTACATAATGGTATAAGTAATGGCGTTACAATTTTTGTTTATTGGATGGTGATTAAATTTGGGGTTTTGTTGTTGTTGTTTTTGTTTTTTACTTGGTGGGGATTGCGATTCCATATACAAACTTGAAACTTGAATTTAACAAACAAAAAATAAATAATTATAATAAAAAAATAAGAGTGTGTATGAAAAATCATTATGAAAATCATTTGGCAGGTATCTATGGGACATATATACAGTTTGTACTTCAAACAATATAACATATTTATTGTATATACAACAGGTTCCATGTAGCACGTGGATCCACTGCATAAGATCAACCTTACATAAACAATTAGTATGGCCTGGTGATTTTACCAATTTTATGAACGAACTATTTTGAAACATTGCACGTGGAACACATTTTACAATAATATTAATGTAACATAGTATAGAAAACTGTTGATGATTGTAAAAATGTGGATTTATGGTACAGCTGGGATTTTAGATGAAGTAAGCTTTAAAGTTTTGTTTAATATAACTATTAATTTATGTGTGTAGTCTGGGCAACGGTTATTTAAATCCGCTTAAAGGCGTTCATTACTAATCGAACGTATTTCGCAATTTTGTTTAGTAGAGGCTCATTTTTTTTAGGAAAGTAGTTGTTTAAATTTGAATATATTAGGTCTTTCAAAATATTTCTTTGGGATAAATTGGACTCGCAAATCCGTGAAATTAGTACAAACTAGTAAATAATGAAATTCGTCACCTATGGCATTTGTACAGCATAGTGGACATTTACGGTCCGCGTGGGGTATGAATGATTGTCTCCATCGACCAGTTTCTATTGGAAATCTATGGTTCCCTGTACGAAAATGAATTAAAGAAATACGTTGAGAGGTAGGGAGTAAATTGAGATAATCTTCAAAAACAACGCTGTCTTTAAAGCTACGATAGATATTACCTTTACTAGAAGTATCAAGTTTTGTTAAAGTTTGTTTAACAACTTTACGTATACGATTGCTTATAACAATATTTTGGTTTATCCATACTTGCGAATTTCCTGTTGAGTCTAAGATGTGTTTTATGTGTGCTCCCCATTAAAGTTGTGTGTATTTTGTAGCATATGCTGATAACACAAAAACGAAATTTTTGAATTACTAGAGATTAATTTTTTCCAGAACCCAATCATCCGGGACTTAATGATAATTTCGATAGGATAGCGTCCAAGTTCCACGTATAACATATATCGAGGAGTACTCTTTCGGGTCTTAGTAATATAGCGTAAAAAATTTGTATGAACTTGTTCTATTATATCCAAATTTTCAAAGCCCCAAATTTCAGATCCGTAGGTTAATATGGGCAGCACAGTATGATCAAAATTTTTTAACTGCAAGTCAATAGGCAAGTCAAGGTTTGTGATTCTTAGACGTAGCAAGTGCATTGCTTTATTAGCTTGTGTTACAATATGTTTTCTGCATGAAAGGAATGAACCTGACCTCGAAAATACGACTCCAAGATATTTATATTCGTTTACTGTTTCTATCGGCTGGTGATTAATATTGAAGCGGTATTTACTCGGTTTATTGGTACCAAAAACAATTACTTTGGTTTTTGTAAAATTTATTTTTAGTTTCCATCTTTGACAGTAGTCGTGAAATTGGTTTAATGTTGATTGAAAAGTATCATGATTATCCCCGATTATAATCGTGTCGTCCGCATAAAGTAGCAGTAGTATTTTTATAAATTTCTGAGCTTCGTTTATGTCGAGATCTATAATGATACCATTGTCATCACGTGTGAGGTTACTTTCTAGATCGTTCAAATATAGGGAGAAAAGCACCGGCGAGAGATTTTCGCCTTGTCTGACTCCAGTGAAGCTACTAAAGAATGCGGACGTTTGACCATTTACGTTTATACAGGATTTAATATTTGAGTACATATTTTTGATAATTGTTAAGATTTTACCACTAATTCCAGTTTTAGATAATTTACTCCATAAACCTGCTCTCCACACCGAATCAAAGGCAGCTGAAAAATCTATAAATGAACAAAACAATTTCTTTTTTTCAGCTCTGAGTTTTTCAATTAAGAAGTGCAAAGTAAATATGTGATCATTGGTAGAATAACCGGTTCTAAAACCGGCTTGATTTTCATTTAAAAGATTATTGGCTGAAAGGAATTCGTGTAATCGGTTATTTAATATTGATGTGAAAACCTTACCTAAACAACTAAGTATTGTTATAGGACGATAATTGGCTGGATCCAAAGGAGAGCCTTTGTTTTTAAAAATAGGTTTTATCATTCCAATAAGCCATGATTCCGGAAGGACACCAGTTTCTAATATGATATTAAATAGCGAAGTGTATAGGGGGAGCATTATTGATTTTGTAGATTTTATGTACTCGTTACTTATATTGTCAAATACGGAAGACGATTTGCCGCTCTTGAGATTTGAAATAACTTTGAGGACTTCGGATTCTGAGATTTTCCGATTTAGGGCATCATTATTTTCAATGACTATCCTGTGATCATCTATATTAGAATCAACATTATTGTCTAACTGGACGGAATTAGCATCCTTAAAATAATTGTAGAAATCTAATAGTGGCGGCGTTTTGTCAATTTTCTTCGTGGATAAACTATTTAAATATTTCCAATAATCCTTCGGGTTTTTCGAACATAAACCACGTAATTTTCGTTCTGAACTGTGTTTATGTTTAGCGATAAATCCATTCATGGTCTGCTTGTAATGTGTACTAGCAGTTTTTAATCGGGACTTGTTTACGTTACTTTTATTTGAATAACAACTATGACTTGAACGTGATATTTCAAATAAATCTTCAATCACGGCAACAACTAAAAATTTCAGTCGAAACTGAAAATGTGTTGTAAAATACATAATACATTTTTGTAAGTAAGTTTGTTATCTCGAAAGTATGTGAAAATAATACTGGTAAATCGTCGCAGATTGTATAAAGATGAATTAATAAGATCAGAAAACTAGCTTATACGAACAACAAGAGTATTGCAGTAAACTGTCGTAGTGGACATTTAAATAATTATACATGTACATGACTTACAATCTTTAATAGAGCTACAAGTAGTAACATGATAACGATGGACGTCTGTGGATAATTAAAAAACAGGATTTGGCAATTATCTTGATCATTCTATGAATACTGTGTATATTTGTAGAAAAATATCAAATCTCATGCTTTTTTTTATCCATTATGTAGGCTATATAGGTCCTTTGTCTGAATAATTGCAACATCTATATTACAATATATATAAATACAGGGATCGAATTTAGCGTGATCCATATAAATAGCATCACTTTAAGTATTTAAAGTTAAACAGAATCATCGCCAAAATTTGTTTTGATTGTAATCAAGTTTTACTGCGCCTTATTTGGCGCCATCATTTATTAGGCGATTGATTACCTGTGCATATTTTCAAATAGGGTATTTATGAAAATTATCAGTCTTACCCGCCTATGTATTACCTTGTTTCTATGACAACGATTTTTTAGAATACTATAAATGACAGCCAAAATTTATTGCTGTCAATCTGGTGAGTATCAAACATTATGCATATAAGAGAAATTTCATAGACGTTTATTAAGAAGTTATGCAGAAAGTCCGATTAATTCTGGATCACCCCTCGTATTCATATTTTCAATAAAAAGCTAACGAGCTAATAAGTAAACTTAAAATCTTCTTGTGAACACTAAGTAATTTTATTTTGGAACGATAAGACATTTAGAAATAACAATTCATGTCTGTTATAATTACGATATTTAAGAAACAAGTTTGGTCAAGATTGCTTCAAAAGTGTGGTTGATAGAGTGTTACCAACTGTGGACGACGGACAGCCTATAGCATATTAATGTTGCTTTAAAAATGATTGCCAAAAGTTATGATCCTATTCTATTTTTCTGCCTTCCAAAAACGTTGCTATCAAACAATTTGAATAATACTGCAATCAGCCAGTACCTAACAGACACAGTTCTTATTGTTTAATTCAAATACAATGTCAAACAAGTTTGTACCTTACAGTTACACGAACTATTGATATTTTAAAGAAACACTTTTGTTTTCTGTATTTGCGTTTATTTATCGTCGCCACCGGTTTCCCACACGGGCGACGCGTCCGGAGATGACCCAGTTCCACCTTGGTTCTTTTACGTGCTCTATGTAAAGCATCATCCACGTGACCTCGGTTTTTAAAGTCTCGTCCGAAAGACTGTTAGTACGGTCAGTGATGGAGCGGGGAATCGAACCTGCGATCCCTGGAGTACTAGTCAAGCGCTTTACCACTGGACTACGGATCCGCTACGAAACACAACTCTAGAACAATATTTTAAATGATGCGCCAAACAGTTAACAGTGCCGAACAAACAGTTAACAACGCTAAACAAACAGCCCAACAAACAATTAACAGTACCAAACAAACAGTTAACAGCGCTAAACAAACAACAGTTAACAGCGCTAAACAAACAGTTTACAGTGCAAAACAAACGGTTAACAGCGCCAAATAACAGAACAGAACAGAACAGAACATATCTTTATTACACCCAGGTACACATGTTACAACATGGGGTTATGACATTTATCGTTGTTATTGTATAATTATAATTTGGTTAGTTCTGGTCAAGTTAACATTAAATATTTTGTTAGAGTAAGTTTGCATTATTAATATTTACACAATTAAGGGATGGATTGATGAGAGGGGGACAGTATAAAGTATAAAGAATAGAATTTACACACACACACAAAAGAGATAACAATAGATATGAGCATTTTACAACATGGTCAAATATTAATAACATTAATAATAGGAATAATAATAAAGGGGAACAAATGTGTGGCTCAAGCATGCTAGCTTACCGCACAGCTACACACCTGGATTGTAACGGATTTATATCCCAACGACAGACGTTATGTAGAACATAGTCAATGAAAGGATTATTTTTATGCACGAGTACATTTTTGTGAATGGGGAAGCAGAAGCGTTACACGCCTTCGGATATGAGTGAGTAAGGTAAGTAATAGTTATAAGTCAAATAAATACGCAGATGTTTTTATAATAAAGTATCTATACACATATGGAAAACTAAATTAGAGGGCATTGATATTCGCACGTGCACGGCCTATTTGACCGCCGCATATATGGGTCACAGGAGATGGAGGCATTGGTATTAAAGACGGCTGAAATTTTGCATAATAAATGCGGCAAACTTACTGACGTTTCTCAAGATTGTGTCGCTTTTCGATGAGAGCAGTGATTCGAGCGATATATTATAAAAAAACGTATGTGTGTTAACGTTTGGCCAAGGAATGATTCTCTCTCAGGTTGGAAATATTCGCACTCTAATAAATAATGTTTCTCTGAACCGACTTGGCCACTATTACATAGGCTACACGTCCTGTCATGAACAGGGGTTCCATCATAACGACCGGTTTCAATGGGTAATAAGTGGTTCGCGGTTCTGAATTTGAATAATTTAATATAGTCGCGTTCTTCAAGATTAAGAAAATAAGTTTCGAGCTGGTGAGTGTCTTTGAAGCTAGAATAAATGAGGCCTTTATTTGACTGCTGAAGCTTATCGTGCCATTCCTGTTTAAATTGATCAACTAGAGTACGTTTTATTTCTTTATGGATATTTTTCTGGGTTATTTGAAGTTGATTTTCCCACAGGTCTGGGCGCCCAACCGATGTGAGGATATCTTTTATGCTATTCATCCATTTATAGGTTGTATTAGGTTGATTTAACATATATATATAAAGCTGGAGTGCTATTTTGTTTTCTTTACCGGTAAGGAGGCGATTCCAATAGGAGATCATACGACTTTTAACTATTAGAGAAATAGGATATCTTCCAAGCTCACCATACAAAAATGCAATTGGGGTTGAGCGCCTGGCTCTGGTAATTTTTCTTAGAAAATCGTTATGCACTTTTTCTAAAAGATCCAAGTTTTCAAAACCGAAGATTTCACTACCATAACATAATATCGGGAGAACTGTATGATCGAACAATTTGAGAATAAGATCAATTGGCAGATTTGCATTACTAGATCGCGTGAAAAGGATAAACATTGCTTTAGTAGCTTGCTCGACTACATGTTTTCTGGCTTTTAAAAACGAACCGTTACTGGAGAATGTTACACCAAGATATTGGTACTGGTCAGTAATTTCAATTCGATCGTCACCAAGCTTAAAATCATAATTTCGCACTTGCCTTGCACCAAAGATAATATTTTTTGTCTTAGTCCGATTTACATTTAGATGCCAGTTTTTGCAGTAATTATTAAACATATCTAAGCTTCGTTGAAAATCAGCCTGTGAGTCGGAGAATATAATGGTGTCGTCTGCGTAGAGTAAGATCAATAGTTTAAGCCATAGTGTAAGATCTAATGTGTCTTTAAGCTCAACGCCGACTGAACCGTTTAATTGCATATATGACTGTAGGTCGTTTAAAAACAGGGAAAATAGGACAGGTGAGAGATTTTCACCTTGCCTGACTCCAATTTCGGACATGAAAGATTCGGTTAACAGCGCTAAACAAACAGTTAACAGCGCAAAACAGCGCAAAACAAACAGTTAACAGCTACAACTATTCTCAAACTAGTATCTTGCAGGTATTCTATGAACAAAAACCTTTTTCACCACTTATACTTGTACATTTGTTTATTTGTTTGGCTATATTTATGTAATATTTTATGCCAATAAACTATATATTATTTTATGTTATATGGTCATGAATTACTTCAACAAATCCTAATAACATCTTAAACGGTAATTATTTGTCAATTAACATTATTTGAACAAAAATGGGACAGTGTCAACACAAACATCTCCTAACCAATTTAAATTATTAGCCCTTGGTATCAGGACTGAGAACATTCTATTACAAAAACTGAACAGCACCGAACGTACCCACACAATGCAAGTAGTAGCCTAATACATGTACATTGATGTATGGTTCAATATCACATGCATGCATGTCCATCAATAATAGAAGACAGACATGACCGTTAGCTAAGTAGCTTTCTTCGAAAGAAAACATAGCACTTTTTATAGGGATATTCTGATATTTTTAGATACAATTACTACATTTTTATTTTTCGATAAGTCTTGGCATGCACAAAACTTGCTTCTAGTGTTACTGTTGACATAGCTGGACTACTGTTGACACATCTTCCAGGAAAGTTATATCTATGTTACAGCAAAGCAAAACAACTATATATACCACATAAGGCACTTGATGAGGTTAAAGGGTACATACAGAGGCGCAAGGAATGACCTGGCACACCATAAGGAATAACTAGGAGAATCAAAGAGGACAACCAGTGAAGGGGGTGGGGGGTAATGGATGGAAAAGATCACATGACAGGTCAAGACTGTTAGCCTTGTTCATTCTCAATTGTCACACTTATCTTTTCTAGGAATACTATATTGTATTCGCTTTTGAAAATACGTCGATACATTGACAATGTTACTGGCTTTCTCCTACTCTCACTGCATGTTTCTCTATACATGTAATACATTAATGAAAGAGACAGTCCTGGTTCAAGGTATTCCCTTTGACTGGAAGACCCACTGTTATTATGGGGATATATTATGTATAAGTTGTACTCAAAATCGAGCAGGGGAATGCTTGCTGGTGTCATGTTGTTCCATAATGCACATCTATACAAAGACCTCGGTAGTAAAACATGTTTGTAGATTTGGTTACAGGACTGACACTCGTAGTTTGGACAGAATTGTTCATGATGCTTAGGAGTGTACCGCGTAGTTTTCTACAAGATTCGCTCATGTTATAAGAGTCTAATTCCACGATGAACGTATGGATCATTTTTCAATTATTGCACTATCACCAATGTGCCATGTTCAAAAAGACATGTTGGAATAATTCCAAATTTACCTAAATCGAAGGTGAACAACATAATGAACAAGTTGGGTATAAATCTACAAATCTTGGCGTCGAATATTCTGCTAACATCTAAATTACAGTATAATAGCTCATAAAGACCATCTCGAAATGAGGACTACCTCCTTAATAAGGCTATAGATAATCACACCTCCTTCGTAACTCAGTTCGCCGTTCTTCTGAACAAATGGTGGTCCTATTATCGAGGTTTCACTGTATTTAGACAGAAGGGAGACCACTCCTGAGGGCATATTCAATAATCGTTGTGTTGAAAGCGGATTGACCAATCAACGCCAAGTGAAACCGTGGGAAATAATTCCATTCCTATGAGTCATACATAGTAAATCAAAGCACTGAAAGAACTTTTGCAGATTAATTTTTCCGAAGGTTTCCGCTGTTGGTTCCGCTTTGAACAAATCGAGGCAACCAACGTTTTTACTTTGAAAGTGATATCACTTAACGCTCAGTTTGTAAACGAAGATCGACGTGCATGTTCATTCGATCACGAAAAGTAGGCATTTATTAAAACCGCGTTGATTAACCTTTATTATCACATAATTTCGTGACATTACAAATATTTTGTGTGCGAAAATGCTAGCCCTTGCAAGGTTATTCGGAATATTATTGGACAGGAAACGACCTCGAGAAAGTTCAAATGAGTCTTATTTATGAGACTTGGGCTAATGTTTTCAAACATCATCCTTCGCGATTCGGTGAACAACTTCGCATGTTGGGAATTAAATGCTGAAATAATTTCCTCCGTTTTATAGATAATTTGGAGCCATGTTTATCCATTGCAGAAAATATTTTACTATACGAAAGTTTCAACAATGTTCGTATTTGTTTAGTGTTTTGTGTTTGTGTCTTTCGTGTAACATATATCCATTACATGATGGTTGTTTTGGAGTTATGATAGTAATACTTACCAAAAGCTCTTTGAGTTGTCGTCTGCTTGATTATCTATACGTTACAAAAGTTGAACAATAAGGCTTGGTTTTTCATGACCATGTTCGCTGATGTTGCGACATTCGGTCAAATGTCGTTTTGATTTGTTTCATCGGGTTTTACGCCGTGTTTCAACAATTGTTCAGTCATATACGGCGGCGAATGTCGCTTTCACCGTTCAGAGTTTGTTAAAAGCACATGTAAGTTCTTGCAGTTCTTTTATTTTATCAAACGATTTTAAATTATATTTCTGAGCATAGGTATTTCTGCTAATTAACGACAGTAGCTTGCGCACTCGTCATAGAATTCTGGCTTCTCTGTTTTAAAATTATAAGAATTCATACATCAGATTAAATCCACATTCTCATTTCTTGTTTAGATAAGTAGGTCAAATTTCATTTTTGAATGACAATTACAGCAGAACAGAACAGAACAGAACATATCTTTATTACACCCAGGTACACATGTTACAACATGGGGTTATAACATTTATCGTTGTTATTGTATAATTATAATTTGGTTAGTTCTGGTCAAGTTAACATTAAATATTTTGTTAGAGTAAGTTTGCATTATTAATATTTACACAATTAAGGGATGGATTGATGAGAGGGGGACAGTATAAAGTATAAAGAATAGAATTTACACACACACACAAAAGAGATAACAATAGATATGAGCATTTTACAACATGGTCAAATATTAATAACATTAATAATAGGAATAATAATAAAGGTGAACAAATGTGTGGCTCAAGCATGCTAGCTTACCCCACAGCTACACACCTGGATTGTAACGGTTTATATCCCAACGAAAGACGTTATGTAGAACATAGTCAATGAAAGGATTATTTTTATGCACGAGTACATTTTTGTGAATGGGGAAGCAGAAGCGTTACACGCCTTCGGATATGAGCAAAGAAAGTGTATGAAAATGTCAGGGACTTCTTGTACACATGTGAGTAACAATTAATCAGCTGATATATAAGAACAATCAAGACACTAAATGAGTTTTCACCATCTATAGTGTTTATATAGGCGTGGGGACAGCGATTTCAATGTTTGGTGGAATAACAAAATTTGTATCTAAATGGTATTTTTGAGGGCGAATTTCACGGGATTGTCGTGTGTAGCTAGTCACGTGGTCTAAGTCGGATAGATATCTCGTGGAGTTGTACAGGCGACTTTACATGACCACATTATTCTTAAGTGCGTGTGGTAGGAACTCCACGTGGTATCCATGGCAACATGCCGGACGGGACAGTGTAGAAATACTGACCAACATAATCATTGTGTTATTGCGACGGGGTCTTATTTCATTTTAGTCCTATAAATAAGACCCTATACATAACTTAATTATTGCACATTTTATCATTTTCCGGTTATGTAGGTTACATGCAGATTGAACGTAAAATAACAACATAATGAAAGTTTATTGTTAAATGGTCATGAAAACGTCGAATATTTTGCACTAATTTCATAGTGGAGGGAATTTTATAAAAATAGTAGGTTTTAGAATATGGATTACAAAGTTTGCATTGAAGTGATAGTGTGTTTGCGCGCCTTAAAATATGCAGTCTACAAATTAATATATATTTTCAACTAAATGAACGGTTTGATCCTTCAAAAGTTTGTGATAAAAAATTTCTTGATGATCTCAATGTACCATAATATTCTATGCTAATCACCTCTGGTAATCAAAGGACATCTGACTCGAGGCCGCCTAACAAGGACGATCTTTGGCGGAAAATAACGAGTTACTGCAATCTGATTGGTCGACATGGTGTGAAGTTTGCATATTTCAAATAGGCAATGGACATGAATGGATTGATATAGCTACAGGCTTCTCGATTGAATGGTAAGTTTTACGGAAACATTTGTGCATAGTTCATGTCAAGTTTGACCCATTATTGTGTATCACAGCTGACATTGTTATTTATGGCTGTATCCGATGCTGTATCTTGTAAGAAACATTTTAAAATGACGTCGTGGGTGTTTTCAGTCGCTTGATGTGCTGTGGCGGAAGCTATTCAATGATCTATTCGTTTTATAAATTTATTAATTAACTTTTATAAATTTGCTGGGAAGTGAATAGAGAGTATTTCTTAAGTTTTCTATATTAATGGTTTAAACAGATCAGATAATTTGCGATCATGGGTCTGTGTGGGGAGATAATATTGAATTGTGTATATGGCGTTCCCTGTAACAATTTGATCTTACATACAGTTATACATAGATCTATAGAGATCCTTAAGTACGGTCATGGCAGTAATATGGCTTATGTTGCAGACATGATCAGGTGATTTTCGTCAAATTATTGGTATAAGTGTGTTTGTGTATGATTAGAATTTATTTTTTTATTTTTTGGTACAGGTGTGTGTTTGAGGGCTGGGTGAAAGGGTTGGCTGTTGCATTTTTCTGGGGAATTGAGTCATTGACCTCATTACCAGCCAATTGCCCTAATTTGCACATAGTTCACGATTGTGCTATTAAATATGTATTCTTTGATGTGATGACAAATGGTCCAATATCACTTTTCCACAAATTAATTTCTTCTACTAAATTATAACATATAACAGTTCCATTTATTTAACATCAAAACCTGAATATAAGGCAAACACCTACAATAAAACTTTAGATACAATTCAGTTGTTAGGATGTTTTTGTACTTGTGACTGACTTATTATAACAAAGTGACCAATAAATTGGCTGAACCCTTAATAATCTGAATCTTATTAATCTGAAAGATTAGTGTATAACCATTGTGCTCTAGTAATACACCAATGAAACAATTCATATCAAGTATGAAATCCATTGAGAACCATTGGAATTTCATGTGCTTATCATATGATATTGTTAATGAATATATAACCTAAGAAGAATATTTATTTTATTTTTTTAAGTGCATAAATGCCTAGAATATTGGTAAAAATGCAAATTTATAACTTTCAGATGCCTTGATTTAACCACTGGGTACAAGAGCCATATAAACATCAAAACACAGAGAGAAATACAAACCAGGGGCTGTTGTACTTGAGACTTTAATAGTACCAAACAGTTGACTACAAGGAAAAAAGATTTGAACTAAAGGTTAGTGTCTTGTCATTCTGACACCTGTAGGCATATCAAATGTTTGTAGATTCTAGGCTTTTTCTGGGAGTTTTGGGAGAGGTCCCATCACAGGCCTTTTTCTACAGTTCCCACGGGTCAGACTATCTGACCCATTCCCAAAGCCAGATATATGTTTTTTTTCCCAATCAGAAGCACCTATGAAAAATCGTCTACCGGAGCGACCTGGTATGTCTTGAAGCGCTTTGAATAACTCAAGAGATATTAACTCTGGCCATTATTGTCGCTTGTGTAATAAATGTTTGTGGTTCTGACAGTTGATTTAGAAATATTGATTAGAATGCTTGTTTATATGAAATTTAAATATGAAAATTCCCTCAACTGGAGTTGAAGCGATTAAAATTTTCCCAAATTTGCCAAACAATTTTTTCGCTGTACCCATGGCTGGACCAACCAGCACCTCCTTCTTCTTATTAAACAACATTTGATCAGGGCTAGAATGGCTATGTCTTCAACCTGCTTCTGCCGTAGCAATTCTAATGCCACTAGGACTGAGCCTAGTCTTTCTGGTGGAACGTGAGCTATTATGTTCACACACCAAAGTTGCACCTATGATATGGAAGCCTGCAGCGCACTAAATTTGATAAAGTCCTTGCTGGTAGACAAGACTACATACGGCATCGTGCATTGACATGCGTTGTCGTATCTACATGACATACAACGACACATGTCAACACACGATGACGCCAGTAAACACACGACGTCATACGTCAATGCACGACAATTGGTTCTTAGAATTTCGTATGGCGATCTTTTCTCAGGTCCTGCGTCATGGCAGGACCAACGCAAGACTCTCTCCCAACACTACTTTTGTTGTGGCAAGTCCTATGACTACTTGAAACTGTCTGAACCAAGGAGTTCTATGACTTCTCAGTGTGACAGGGGCTTAAGTTTATTCCATCTTAAACAATGTGTTTCAGGTGTCGGCCTGGTGAGCAAGTACTTCTGGGTGGTTGTAGTCTAGGAAGTAGTTCTTAGAAATGTTGAAGTCCCAGATTTAAGGCTGTCTCTGGCTGTACTGATCCAATTTCAGCTGTCTTTATTGTTACTGTGTAACTTATGTGTCATTTCTGCTCATAAAAAGAGTGATTTCTCTTTGTTTTGCAGGACTACATTTGTGCATGGAAGAATTTAAAAAGTGCACCGGTTCGGCAATGTTGACAGTTGTGTACTGAAAATTTGGACAGTGACTGTATAAATAGAATGATAGCAGAAAAGTTCCTAGTTGATGTTGGTGTTTTCTTGCTGTGGATTTACTGGGATAGTGTTGTATTTCAAAACTAGAGATTGCATATCAGCTGGGCCTATTTTATGGAGTTCTAAATTCCAGTGCGAAACTTGAACTTTTACTATAGAATAAAGAGGGCGGAAAAGCACCGGGCCGACACCTTCAGACGTCATAACCCGTCATGAGCACACACAGGTACTTGTAACAATTATATTGATCTTTGTTTGAGGAGGTCAGGCCTATATCAATCAAAATGAACTAGATTTTGCACACTTGATATATAGATGGAATGGACTCACTGAACGAGTGTATACTAAATGATGTCAGAGACTTGTTTATGTGATGACATCATTAAACATATTAAATATGGCTGTATCTGAGATTTTTGACCCAAATGCACTGAGCCTCGATTCTGAGAAAAACGCAATTAAGATGACATTATGTTTTCACATTATGATGTCATGTTTTCACATTAATTGCAACAGTTAATTAAAACATTTCAGTTAAATATTTATGATTGAGTGGCGAGTAGAAGCAAAACCAATTAGCAGTAAACATTTAGACGGGCCCATTTCATAAGGAAAAGAATAATGAAAATATATTTGTAAAATATTATTGTATCTAAAAACATAGTTGCATTAATAAATTTGTGAAACTCAGAAATTTTTGCAGCCTTGATGACCATATTTAAAGTGATGTAATTCCCTGAAAAAATGTAGTTTTGCAGTGACCTACAAATAATCCTGCATTCAGAAGTGTTAATTACTCAATTTCGCCCAGATATGTCATTTGGGCCAAAAATCTCTGACACATTTATCAATGACATTTTTTTGAAGAACGTTTTTTCTTTTATTTACATTTTATAAAAGGTACACTTGATATTAGCGAATTGTTAGATATATTTTATAAATTGGACAATGATAAAATATTCATAGATCTATAGATATTTTAGACATAATGAATTTGTAAATAGGGCTACTTTTTTCGGCTTTTTAATTAAAAAAAGCCTTATTACTTTTGACGCTGCTGTCAATATTAATGAGGTAAATTTAATAATGTGTTTTACCTTATTATGTCGGGTATATGATATTTTTTAAATAGAATATTAAATTTGTGTTCAACTTGTTCAATAAATTTGCTGAGAAATTAGTAACTGGATCAGTCAGTAATTCAATAAAATTTAATCCATCAGTAGGGAGTTGTGTTCATCAACCAATCAATGGTAGGGAGTTGTGTTCATCAATCAATCAATGGTAGGGAGTTGTGTTCATCAATCAATCAATGGTAGGGAGTTGTGTTCATCAATCAATCTAGGGTAGGGAGTTGTGTTCATCAATCAATCTAGGGTAGGGAGTTGTATTCATCAATCAATCAATTGATCAATGGTAGGGAGTTGTATTCATCAATCAATCAATGGTAGGGAGTTGTGTTCATCAATCAATCTAGGGTAGGGAGTTGTATTCATCAATCAATCAATTGATCAATGGTAGGGAGTTGTATTCATCAATCAATCAATGGTAGGGAGTTGTATTCATCAATCAATCAATCAATGGTAGGGAGTTGTATTCATCAATCAATCAATGGTAGGGAGTTGTATTCATCTATCAATCAATGGTAGGGAGTTGTGTTCATCAATCAATCTAGGGTAGGGAGTTGTATTCATCAATCAATCAATGGTAGAGAGTTGTATTCATCAATCAATCAATGGTAGGGAGTTGATTTCATCAATCAATCAATGGTAGGGAGTTGTATTCACATATATAGTCGGTGAGAGAGAAATAGTCATCAGAGCATAGTGAAGATTTAAAATGAAATATTATGGTAGTTACAAAAAGTATGAGTACATGTGCAGTGTAGTTTTCACAGATTTGTAGATTTTTTTTTGACGTAGCGAAGTAGATATATTTTGCCAAGTGAATTTGGAGGCGTTATGATTTTGAAGACATGATAATTATTATAAGTGTTGGCCAATGGCAATAATATCGGCTGAAATATTTTTGTCTGAAGTCTCTATAAAAAGGACAAACTAAGAGGAAATGATATTCTGTTTTGATGGTATTCATTGTACAATAAATGCTTTTTCGTTCTATTTGAGGTATATTGTCATATCGAGGGGTTTCTACCGCAAGATCATGGGACGAAACTCTGAATTTCGACAATGCTACTGGACAATTCGATGATTGTATATTATCCAAATATTTCTCAAAACAAATTTCATGTTTAAATAATATTATACTATATTTCGAAAGTTTATTAGAATTGGTAACATTAGCATACCACTGTTGGAAGTACATATCATATATTCTTTGTTTAATGAGAGACAAGTGGATGTTATGCGGAGACTGATTGAACCAAATATCGTTCAAGCCATATTCATGAAGGAGTGATTTTATTTGAAAAGCCCAATTTCTTCCACTGTACTTTATTGAATTTTCTGCATCTTGTTTCAACATGTTATACGTCGACCGTAATAATTAAACTGCATTCTGGTGATTTTAATATCTATACCCATTACATAATCATTTTGATTTTTCTTATGACAATTAACGGAACTCTACCTAATTCTCCATATAACGCGGTCACATTAGTTGAGCGTTTAACAAACAATATTCGTCGCATGAATGTTTTATGTACTAATTTCAAGTCTGTACATGAGTGAGTACCGATAATTTCTCCACCAAAGTGTAGAATTGATGAGACTAGAGTGTCAAAAAGTTTTTTTTATTAGGTAACTCAATGTTTTCGAAGTATTGCGAATAAATTATTTAAAGCGAGGGATGCATGTTGCGCAATGTCTTTCTGACTACGATGCCAGTTTCCATTTTAATAAAGAAATATATCCAAGTATTTGAAGCTGTTAACAATGGCTAGCTTAGATCCGTATAGATAAAAATCGTGTTTTGTGTGTCTACCTTTTTCAAATATCATAATTTTAGTTTTTTCTGTATTAATTTTCAAGCCCCAAATATTGCAATACTTTTCGATATCATTTAACAGTGCTTGTAAACTTTGTTTAGATTTAGCTAAAACAACTTGGTCATCAGCATAAAGTAAGAGAAATAACTTGAGTTCATTTATAGTGAAAATGTCCTGTAAGTCAGCATTTATATTACTGATAATATCATTCACGAAAAACATAAATAAAAGAGGGGACGTCAGGTCTCCTTGCTTTAATCCTATGTGTGAGTCAAAGAAATTAGAGTGATTTTTTTTATAGCGGAAACATGATTTTACCTCGGATTCGCCCATATGTTATTATAGTCAAACTTTGACTCAAAGTGAAAGTACTGTGATGACGCCACATTCTGCTTGCGGGTTATGCAAAATCTTAGACTCATGTTGCAAGTACCTAAAATATGACTTTGTTCGTACCGCTGGTAAAAATCCCTTCTTAGCGAATCCCGGAGTTCATCTATTAACATGATTGACAGGCGATAGACTCCGACTACCAATGGTGCCACTTGTATACACATGTACTGTAAGTGTATCGAAATTGACGAGGCTGCTGAAGGGGCGGTCAATCATGTAATTAATTATAAATTGGTCGAATTTTATCATCATCTTTCAAATTTTAAAGCAGGAACTCGACATTATGTAAGCATTGTACAAGTGTTTTTTCATATCATGTATTTTCAAGTTTGAAATACTTTGTCATTATGTAGTTGTACAGAATTATTGTATAAATACTTACATATTTGTGAAAGTGAAGTCATTCAACACTGGTTCTATCAGGGTTTTGATATTATATTTTATTGATAGATGTAGGAGTTTAGTCCGAGAACTACTGAGAGATTTGCTATAATATTTCTATTCATTCTCAGATTTTGATGAAATTACCAGGCAACAATATATACTGGTATAAAGAGCTAACCCTCCATTCTGTATTTTAAGAACCTTCGCTTCCTTATGACAGAGCGATCCATTAAGAGGTTAATGTCAACATTTTCAATAGGTAGTGGTCTTATTTCAGAACACTGTTTTTCATTTTTTGGCGGTTTTGAGTATTTTGTATCGTCAAAACCTTTTTCCAAGCTCTTTCTGTCTGTACTACCTATATTGTTCTGGAATGCACATAACTTAAATAAAATGAAATTCCATAACCCCTTAAGTAACAATTATCTCAAGAGGGTCAAACTTTGAAGTTGTTTTTCTCAAAAAGACGAAAAACAAGTTATGGGGTTCTGGAAATAATGCGACTAGATCAATTCACTTGAACCCTAAATGGTCTGGTTTATTGGAATTAGAACCAACAGAAGATGACTGTATCCTGTAGGTTCTTAGAAACTGGGGTTAGCACTTTTGTCCAGTATGTAATTTATATCTGATAATTATTATAGCATCATTTTTCTTATGTCATTTTTCAAATCTCCGTAACAACTGAACTTAATATTGGCATACTAGGAGCTAAAATTTTGAACGAATGTCTTGAGAGTTTTTTGTCGTTATTTCCGTTTATTGTGTTACATAAATAAGTAAATTTAATTTGAAGCTGTTACTTTGTGTGACTGTTGTACAGCGTAGGACAGCGGTAAATTCCAGGTTTTTGTAAGAAAACATTTAAGCTCTGGTTGACAATATTATCAGAATGATGACATTCTTGAATATTTACAACATCTTGCTATTGCGTTATTCTGCAATTGTTTTGCAAAATCTAGTGATACATTATATTCAGTAGCTAAACAGTAAAAGGTATCTGAAAGTCATGAAGATGCAGTGGTTGCGGTTAGAGCACCTGACTCCTGATCTGAAGGTCGTAGGTTCGAGACCTTCTGGGCTTTCGAGACCTACTGGGCTAAGTTTGATCCTGAATTTTCTCAATCATCAATATGGGCACAAGTACTGGTTAGTAATCCTGGGGGAGCAGTCATTGAGAGTGATTATAGTATAAGTTGTAAGAACTTGTTTCATAATTGATGTAAAAACACATGTTTAAACTAAAAGTTGTATTTAGTGGCTTTAAGATGAACTTGCCTGTACGAAATTTACCGCCTGGTTAAAAAAGTCTAAAACCAGGCGTCAAAATGACATGGAATATGTAAATCACCAGGCGTCATTTCTAACCAGGCGTCCTTTTTGACCATGTGTAGTTTTTAAAAAGGAAAGGCGTCATTTTTACCAGGTGTCAATTTTACCCGGCGTTAAAACAGACGTGGAAACCATGTGTAAAGAAAGCAGAAACGAGGCGTCAAATAGAGAAACCAGGTGTCGTATCAACATGGAATTTGTTGCCTATCATGGAATCGAATTGTGCTGTAGCGTTAACTAGGCAATAATCAATAAATTGCCGAAATAAAATCAATAATGAAATATGCAAAACATTTTTGGTTGACATGGATTTGATAAAGAAGACAAAAACAAACCTTGCTTCAAATGTCTGTTTATATATACCTGTTCATATTAATCATGTTCGTGTAACAAACCATTGCCTTAAAAATCACTGAATACTCTCTAAAATGTTCACCAAGAATATGCCTAAGAATGTTAATTTTTAGAACAATGACACCTGTACGAAATTCTCCGCCTGGTTACTAGCAGGAAACCAGGCGTTAAAAAGTCTTAATCCGCCTGGTTTTAGCAGACGGCATCAAATAGCCTAAACTAGGCGTCAAAATGACATGGAATATTTTATTTTGCTATATAATTTGACTGCAAAAATGACAATTTCCTCTGGAAGAACTAGAAAAGGCTTATCACTACAATGTAAACAGATGTGCGACTAAAACCAACATAGTAATCGGACATTTTTGGTTACCCCCTGCGTTCAGTATTCAGTGCCATGAAATATATGCCTATCTTTCGACTGGTCCTGTGGTAAAAATTGCATCACACCCAAGACTTACTGGTTTTCATAAAATGGTTAGTTGAATATGTACATATAATTCATGGACTGGTTAGTTGAATATGTACATATAATTCATGGACTCAAATGCAAATGATGTAACACAGTCTCAGTCTTCAAACTCTTCATAAGCGTTTGAAAACTGAGAATGTGAATGCGATAAGTCTAGGAATGACAACTCTTGAGTGGAAAGAAAAGGCAGTTTTACTGTGAACCAATCAAAAGTGCTTAGACATCGCTTCTAATAATAGAACTAGCAATTCCGACGTAATGTTTATGTTTATAAATTGGCGAATAGGATGCAATTTTTGTCATAAATATGTTAAATAATGATATAGAAATGCTGCTGTTAATATATATTAATATGGCCTTTACAAAAGTTGAATTAGACTATTGAACTTTACTTCAAGGCATAATAACTACAATTTAATTATGCTTAATGATCTACCACAAAGCAATCCGGATATTTCGTCCGGGCAATACGATTGAACAGAAAAACTGCGCACGCACTGGGTCATTTAATGTATTTAAGATGGCGACCTACGGTTAACATCGCTTCTGCATCTTTGATCATGTGACAGTTTCAATTAAATGTCCCTGCTTTCTCTTCATGTTCAATTTAAGATTCAGGGCTGTCTTTTGACAATTTTTTGGGCCGAAATATTTCACAAAGCCATAATTTGGCCTGTGTACTGGTTAGAATACCAGGAACCAGTCATTCAGAGTGATTAGTGTACTGTTAACTTGTAGAATATGTTTTCACTATTAAGGTAAAAAAACATTTAGACTGCAATGTTTACACTGTATGAGATCAAGCTTCATTCTGAAGGAATAATTAAGGCTACATTTTAAATGCATCTGTTTCAGACAGGTGAGCTTATGTCATAGCTTCCTCGGCATCGGTTGTCTGTCGTCCGTTGTTTTTTGTTAAAGTCTACTATTTCTCAGTTACTATTCATGGTAGAGCTTTGAAACTTAATGTAATTGTCTGACATCATGTTTATTTCTTAACTCACAACTCAACAAAAGTCTTCAGGGGCGGTTTCCAACACCATCCCACCCCCCTCCCCCCAAAAGAATTTTTACTTTTTCATGTTTTTTTCATGGCTAAACTCACAACAACAACAACAAAGGTCTTCCGGGAGCCCCCCAACCCCCCCCACCCCCTCTTGTTTATATTTTTATTGATATAATTTCGAAAAAAAACTTGATAGCATCAGCTAGTATACTTTCTCGCCTTTCCAAAAATACATTTGATATTAAAAAATTCTTAACAGAATTTTGTGTGCATTTACCGGAATGTATAATATCATCAAAAGTCATTCTACATCTACAACTTTACTAATACAGTGTATAGAGTTAATCCATAAATGTGTATATTGATAAACTTGGGAACTTCACCACCTTAACCACAGAACAAACACATTATCATCAAAACTATTCTGATTTCTTCAGTACATTCATTTATAAACACAGTACTTGTTGAATTACCTACGAGTCATGTTTTGATCATGAGGAACACGAAAAAATGATATACATGTGCTGGGTTAATGATGTTGACCCAGGGGTGGTCAAGATGCTGGATCTTGTCTGAGATTATCTTGTTATCCAACATCCCATATAAATAATTTTTTATTCTTCAAATTACAAACTTTCTAGTCAATGTTTATTGTTGAGGTTTGATTGCATGAAATACTGTAATAGTTTTTGAGTGTTTATATTATAATGTTATTATAACAAAAAGTCAATGATTCACAAGATATACCAACTTGAAAACTAATGGTAAAACCTTACTACTGATATAATATTGAAGTACAGTAGATAATGTTATAATTTGTAAACAAACAAGTCACTAGATCTATACCAAGTAAACAAATCCAAAGCCCAGGCCTTGAGTGCTCACAGTGCTTTGATATAAAACTGGTTCAGGTGTGTATTGAGTGATCAATTTCAGTATGTTTTTGTATTGACCTGCTGAGTTACTTTGTTCACTCATATTTGTTACTGACTCATTCATTGGTTGACAGAATTGGTTCGTCCTTGGTGGGAAACCATTAGTTGTTGGTGACAAGCAGGACTTGCACACATGGACAATTTGTGATTGGACTTTACTATATTCTAATAATTCAATTATGGATTGTGTGTTGTGTAACAGATGATGAATTTGCAGTTAGTATGTTTCTATTTCTCTCTTTGAAATGGCTGTATTTGTAGTTGTTTTGTCATAGATTGTTTGCTTCCCAAAACTCACATAGGCAATGTACTGTGGAGTTGTTTTATCATATAGAATGTTTGATTATCATGGACATAGGCAATGTATTGTATAGTTACTTTATCATAAAATGTCTGAAGATGGTGGACATAAGGCAGTGAGTCTGTATCGTATAGTTGCTTTATCATAGAATGCCTTCGTTATGATGATGGACATAAGGCATAATGTTTGGGGCATTTGTTTTATCATAAAATGCCTAATGATGGTAGACAATTAGCCAATGTGTTGTATAGTTGCTTTATCATATAATGCCTAATGATGGTGGACATAGGCAATGTTTTGTTGAGTTGTTTTATCATAGAATGCCTATTGATGGTGGACATAAGGCATTGTTTGGTGTAGTTGTTTTATCACAGAAGCCTAATGATGCTGGACATAGGCAATGTTTGGTGTAGTTGTTTTATAATAGAAGCCTAATGATGCTGGACATAAGGCAATGTTTGGTGGAGTTGTTTTATCATAGAAGCCTAATGATGCTGGATAAACGACAATGTATTGTGTAGTTGTTTTATCATAGAATGCCTAATGATGGTGGACATAGGCAATGTCTTGTGTAGTTGCTTTATCATAGAATGCCTAATGATGGTGGACATAAGGCAATGTCTTGTGTAGTTGTTTTATCATAGAATGCTGAATGATGGTGGACATAGGCAATGTCTTGTGTAGTTGCTTTATCATAGAATGCCTAATAATGGTGGACATAAGGCAATGTATCTTGGAGTTTTTTATCATAGAATGCCTAATGATGGTGGACATAGGCAATGTATCGTGGAGTGGTTTTATCATAGAAGCCTAATGATGGTGGACATAGGCAATGTCTTGTGCAGTTGCTTTATCATAGAATGCCTAATGATGCTGGACATAGGCAATGTTTGGTGTAGTTGTTTTATCACAGAATGCCTAATGATGGTGGGCATAAGGCAATGTCTTGTGTAGTTGTTTTATCACAGACTGCCTAATGATGGTGGGCATAAGGCAATGTCTTGTGTAGTTGTTTTATCATAGAATGCAGAATGATGGTGGACATAGGCAATGTCTTGTGTAGTTGCTTTATCATAGAATGCCTAATGATGCTGGACATAGGCAATGTCTTGTGTAGTTGCTTTATCATAGAATGCCTAATGATGCTGGACATAGGCAATGTCTTGTGTAGTTGCTTTATCATAGAATGCCTAATGATGCTGGACATAGGCAATGTCTTGTGTAGTTGCTTTATCATAGAATGCCGAATGATGGTGGACATAGGCAATGTTTTGTTGAGTTGTTTTATCATAGAATGCTGAATGATGGTGGACATAAGGCAATGTCTTGTGTAATTGCTTTATTATAGAATGCCTAATAATGGTGGACATAAGGCAATGTATCTTGGAGTTTTTTTATCATAGAATGCCTAATGATGGTGGACATAGGCAATGTATCGTGGAGTGGTTTTATCATAGAAGCCTAATGATGCTGGACATAAGGCAATGTATAGTGGAGTTGTTTTATCATAGAAGCCTAATAATGGTGGACATAGGCAATGTATAGTGGAGTTGTTTTATCATAGAAGCCTAATGATGGTGGACATAAGGCACTGTATAGTGTAGTTGTTTTATCATAGGATGACTAATGATGGTGGACATAAGGCACTGTATATAGTGTAGTTGTTTTATCATAGAAGTCTAATGATGGTGGATAAAGGGCAATGTTTGGTGTAGTTGTTTTATCATTGAAGCCTAATGATGGTGGACATAGGCAATGTCTTGTGTAGTTGCTTTATCATAGAATGCCTAATGATGCTGGACATAGGCAATGTCTTGTGTATGTGCTTTATCATAGAATGCCTAATGATGCTGGACATAGGCAATGTCTTGTGTAGTTGCTTTATCATAGAATGCCTAATGATGCTGGACATAGGCAATGTCTTGTGTAGTTGCTTTATCATAGAATGCCGAATGATGGTGGACATAGGCAATGTTTTGTTGAGTTGTTTTATCATAGAATGCTGAATGATGGTGGACATAAGGCAATGTCTTGTGTAATTGCTTTATTATAGAATGCCTAATAATGGTGGACATAAGGCAATGTATCTTGGAGTTTTTTTATCATAGAATGCCTAATGATGGTGGACATAGGCAATGTATCGTGGAGTGGTTTTATCATAGAAGCCTAATGATGCTGGACATAAGGCAATGTATAGTGGAGTTGTTTTATCATAGAAGCCTAATAATGGTGGACATAAGGCAATGTATAGTGGAGTTGTTTTATCATAGAAGCCTAATGATGGTGGACATAAGGCACTGTATAGTGTAGTTGTTTTATCATAGGATGACTAATGATGGTGGACATAAGGCACTGTATATAGTGTAGTTGTTTTATCATAGAAGTCTAATGATGGTGGATAAAAGGCAATGTTTGGTGTAGTTGTTTTATCATTGAAGCCTAATGATGGTGGACATAAGGCAATGTATTGTGTAGTTGTCTTATCATAGAAGCCTAATGATGGTGGACATAAGGCACTGTATAGTGTAGTAGTTTTATCATAGAAGCCTAATGATGGTGGACATAAGGCACTGTATAATGTAGTTGTTTTATCATAGAAGCTTAATGATGGTGGACATAAGGCTATGTATTGTGTAGTTGCTTTATCATAGAAGCCTAATGATGCTGGACATAAGGCACTTGTCGCTATATTTCTAGAGGGACGTAAGTCATTTTTTGGCCAAATTGAGTATTTGGTATCAAAATGACCGTCTTTTCAAGCCCTACATGATGGTGGTATTAGTGTCCTTGTAAAACTATTAGAAATTGGCTAAACGCCAGTTCCACAAGGTTGTAACTCGCGTAATGTAGTTAGAAATTATTTCCACAGTGCCATTGCAAATGAACCAATCGGATTCAAGAACACTAAACAACTATGGAGATAATCTCATGCTCAGAGAGTTTTTTGCAAATTTTGATGATCTTTTTTAATCTGAATAATGACAAAAATGTAAGTATTATCTGAAGAGTTATTTCTTGTTCAATGTGTTCTAATAGATGGTAGTTTTCATTTGTCTGCAATTCTTTTTGATTGTGTGTATCACCAATGTAAACAAAACCGAACAAGGTTCGGATACATACACAATTCGGATAAAACCTACTTCAACACCTTTTTTTATAAAATTGGTTATTGTAGATGATTTTACCAAAAACACTAAAGATGTTGAGTGCAGTTTAGATTATACTGTACTATTATTTCCAAATAAATTTGTGTTTTAACACACTTTAAATGTGATATTATGCATGACTATTATAATGCATTGAAACAATTTTGACTATATCACCTTGTTTGTGTCATGAAAAAGTAGATAAACGAACCATATTGCTCCGGGGTGTTAAACAAATTCTATGGCCTTTATACTTTTTCTATCATGCAATATTATCGGTAAGTATTGTCAGATTCTAGCCATACAGCAGATCAAACTTTTACTGTATATGTTTCAGGATATCAATATCTGACCTGCCGAATGATGTTCTCGTACTCATATTTGGGTTTATTCGACTTCAAGAACTGTTAACAGTAGTGAACAGAGTGTGTACAATATTCTACAATTTAATAAGAGATTCTTCAAATGTGTGGACAATAGAATTTGAGTACCCTATTCAAGTTACAAAACATGATTTAAAACTGATCATATCTCATTCTACAAAGATAGAAGATCTTATTCTTCCATGTACGGTATTTTCATGTACCATTCCTGAAATAGACTGGGCATTAACAAGGGCTGACTTCAAATCATTAGTTTGGTTGGACTTAACAGAAGCGACGATTTCAACACTGTGTTTTCTAAACGAAGCACAAAATTTGATGTTTGTGAATCTGCCTGGATGCAAAAACAGAGAGACAGAACGATCGTAGGGACATAAATCGGATAGTGGCGTGTTTCGATCTTGAAAAGGTTATAGTAATTCCAAAAGCAAATGTTAAATTATGCACGTTCAATCTCACAGCTCACTGTTCAATCGATGGAACAGCATATAATGCCATTTGGAATGAGGCAATCGCAGGACGTGGAGCAAATGAGATTGTCAGTGCGATTGTTACTATTCTGAGGGCGATCAAAATGAAGAATCCATATATCAAATCTTTTATACTGTGGTCGGACTCCTGCGTTCCTCAGAATTAAAACTCCATTATGTGTTTTGCTCTGAAAAGATTTATGAATGACCACGATGTAGAAACACTAGTTCAGAAGTTCTGCTGCCCAGGCCATTCTAGCATCTAGGAAGTGGACCGCATTCATAGTAGTATTGAAAAAACATTACGCTTTGCTGAGGTTTATAGCCCAGTGTCTCTAATAAGGAATCTAAAAACGACTCGTCGAAGGAATCCCTTTGTCATAATACAAATTCAAAAACACCACTTTCACGATTATCAAAAGGCAATATTGTCTCTGAAATTTCATGGGATACCATTTACAAAAGTGAAATGCTTGAAGTACACATCAACTGAACCATTAGGTGTGAGTTTTCTATTGTGTTTTGCAGATGAGGACTTCAAACATTCAGTAATTGGAAACAGAGTTACACGTACATGTGGGCCATGCCAATTTCTTCTGGTTCCACAGGTTCTGTCGAAAGTGCCTGTGATTTCAAAGGAGAAAAAGAAAGACCTGACCAGCATGATGAAATACATGCCGGAGGTTGACCGGCAGTTTTATAAAGTTATGAAACTAGTCTCAGTTTAAGGGTTTCGACCAAATTAAATACAAGTGATTGGTTATAGTAAGGAAACTTGTATAACGTTCTAGTCAATTTGTTTTTTGTTTTTACTAGTCATGCAGTGTTACTGACTTGACTACGAGTTTGCTTGTTTTGACTCTTGAAACTTTTTGACTGCAGTATAAATAAGTTTTGCAGCCTGGATATATTCAAGACACAAAAGGCTGAACATAAACAATGTGTAAACTGAGTCAAAAGATGTTTTATTTAATGTATAATTTTCAACGTAAACAATTTCATTTATAAAAGTTATGTGGACTATAGAAGTGGTTAGCACGATTTTCAACCCTAAAATAAAACAAAATGTGTACATAAGTATCACATAACGAAATGTATTTGTACATTATATAATTGAGTAAGTTCACTTCATATAAAACGAAATTCCATTTTGTTTTTTTAAAATCTGTTTTAATGATGCATATTTTGCGAGTGAAAATCAATGGTTATTGCCCTCTTATAATCTTGATACTCATTTTCATGGACTAATATCTTTAAATAAACGTTTCAACTGTTTTTGTATTTCAAAATTTTAAGTCGTTGTTTGTCATTTCGAGAAGAAGTTTATTTCTGTGTTTAAGTTATAATTTAACTGTTTTGATATTGAAAGTGATGTTATTTTTTGTTCATTTTAAATGTTTTGTTCAATTTGTTGTTAAAATAAACAATGGTTTTATTCAAATCTTTTATTGTTTTATATTATAATTGCATAGTGAAATGCTTCTTGGTTTCTTATCCATTCAGACGTATGTCTTAATTTATGCTTTTTTGTAACTTCCAAAGAGTCGTAAGTCAATGTGGCATTTTGGAATTATCTAAAATGCACCATTGGTTTCCAAAAGAGGTATAAAAATAATTTGTTTTTCTTAATAAAATAATTAATAATTACTTAATATTTATAAAAAATCAGAGTCATACAGATAAACACAAACGCCACCAGCATGCCAAATTTCATGACAATTCAGCTTATTATAAAAAAGTTATTAACTTGTGAAACGTTGAAAGCGATTTTCTCAAAACTGTAAATTTGGACATACAACCCTGCGGAAATAGAGCGACGCACTGTATAGTGTAGTTGCTTTATCATAGAAGCCTAATGATGTTGGACATAAGGCATTGTTTGGTGTAGTTGTTTTATCATAGAAGCCTAATGATGCTGGACATAAGGCAATGTTTGGTGGAGTTGTTTTATCATAGAAGCCTAATGATGGTGGATAAACGGCAATGTTTGGTGTAGTTGTTTTATCATAGAAGCCTAATGATGCTGGACATAGGCAATGTTTGGTGTAGTTGTTTTATCACAATATATTCCACTGAGTCTTAGCAGTATGTTCCCTTGTATCTAAGCAATGTGTTCCCTTGTATCTAAGAAGTATGTCCCCTTGGATCTAAGCAATATATTCCATTGAGTCATAGCAGTATGTTCCCATGTATCTAAGTAATATATTCCATTGAGTCTCAGCAGTATGTTCCCTTGGATCTAAGCAGTATGTTCCCTTGAATCTACGCAATATGTTCCCTTGTATCTAAGTAATATATTCCATTGAGTCTTAGCAATATGTTCCCCTGTATCTGAGTAATATATTCGATAGAGTCTTAGCAGTATGTTCCCTTGTATCTAAGTAATATATTCCATTGAGTCTTAGCAATATGTTCCCTTGTATCTGAGTAATATATTCCATTGAGTCTTAGCAGTATGTATCCTTGGATCTAAGCAATATGTTCCCTTGTATCTAAGCAATATATTCCATTGAGTCATAGCAGTATGTTCCCTTGGAACTAAGCAATAAGTTCCATTAAGTCATAGTAGTATGTTCCTTTGTATCTAAGAAATATATTCCATTGAAGTTAGTAGTATGTTCCCATGGATCTAAGCAGTATGTTCCCTTGTATCTAAGCAATATGTTCCCTTGTATCTAAGTAATATATTCAATTGAGTCTTAGCAGTATGTTCTCTTGTATCTAAGCAATATGTCCCCTTGTATCTAAGTAAAATATTCCATTGATTCTTAGCAGCATGTTCCCTTGGATCTAAGCAGTATGTTCCTTTGTATCTAAGCAATATGTTCCCTTGTATCTAAGTAATATATTCCATTGAGTCTTAGCAGTATGTTCTCTTGTATCTACGCAATATGTTCCCTTGTATCTAAGTAATATGTTCCATTGAGTCTTAGCAATACGTTCCCTTGTATCTGAGTAATATATTCCATTGAATCTTAGCAGTATGTTTCCTTGGATCTAAGCAATATGTTCCCTTGTATCTAAGCAGTATGTTCCCTTGTATCTAAGCAATATGTTCGATTGTATCTAAGCAATATATTTCATTGAGTCTTAGCAGAATGTTCCCGTGTATCTAAGCAATACGTTCCCTTGTATCTGAGTAATATATTCCATTGAGTCTTAGCAGTATGTTCCCTTGGATCTAAGCAATATGTTCCCTTCTATCCAAGCAATATATTCTATTGAGTCATTGCAGTATGTTCCCTTGGATCTAAGCAGTATGTCCCCTTGTATCGTAATATATTCCACTGAGTCTTAGCAGTATGTTCTCTTCTATCTAAGCAATATGTTCCATTGTATCTAAGTAAAATATTCTATTGAGTCTTAGCTGTATGTTCCCTTGGATCTAAGCAGTATGTTCCCTTGTATCTACACAATATATTCCCTTGTATCTAAGTAATATATTCCATTGAGTCTTAGCAATATGTTCCATTGTATCTGAGTAATATATTCCACTGAGTCTTAGCAGTATGTTCCCTTGGATCTAAGCAATATGTTCCCTTGTATCTAAGCAATATATTCCACTGAGTATTAGCTGTATGTTCCCTTGGATCTAAGCAATATGTTCTCTTGTATTTAAGCAATATATTCCATTGAGTCTTTGCAGTATGTTCCCTTGGATCTAAGCTGTATGTCCCCTTGTATCGTAATATATTCCACTGAGTCTTAGCAGTATGTTCCCTTGTATCTAAGCAATATGTTCCCTTGTACATGTATCTAAGCAGTATGTCCCCTTGGATCTAAGCAAGATATTCCATTGAGTCTTAGCAGTATGTTCCATTGGATCTAAGCAATATGTTCCAATGAGTGCTAGCAATATGTTCCCTTGTATCTAAGTAATATATTCCATTGAGTCTTAGCAGTATGTTCCATTGGATCTAGGCAATACGTTCCCTTGTATCTAAGCAATATATTCCATTGAGTCTTAGCAGTATGTTCCCTTGGATCTAAGCAATATGTTCCCTTGCATCTAAGTAATATATTCCGTTGAGTCTTTGCAGTATGTTCCCTTGGATCTAAGCAATATGTTCTCTTGTATCTAAGTAATATATTCCATTGAGTCTTAGCAGTATTTTCCCTTGTATCTAAGCAATATGTTCCCTTGTATCTAATTAATATATTGCATTGAGTCTTAGCAGTATGTTCTCAAGTATCTTAGCAATATGTTCCCTTGTATCTAAGTAAAATATCCCATTGAGTCTTAGCAGTATGTTCCCTTGTATATAAGCAGTATGTTCCCTTGTATGTAAGCAGTATGTTCCCTTGTATCTAAGCAATATGTTCCCATTTATCTAAGTAATATATTCCATTGAGTCTTAACAGTATGTTCTCTTGTATCTAAGCAATATGTTCCCTTTTATCTAAGTAATATAATCCATTGAGTCTTAGCAATATGTTCCCTTGTATCTGAGTAATATATTCCATTGAGTCTTAGCAGTATGTTCCCTTGGATCTAAGCAGTATGTTCCCTTGTATCTAAGCAATATGTTCCCTTGTATCTAAGTAATATATTCCATTGAGTCTTAGCAGTATGTTCTCTTCTATCTAAGCAATATGTTCCATTGTATCTAAGTAAAATATTCCATTGAGTCTTAGCATTATGTTCCCTTGGATCTAAGCAGTATGTTACCTTGTATCTAAGCAATGTGTTCCCTTGGATCTAAGCAATATGTTCCCTTGTATCTAAGCAGTACTTTCCTTTGTATCTAAGCAATATGTTCCCTTGTATCTAAGCAATATATTCCATTGAGTCTTAGCAGTATATTCCCTTTAATCTAAGCAATACGTTCCCTTGTATCAAAGTAAAATATTCCATTGAGTCTTAGCAGTATGTTCCCTTGGATCTAAGCAGTATGTCCCCTTGTATCTAAGCAGTATGTCCCCTTGGATCTAAGCAATTGATTCCATTGAGTCTTAGCAGTATGTTCCCTTGGATCTAAGCAATATGTTCCCTTGTATCTAAGTAATATATTCCATTGAGTCTTAGCAGTATGTTCCCTTGAATCTAAGCAATATGTTCCCTTGTATCTAAATAATACATTCCATTCAGTCTTAGCAGTATGTTCCTTTGTATCTAAGTAATATATTCCAAAGAGTCTTAGCAGTATGTTCCATTTTATCTAAGCAATATGTTCCCTTGTATCTAAGTAATATATTCCATTGAGTCTGAGCAGTATGTTCCCTTGTATCTAAGCAATATGTTCCCTTGTATCTAAGTAATATATTCCATTGATTCTTAGCAGCATGTTCCCTTGTATCTAAGCAATATGTTCCCTTGTATCTAAGCAATATATTCCATTGAGTCTTAGCAGTATTTTCCCTTGTATCTAAGCAATATGTTCCCTTGTATCTAAGTAATATATTCCATTGAGTCTTAGCAGTATGTTCTTTTTTATCTAAGGATTAAGTTCCCTTGTATCTAAGCAATATATTCCATTGAGTCTTAGCAGTATGTTCAATCGGGTCTAAGCAATATATTCCATTGAGTCTTAGCAGTATATTCCCTTGTATCTAAGCAATATGTCGCCTTGTATCTAAGTATTATATTCCACTGAGTCTTAGCAGTATATTCCCTTGGATCTAAGCAATATGTTCCCTTGTATCTAAGCAATATATTCCATTGAGTCTTAGCAGTATGTTCCCGTGGATCTAAGCAGTATGTCACCTTGTATTTAGGTAATATATTCCAGTGAGTCTTAGCAGTATGTTCCCTTGTATCCAAGCAATATGTTCTCTTGTATCTAAGCAGTATGTCCCATTGGATCTAAGCAATATATTCCATTGAGTCTTAGCAGTATGTTCCCTTGGATCTAAGCAATATGTTCCATTGAGTCTTAGCAGTATGTTCCCTTGTATCTAAGTAATATATTCCATTGAGTCTTAACAGTATGTTCTCTTGTATCTAAGCAATATGTTTCCTTGTATCTAAGTAAAATATTCCCTTGAGTCTTAGCAGTATGTTCCCTTGAGTCTTAGCAGTATGTTCCCTTGGATCTAAGCAACAGTTTCCTTGTATCTAAGTAATATATTCCATTGAGTCTGAGCAGTATGTTCCCTTGTATCTAAGCAATATGTTCCCTTGTATCAAAGTAATATATTCCATTGAGACTGAGCAGTATGTTCCATTGTATCTAAGCAATATCTTCCCTTGTATCTAAGCAATATATTCCAAAGAGTCTTAGCAGTATTTTCCCTTGTATCTAAGCAATATGTTCCCTTGTATCTTAGTAATATATTCCATTGAGTCTTAGCAGTATGTTCTTTTTTATCTAAGGAATAAGTTCCCTTGTATCTAAGCAATATATTCCATTGTTTCTTAGCAGTATGTTCAATCGGGTCTAAGCAATATATTCCCTTGAGTCTTAGCAGTATGTTTCCGTGGATCTAAGCAGTATGTCACCTTGTATCTAGGTAATATATTCCAGTGAGTCTTAGCAGTATGTTCCCTTGTATCCAAGCAATATGTTCTCTTGTATCTAAGCAGTATGTCCCATTGGATCTAAGCAATATATTTCATTGAGTCTTAGCAGTATGTTCCATTGGATCTAAGCAATATGTTCCATTGAGTCTTAGCATTATGTTCCCTTGTATCTAAGTAATATATTCCATTGAGTCTTAGCAGTATGTTCTCTTGTATCTAAGCAATATGTTCCCTTGTATCTAAGTAAAATATTCCATTGAGTCTTAGCAGTATGTTCCCTTGGATCTAAGCAACAGTTTCCTTGTATCTAAGCAATATGTTTCCTTGGATCTAAGCTATATGCTCCCTTGTATCTAAGTAATATATTCCACTGAGTCTTAACAGTATGTTCCCTTGTATCTAAGCAATATGTTCCCTTGTATCTAAGCAATATATTCCATTGAGTCTTAGCAGTATGTTCCCTTGTATCTAAGCAATGCGGTCCCTTGTATCTAAGTAATATGTTCCATTGAGTCTTAGCAGTATGCTCCCATGGATCTAAGCAGTATGTTCCATTGTATGTAAGCAATATGTTTCCTGTTATCTCAGTAATATATTCCATTGAGTCTTAGCAGTATGTTCCCTTTTATCTAAGCAATATGTTCCCTTGTATCTAAGTAATATATTCCATTGAGTCTTAGCGGTATGTTCCCTTGGATATACGCAATATGTTCCCTTTTATCTAAGCAATATATTCTATTGAGTCTTAGCAGTATGTCCCCTTGTATCTAAGCAATATGTTTCCTGTTGTCTAAGTAATATATTCCATTGAGTCTTAGCAGTATGTTCCCTTTTATCTTAGCAATATGTTTCCTTGTATCTAAGTAATATATTCCATTGAGTCTTAGTATGTTCCCTTGTATCTAAGTAATATGTTCCCTTGTATCTAAGTAAAATATTCCATTGAGTCTTAGCAGTATGTTCCCTTGGATCTAAGCAGTATAATTCCTTGTATCTAAGCAATATGTTTCCTTGGATCTAAGCAATATGTTCCCTTGTATCTAAGCAGTACGTTCCCTTGTTCCCTTGTATCTATGCAATATGTTCCCTTGTATCTAAGTAATATATTCCACTGAGTCTTAGCAGTATGTATCCTGGATCTTCGCAATATGTTCCTTTGTATCTAAGCAATATATTCCATTGAGTCTTAGCAGTATTTTCCCTTGTATCTAAGCAATACGTTCCCTTGTATCTAAGTAATATATTCCATTGTGTCTTAGCAGTATGTTCCCTTGTATCTAAGCAATACTTTCCCTTGTATCTAAGTAATATATTCCATTGAGTCTTAGCAGTATGTTCCCTTGGATCTAAGCAATATGTCCCCTTGTATCTAAGTAATATATTCCATTGAGTCTTAGCAGTATGTTCCCATGTATCTAAGCAGAATGTTCCCTTGTATCTAAGCAATATGTTTCCTGTTATCTAAGTAATATATTTCATTGAGTCTTAGCAGTATGTTCCCTTTTATCTAAGCAATATGTTCCCTTGTATGTAAGTAATATATTCCATTGAGTCTTAGCAGTATGTTCCCTTGAATATACGCAATATGTTCCCTTTTATCTAAGCAATATATTCTATTGAGTCTTAGCAGTATGTCCCCTTGTATCTAAGCAATATGTTTCCTGTTATCTAAGTAATATATTCCATTGAGTCTTAGCAGTATGTTCCCTTGTATCTAAGTAATATGTTCCCTTGTATCTAAGTAAAATATTCCATTGAGTCTTAGCAGTATGTTCCCTTGGATCTAAGCAGTATGATTCCTTGTATCTAAGCAATATGTTTCCTTGGATCTAAGCTATATGTTCCCTTGTATCTAAGCAGTACGTTCCCTTGTTCCCTTGCATCTATGCAATATGTTCCCTTGTGTCTAAGTAATATATTCCACTGAGTCTTAACAGTATGTATCCTTGGATCTTAGCAATATGTTCCTTTGTATCTAAGCAATATATTCCATTGAGTCTTAGCAGTATGTTCCCTTGTATCTAAGCAATACGTTCCCTTGTATCTAAGTAATATATTCCATTGAGTCTTAGTAGTATGTTCCCTTTTATCTAAGCAATACGTTCCCTTTGTATCTAAGCAATATAATCCATTGAGTCTTAGCAGTATGTTCCCTTGTATCTAAGCAATACGTTCCTTGTATCTAAGTAATATATTCCATTGAGTCTTAGCAGTATGTTCCCTTTGATCTAAGCAATATGTCCCCTTGTATCTAAGTAATATGTTCCACTGAGTCTTAGCAGTATGTTCCCTTGTATCTAAGCAATATGTCCCCTTGTATCTAAGTAATATATTCCATAGAGTCTTAGCAGTATGTTCACTTGTATCTAAGCAATATCTTCCCTTGTATCTAAGCAATTTATTCCATTGAGTCTTCGCAGTATGTTCCCTTGGATCTAAGCAGTATGATTCCTTGTATCTAAGCAATATGTTTTCTTGGATCTAAGCAATATGTTCCCTTGTATCTAAGCAGTACGTTCCCTTGTATCTAAGTAATATGTTCCCTTGTATCTAAGCAATATATTCCACTGAGTCTTAGCAGTATGTATCCTTGGATCTAAGCAATATGTTCCTTTTTATCTAAGCAATATATTCCATTGAGTCTTAGCAGTATGTTCCCTTGTATCTAAGCAATACGTTCCCTTGTATCTAAGTAATATATTCCATTGAGTCTTAGCAGTATGTTCCCTTGGATCTAAGCAATATGTCCACTTGTATCTAAGCAATATATTCCATTGAGTCTTAGCAGTGTGTTCCCTTGGATCTAAGCAGAATGTCCCCTTGGTTCTAATCAATATATTCCATTGAGTCTTAGCAGTATGTTCCCTTGGATCTAAGCAATATGTTCCATTGAGTCTTAGCCCTATGTTCCCTTGTATCTAAATAATATATTCCATTGAGTCTAAGCAGTATGTTCCCTTGGATTTAAGCAGTATGTTCCCTTGTATCTAAGCAATATGTTCCCATGTATCTAAGTAATATATTCCGTTGAGTCTCTTAGCAGTATGTTCCCTTCGATCTACGCAGTATGTTCCCTTGTATCTAAGCAATATGTTCCCATGTATCTAAGTAATATATTCCAATGAGTCTTAGCAGTATGTTCTCTTGTATCTAAGCAATATGTTCCCTTGTATCTAATTAAAATATTCCATTGAGTCTTAGCAGTATGTTCCCTTGGCTCTAAGCAGTATGTTCCCTAGTATCCAAGCAATATGTTCTCTTGTATCTAAGTAATATATTCCATTGAGTCTTAGCAGTATGTTCCCTTGGATCTAAGCAATATGTTCCATTGAGTCTTAGCATTATGTTCCCTTGCATCCAAGTAATATATGCCATTGAGTCTTAGCAGTATGTTCCCTTGTACATGTATCTAAGCAGTATGTTCCCTTGTATCTAAGCAGTACGTTCCCTTGTATCTAAGCAATATGTTCCCTTGTATATAAGTAATATATTTCACTGATTCTTAGCAGTATGTATCCTGGATCTAAGCAATATGTTCCTTTGTATCTAAGCAATATATTCCATTGAGTCTTTGCAGTATGTTCCCTTGGATCATAGCAGTATGTCCCCTTGTATCGTAATATATTCCACTGAGTCTTAGCAGTATGTTCCCTTGGATCGATGCAATATGTTCCCTTTCATCTAAGTAATATATTCCATTCAGTCTTAGCAGTATGTTCCCTTGTATCTAAGTAATATATTCCATTGAGTCTTAGCAGTATGTTCCCTTGGATATACGAAATATGTTCCCTTTTATCTAAGCAATATATTCTATTGAGTCTTAGCAGTATGTCCCCTTGTATCTAAGCAATGTGTTTCCTGTTATCTAAGTAATATATTCCATTGAGTCTTAGCAGTATGTTCCCTTTTATCTAAGCAATATGTTTCCTTGTATCTAAATAATATATTCCATTGAGTCTTAGCAGTATGTTCCCTTGTATCTAAGTAATATGTTCCCTTGTATCTAAGTAAAATATTCCATTGAGTCTTAGCAGTATGTTCCCTTGGATCTAAGCAGTATGATTCCTTGTATCTAAGCAATATGTTTCCTTGGATCTAAGCTATATGTTCCCTTGTATCTAAGCAGTACGTTCCCTTGTTCCCTTGCATCTATGCAATATGTTCCCTTGTATCTAAGTAATATATTCCACTGAGTTTTAACAGTATGTATCCTTGGATCTTAGCAATATGTTCCTTTGTATCTAAGCAATATATTCCATTGAGTCTTAGCAGTATGTTCCCTTGTATCTAAGTAATACGTTCCCTTGTATCTAAGTAATATATTCCATTGAGTCTTAGCAGTATGTTCCCTTGTATCTAAGCAATATCTTCCTTTGTATCTAAGCAATATATTCCATTGAGTCTTAGCAGTATGTTCCCTTGTATCTAAGCAATACGTTCCCTTGTATCTAAGTAATATATTCCATTGAGTCTTAGCAGTATGTTCCCTTTCATCTAAGTAATATATTCCATTCAGTCTTAGCAGTATGTTCCCTTGTATCTAAGTAATATATTCCATTGAGTCTTAGCAGTATGTTCCCTTGTATCTAAGCAATATGTTTCCTGTTATCAAAGTAATATATTCCATAGAGTCTTAGCAGTATGTTCCCTTGTATCTAAGCAATACGTTCCCTTGTATCTAAGTAATATATTCCACTGAGTCTTAGCAGTATGTTCCCTTGGATCTAAGCAATATATTCCCTTGTATCCAAGCAATATATTCCATTGAGTCTTAGCAGTATGTTCCCTTTCATCTAAGCAGTATGTCCCCTTGTATCTAAGTAATATATTCCATTGAGTCTTAGCGGTATGTTCCCTTGTATCAAAGCAATACGTTCCCTTGTATCTAAGTAATATATTCGATTGAGTCTTAGCAGTTTGATCCCTTGTATCTAAGCAGTATGTCCCCTTGCATCTAAGTAATATATTCCACTGAGTCTTAGCAGTATGTTCCCTTGTATCTAAGCAGTATGTCCCCTTGTATCTAAGTAATATATTCCATTGAGTCTAAGTAATATATTCCATTGAGTTGTAGCAGTATGTTCCCGTGTATCTAAGTAATATGTCCCCTTGTATCTAAGTAATATATTCCACTGAGTCTTAGCAGTATGTTCCCTTGTATCTAAGCAATGCGTTCCCTTGAATCTAAGTAATATATTCCATTGAGTCTTAGCAGTATTTTCCCTTGTATCTAAACAATATGTCCCCTTGTATCTAAGTAATATATTCCACTGAGTCTTAGCGGTATGTTCACTTGGATCTACGCATTATGTTCCCTTGTATCTAAGTAATATATTCCATTGAGTCTAGCAGTATGTTCCCTTGTATCTAAGCAACATTTTTCCTGTTATCTAAGTAATGTTCCCTTGTATCTAAGCAATATGTTTCATGTTATCTAAGCAATATATTCCATTGAGTCTTAGAAGTATGTTCCCTTCGGATCTAAGCAATATGTTCCCTTGTATCTAAGCAATATGTTTCATGTTATCTAAGTAATATATTACATTGAGTCTTAGCAGTATGTTCCCTTTTATCTAAGCAATATTTTCCCTTGTATCTAAGTAATATATTCCATGGAGTCTTAGCAGTATGTTACCTTGTATCTAAGCAATATGTCCCCTTGTATCTAAGCAATATATCCCATTGAGTCTTAACAGTATGTTCCCTTCGGATCTAAGCAATATGTTCCCTTTTATCTAAGCGATATATTCCATTGAGTCTTAGCAGTATGTTCCCTTGGATCTAAGCAATATGTTCCCTTGTATCGAAGTAATATATTCCATTGAGTCTAGCAGTATGTTCCCTTGTATCTAAGCAACATGTTTCCTGTTATCTAAGTAATGTTCCCTTGTATCTAAGCAATATGTTTCATGTTATCTAAGCAATATATTCCATTGAGTCTTAGAAGTATGTTCCCTTGGATCTGAGCAATATGTTCCCTTGTATCTAAGCAATATATTCCACTGAGTCGTAGCAGTATGTTCCCTTGTATCTAAGCAATATGTTCCCTTGTATCTAAGCTGTATGTCCCCTTGGATCTAAGCAATATATTCCATTGAGTCTAAGCAGTATTTTCCCTTGTATCTAAGTAATATATTCCATTGAGTCATAGCAGTATGTTCCCTTGTATCTAAACAATATGTTTCCCTTGTATCTAAGTAATATATTCCATTGAGTCTTAGCAGTATGTTCCCTTGTATCGAAGCAATATGTCTCTTTGTATCTAAGCAATATATTCCATTGAGTCTTAGCAGTATCTTCCCTTCGGATCTAAGCAATATGTTCCCTTGTATCTAAGCAATATATTCCATTGAGTCTTAGCAGTATGTTCCCTTTGATCTAAGCAGTATGTCCCCTTGTATCTAAGTAATATATTCCATTGAGTCTTAGCAGTATGTTCCCTTGTATCTAAGCAATATGTTCCCTTGTATCTAAGCAATATATTCCATTGAGTCTTAGCAGTATGTTCCCTTGTATATAAGCAATATATTCCATTGAGTCTTAGCAGTATGTTCCCTCGTATCTAAGCAATATGTTTCCTGTGATCTAAGTAATGTTCCCTTGTATCTAAGCAATATGTTTCATGTTATCTAAGTAATATATTACATTGAGTCTTAGCAGTATGTTCCCTTTTATCTAAGCAATATTTTCCCTTGTATCTAAGTAATATATTCCATGGAGTCTTAGCAGTATGTTACCTTGTATCTAAGCAATATGTCCCCTTGTATCTAAGCAATATATCCCATTGAGTCTTAACAGTATGTTCCCTTCGGATCTAAGCAATATGTTCCCTTTTATCTAAGCGATATATTCCATTGAGTCTTAGCAGTATGTTCCCTTGGATCTAAGCAATATGTTCCCTTGTATCGAAGTAATATATTCCATTGAATCTTAGCAGTATGTTCCCTTGGATCTAAGCAATATGTTCCCTTGTATCTAAGTAATATATTCCATTGAGTCTTAGCAGTATGTTCCCTTGTATCTAAGTAATATATTCCATTGAGTCATAGCAGTATGTTCCTTTGTATCTAAGCAATATGTTCCCTTGTATCTAAGTAATATATTCCATAGAGTCTTAGCAGTATGTTCCCATGTATCGAAGCAATACGTCCCCTTGTATCTAAGTAATATATTCCATTGAGTCTTACCAGTATGTTACCTTGTATCTAAGCAATATGTCCCCTTGTATCTAAGCAATATATTCCATTGAGTCTTAGCAGTATCGTCCCTTCGGATCTATGCAATATATTTCATTGAGTCATAGCAGTATGTTTCCTTGGATCTAAGCAATAAGTCCCCTTGTATCTAAGTATTATATTCCATTGAGTCTTAGCAGTATGTTCCCTTGTATCTAAGTAATATATTCCATTGAGTCATAGCAGTATGTTCCCTTTGATCTAAGCAGTATGTCCCCTTAGATCAAAGCAATAGATTCCATTGAGTCTTAGCAGTATCTTCTCTTCGGATCTAAGCAATATGTTCCCTTGTATCTAAGCAATATATTTCATTGAGTCTTAGCAGTATGTTCCCTTTGATCTAAGCAGTATGTCCCCTTGTATCTAAGTAATATATTCCATTGAGTCTTAGCGGTATGTTCCCTTGTATCAAAGCAATACGTTCCCTTGTATCTAAGTAATATATTCGATTGAGTCTTAGCAGTTTGATCCCTTGTATCTAAGCAGTATGTCCCCTTGCATCTAAGTAATATATTCCATTGAGTCATAGCAGTATGTTCCTTTGTATCTAAGCAATATGTTCCCTTGTATCTAAGTAATATATTCAATAGAGTCTTAGCAGTATGTCCCCTTGTATCGAAGCAATACGTTCCCTTGTATCTAAGTAATATATTCCATTGAGTCTTACCAGTATGTTACCTTGTATCTAAGCAATATGTCCGCTAGTATCTAAGCAATATATTCCATTGAGTCTTAGCAGTATCGTCCCTTCGGATCTATGCAATATATTTCATTGAGTCATAGCAGTATGTTCCCTTGGATCTAAGCAATAAGTCCCCTTGTATCTAAGTATTATATTCCATTGAGTCTTAGCAGTATGTTCCCTTGTATCTAAGTAATATATTCCATTGAGTCATAGCAGTATGTTCCCTTGTATCTAAGTAATATATTCCACTGAGTCTTAGCAGTATGTTCGCTTGTATCTAAGGAATATGTCCCTTGTATCTAAGCAGTATGTCCCCTTGGATCTAAGCAATATATTCCATTGAGTCTTAGCAGTATGTTCCCTTGGGTCTAAGCAATAAGTTGCCTTGCATCTAAGTAATATATTCCATTGAGTCTTAGCAGTATGTTCCCTTGTATCTTAGCAATATGTTCCCTTGTATCTAAGCAGTATGTCGCCTTGGATCTAAGCAATATATATCATTGAGTCTTAGCAGTATGTTCCCTTGGATCTATGCACTATGTCCCCCTGTATCTAAGTATTATATTCCATTGAGTCTTGGCAGTATGTTCCCTTGTATCTAAGTAATATATTCCATTGTATCTAAGCAATATATTCCACTGAGTCTTAGCAGTATGTTCCCTTGTATCGAAGCAATACGTTCCCTTGTATCTAAGTAATATATTCCATTGACTCTTTGCAGTATGTTACCTTGTATCTAAGCAATATGTCCCCTTGTATCTAAGCAATATATTCCATTGAGTCTTAGCAGTATGTTCCCTTTGATCTAAGCAGTATGTCCCCTTAGATCTAGGCAATATATTCCATTGAGTCTTAGCAGTATGTTACCTTGGATCTAAGCAATATGTTCCCTTGTATCTAAGTAATATATTCCAATGAGTCTTAGCAGTATGTTCCCTTGGATCTAAGCAATATGTTCCCTTGTATCTAAGCTGTATCTCCCCTTGTATCTAAGTAATATATTCCACTGAGTCTTAGCAGTATGTTCCCTAGTATCTAAGTAATATATTCCATTGAGTCTTAGCAGTATGTTCCCTTGTATCTAAGGAATATGTCCCCTTGTATCTAAGCAATATATTCCATTGAGTCTTAGCAGTATGTTCCCTTCGGATCTAAGCAATATGTTCCCTTGTATCTAAGCAATATATTCCATTGAGTCTTAGCAGTATGTTCCCTTTGGTCAAAGCAGTATGTCCCCTTTTATCTAAGTAATATATTCCACTGAGTCTTAGCAGTATGTTCGCTTGTATCTAAGGAATATGTCCCTTGTATCTAAATAAAATATTCCATTGAGCCTTAGCAGTATGTTCCCTTGTATCTAAGCAATTTGTCCCCTTGTATCTGAGTAATATATGCCACTGAGTCTTAGCAGTATGTTCCCTTCGGATCAAAGCAATATATTACATTGAGTCTTAGCAGTATGTTCCCTTGGATCTAAGCAGTATGTCTCCTTGTATCTAAGTAATATATTCAAATGAGTCTTAGCAGTATGTTCCCTTGTGTCTAAGCAATATGTTCCCTTATATCTAAGCAGTATGTCGCCTTGTATCTAAGCAATATATTTCATTGAGTCTTAGCAGTATGTTCCCCTGGATCTAAGCAATATGTCCCTTGTATCTAAGGAATATGTCCCTTGTATCTAAGCAGTATGTCCCCATGGATCTAAGCAATATATTCCATTGAGTCTTAGCAGTATGTTCCCTTTGATCGAAGCAGTATCTCCCCTTAGATCTAAGCAATATATTCCATTGAGTCTTAGCAGTATGTTCCCTTTGGTCTAAGCAATATGTTCCCTTGTAGCTAAGTAATATATTCCATTGAGTCTTAGCAGTATGTTCCCTTGTATCTAAGCAATATGTTCCCTTGTATCTAAGTAATATATTCCATTGAGTCTTAGAGTATGTTCTTTTTTATTTAAGGAATAAGTTCCCTTGTATCTAAGTTATATATTCCATTGAGTCTTAGCAGTATGTTCCCTTGTATCTAAGCAATATGTTCCCTTGTATCTAAGTAATATATTCCATTGAGTCTTAGAGTATGTTCTTTTTTATCTAAGGAATAAGTTCCCTTGTATCTGAGTAATATATTACATTGAGTCTTAGCAGTATGTTCGCTTGGGTCTAAGCAATATATTCCATTGAGTCTTAGCAGAATGTTCCCTTGTATCTAAGCAATATGTTACCTTGTGTCTAAGTAATATATTCCATTGAGTCATAGCAGTATGTTCCCTTGTATCTAAGCAATATATTCCATTGAGATTTTGCAATATGTTCCCTTGTATATAAGCAATGTGTTCCCTTGTATCTAAGTAATATATTCCATTGTGTCTTAGCTGTATGTTCCCTTGTATCTTAGCAATATGTGCCCTTGTATCTAAGTAATATATTCCCTTGGGTCTTAGCAGTATGTTCCATTGTATCTAAGCAATATGTTCCCTTGTATCTAAGTAATATATTCGATTGAGTCTTAGCAGTACGTTCCCTTGTATCTAAGTAATATATTCCATTGAGTCTTAGCAATATGTTACCTTGTATCTAAACAATATGTCCCCTTGTATCTAAGCAATATATCCCATTGAGTCTTAGCAGTATGTTCCCTTCGGATCTAAGCAATATGTTCCCTTGTATCTAAGAAATATTTTCCATTGAGTCTTAGCAGTATGTTCCCTTTGATCTAAGCAGTATGTCCCCTTGTATCTAAGTAATATTTCCCTTGTATCTAAGCAGTATGTCCCCTTGGATCTAAGCAATATATTCCATTGAGTCTTAGCAGTATGTTCCCTTGTATCTAAGCTATATGTCCCACTGTATCTATGTATTATATTCCATTGAGTCTTAGCAGTATGTTCCCTTGTATCAACGTAATATATTCCATTGAGTCATAGCAGTATTTCCTTTTTTATCTAAGGAATAAGTTCCCTTGTATCTAAGTAATATATTCCATTGAGTCTTAGCAGTATGTTCACTTGGGTCAAAGCAATATATTCCATTGAGTCTGAGCAGTATGTTCCCTTGTATCTAAGCAATATATTCCATTGAGTCTTAGCAGTATCTTCCCTTCGGATCTATGCAATATGTTCCCTTGTATCTATGCAGTATGTCGCATTGGATCTAAGCAATATATTTCATTGAGTCTTAGCAGTTTGTTCCCTTTGATCCAAGCAATATGTCCCCTTGTATCTAAGTACTATATTACATTGAGTCTTAGCAGTATGTTCCCTTGTATCTAAGTAATGTATTCCATTGAGTCATAGCAGTATGTTCCCTTTGATCTAAGCAGTATGTCCCCTTAGATCTAAGCAATATATTCCATTGAGTCTTAGCAGTATCTTCCCTTCGGATCTAAGCAATATGTCCCCTTGTATCTAAGTATTATATTCTACTGAGTCTTAGCAGTATGTTCCCTTGGATCTAAGCAATATGTTTCCTGTTATCTAAGTAATATATTCCATTGAGTCTTAGCAGTATGTTCCCTTGGATCTAAGCAGTATGTCCCCTTGTATCTAAGTAATATATTCCATTGAGTCTTAGCAGTATGTATCCTTGGATCTAAGTAATATATTCCATTTAGTCATAGCAGTATGTTCCTTTGTATGTAAGCAATATGTTCCCTTGTATCTAAGTAATATATTCCATTGAATCTTAGCAGTATGTTCCCTTGTATCGAAGCAATACGTTCCCTTGTATCTAAGTAATATATTCCATTGAGTCTTACCGGTATGTTACCCTTTATCTAAGCAATATGTCCCCTTGTATCTAAGCAATATATTCCATTGAGTCTTAGCAGTAACCTCCCTTCGGATCTATGCAATATGTTCCCTTGTATCTAAGCAGTATGTCGCATTGGATCTAAGCAATATATTTCAATGAGTCTTAGCAGTATGTTCCCTTGGATCTAAGCAATATGTCCCCTTGTATCTAAGTATTATATTTCATTGAGTCTTAGCAGTATATTCCCTTGGATCTAAGCAATATGTTTCCTTTTATCTAAGTAATATATTCCATTGAGTCTTAGCAGTATGTTCCCTTGGATCTACGCAGTATGTCCCCTTGTATCTAAGTAATATATTCCATTGAGTCTTAGCAGTATGTATCCTTGGATCTAAGTAATATATTCCATTTAGTCATAGCAGTATGTTCCTTTGTATGTAAGCAATATGTTCCCTTGTATCTAAGTAATATATTCCATTGAGTCTTAGCAGTATGTTCCCTTGTATCGAAGCAATACGTTCCCTTGTATCTAAGTAATATATTCCATTGAGTCTTACCGGTATGTTACCCTTTATCTAAGCAATATGTCCCCTTGTATCTAAGCAATATATTCCATTGAGTCTGAGCAGTAACCTCCCTTCGGATCTATGCAATATGTTCCCTTGTATCTAAGCAGTATGTCGCATTGGATCTAAGCAATATATTTCATTGAGTCTTAGCAGTATGTTCCCTTGGATCTAAGCAATATGTCCCCTTGTATCTAAGTATTATATTTCATTGAGTCTTAGCAGTATGTTCCCTTGTATCTAACTAGTATATTCCATTGAGTAATAGCAGTATGTTCCCTTTGATCTAAGCAGTATTTCCCCTTGTATCTAAGTAATATATTCCATTGAGTCTTAGCAGTATGTTCCCTTGTACCCAAGGAATATGTCCCTTGTATCTAAGCAGTATGTCCCCTTGGATCCAAGCAATATATTCCATTGAGTCTTAGCAGTATGTACCCTTTGATCTAAGTAATATATTGCATTGAGTCTTAGCAGTATGTACCCTTGTATCTAAGTAATATATTCCATTGAGTCATAGCAGTATGTTCCCTTGTTTCTAAGCAATATGTTTCCTGTTATTTAAGTAATATATTCCATTGAGTCTTAGCAGTATGTTCCCTTTTATCTGAGCAATATGTCCCCTTGTATCTAAGCAATATGTTTCCTTGGATCTACGCAATATGTTCCCTTGTATCTAAGCAGTACGTTCCCTTGTATTTAAGCAATATGTCCCCTTGTATCTAAACAATCTATCCCATTGAGTCTTAGCAGTATGTTCCCTTCGGATCTAAGCAATATGTTCCATTGAATCTAAGCAATATATTCCATTGAGTCTTAGCAGTATGTTCCATTTGATCTAAGCAGTATATCCCCTCGTATCTAAGTAATATATTCCATTGAGTCTTAGCAGTATGTTCCCTAGTATCGAAGCAATACATTCCCTTGTATCTAAGTAATATATTCCATTGAGTCTTAGCAGTATGTTAACTTGTAGCTAAGCAGTATGTCCCCTTGTATCTAAGCAATATATTCCATTGAGTCTTAGCAGTATGTTACCTTCGGATCTAAGCAATATGTTCCCTGGTATCTAAGCGATATATTCTATTGTGTCTTAGCAGTATGTTCCCTTTGTTCTAAGCAGTATGACCCCTTAGATCTAAGCAATATATTCCATTTTGTCTTAGCAGTATGTTCCCTTTGTTCTAAGCAGTACCCTTAGATCTAAGCAATATATTCCATTGAGTCTTAGGAGTATGTTCCCTTGGATCTAAGCAATATGTTCCCTTGTATCTAAGTAATATATTCCATTGAGTCTTAGCAGTATGTTCCCTTGTATCTAAGTAATATATTCCATTGAGTCATAGCAGTATATTCCTTGGTATCTAAGCAACAATTATGTTCCCTTGTATCTAAGTAATATATTCCATTGAGTCTTAGCAGTATGTTCCCTTGTAACGAAGCAATACGTTCCCTTGTATCTAAGTAATATATTCCATTGAGTCATAGCAGTATCTTCCCTTCGGATCTAAGCAATATGTTCCCTTGTATCTAATCAGTATGTCGCATTGGATCTAAGCAATATATTCCACTGAGTCTTTGCAGTGTGTTCCCTTGTATCTAAGCAATATGTTCCCTTGTATCTAAGCAATATATTACATTGAGTCTTAGCAGTATGTTCCCTTTTATCTAAGCAATATGTTCCCTTGAATCTAAGTAATATATTCCATTGAGTCATAGCAATATGTTCCCTAGTATCTAAGTAATATATTCCATTGAGTCTTAGCAGTATGTTCTTTTTATCTAAGGAATAAGTTCCCTTGTATCTAAGTAATATATTCCATTGAGTCTTATCAGTATCTTCTCTTGGATCTTAGCAATATGTTTCCTGTTATCAAAGTAATATATTCCATTGAGTCTTAGCAGTATGTTCCCTTGGATCTAAGCAGTATGTCCCCTTGTATCTAAGTAATATATTCCACTGAGTCTTAGCAGTATGTATCCTTGGATCTAAGTAATACATTCCATTGAGTCTTAGCAGTATGTACCCTTGTATCTCAGTAATATATTCCATTGAGTCATAGCAGTATGTTCCCTTGTATCTAAGCAATATGTTTCCTGTTATCTAAGTAATATATTCGATTGAGTCTTAGCAGTATGTTCCCTTGTATCTAAGCAATATGTCCCCTTGTATCTAAGCAATATGTTTCCTTGGATCTAAGCAATATGTTCCCTTGTATCTAAGCAGTACGTTCCCTTGTAGCTAAGCAATATGTTCCCTTGTATCTAAGTCATATATTCCACTGAGTCTTAGCAGTATGTATCCTTGGATCTAAGCAATATGTTCCTTTGTATCTAAGAAATATATTCCATTGAGTCTTAGCAGTATGTTCCCTTGTATCTAAGCAATACGTTCCCATGCATCTAAGTAATATATTCCATTGAGTCTTCACAGTATGTTCCCTTGTATCTAAGCAATATCTTCCCTTGTATCTGAGCAATATATTACATTGAGTCTTAGCAGTATGTTCCCTTGTATCTCAGCAATACTTTCCCTTGTATCTAAGTAATATATTCCATCGAGACTTAGCAGTATGTTCCGTTGTATCTAAGAAATATATTCCATTGAGTCTTAGCAGTATGTTATCTTGTACATGTATCTAAGCAATATGTCCCCTTGTATCTAAGCAATATATCCCATTGAGCCTTAGCAGTATGTTCCCTTCGGATCTAAGCAATATGTTCCCTTGTATCTAAGCAATATATTCCATTGAGTCTTAGCAGTATGTTCCCTTTGATCTAGGCAATATGTCCCCTTGCATCTAAGTAATATATTCCATTGAGTCTTAGCAGTATGTTCCCTTGTATCTAAGGAATATGTTCCCTTGTATCTAAGCAATATATTACATTGAGTCTTAGCAGTATGTTTTTTTTATCTAAGGAATAAGTTCCCTTGTATCTAAGTAATATATTCCATTGAGTCTGAGCAGTATGTTCCCTTGTATCTAAGCAATATGTCCCCTTGTATCTGAGTATTATATTCTACTGAGTCTTAGCAGCATGTTTCCTTGGATCTAAGTCATATGTTTCCTGTTATCTAAGTAATATATTCCATTGAGTCTTAGCAGTATGTTCCCTTGGATCTAAGCAGTATGTCCCCTTGTATCTAAGAAATATATTCCATTGAGTCATAGCAATATGTTCCCTAGTATCTAAGAAATATATTCCATTGAGTCTTAGCAGTATGTTCCCTTGTATCTAAGCAATACGTTCCCATGCATCTAAGTAATATATTCCATTGAGTCTTCACAGTATGTTCCCTTGTATCTAAGCAATATCTTCCCTTGTATCTAAGCAATATATTACATTGAGTCTTAGCAGTATGTTCCCTTGTATCTCAGCAATACTTTCCCTTGTATCTAAGTAATATATTCCATTGAGACTTAGCAGTATGTTCCGTTGTATCTAAGTAATATATTCCATTGAGTCTTAGCAGTATGTTACCTTGTACATGTATCTAAGCAATATGTCCCCTTGTATCTAAGCAATATATCCCATTGAGCCTTAGCAGTATGTTCCCTTCGGATCTAAGCAATATGTTCCCTTGTATCAAAGCAATATATTCCATTGAGTCTTAGCAGTATGTTCCCTTTGATCTAGGCAATATGTCCCCTTGCATCTAAGTAATATATTCCATTGAGTCTTAGCAGTATGTTCCCTTGTATCTAAGCAATATGTTCCCTTGTATCTAAGCAATATATTACATTGAGTCTTAGCAGTATGTTTTTTTTTATCTAAGGAATAAGTTCCCTTGTATCTAAGTAATATATTCCATTGAGCCTGAGCAGTATGTTCCCTTGTGTCTAAGCAATATGTCCCCTTGTATCTAAGTATTATATTCTACTGAGTCTTAGCAGCATGTTTCCTTGGATCTAAGTCATATGTTTCCTGTTATCTAAGTGATATATTCCATTGAGTCTTAGCAGTATGTTCCCTTGGATCTAAGCAGTATGTCCCCTTGTATCTAAGTAATATATTCCACTGAGTCTTAGCAGTATGTATCCTTGGATCTAAGCAATATGTTCCATTGAGTCTTAGCAGTATATTCCCTTTGATCTAAGTAATATATTCCATTGAGTCATAGCAGTATGTTCCCTTGTATCTAAGCAATATGTTTCCTGTTATCTAAGTAATATATACCATTGAGTCTTAGCAGTATGTTCCCATGTATCTAAGCAATATGTACTCTTGTATCTCAGCAGTATGTCCCCTTGGATCTAAGCAATATATTCCATTGAGTCTTAGCAGTATGTTCCTTTGGATCTAAGCAATGTGTTCCATTTAGTCGTGGCATTATGTTCCCTTGTATCTAAGTAATATATTGCATTGAGTCTTAGCAGTATGTTCTCTTGTATCCAAGCAATATGTTCCCTTGTATCTAAGTAAAATATTCCATTGTGTCTTAGCAGTATGTTCCCTTGGATCTAAGCAGTATGTTTCCTTGTATCTAATCAATATGTTTCCTTGGATCTAAGCAATATGTTCCCTTGTATCTAAGCAGTACGTTCCCTTGTATCTAAGCAGTACGTTCCCTTGTATCTAATCAATATGTTCCTTTGTATCTAAGTAATATATTCCACTGAGTCTTAGCAGTATGTATCCTTGGATCTATGCAATATGTTCCTTTGTATCTAAGCAATATATTCCATTGAGTCTTAGCAGTATGTTCCTTTGTATCTAAGCAATACGTTCCCTTGTATCTAAGTAATTTATTCCATTGAGTCTTAGCAGTATGAGTATGTTCCCTTGTATCTAAGCAATATCGTCCCTTGTATCTAAGCAATATATTACATTGAGACTTAGCAGTATGTTCCCTTGTATCTAAGCAATACGTTCCCTTGTATCTAAGTAATATATTCCATTGAGTCATAGCAGTATATTCCTTGGTATCTAAGCAACAATTATGTTCCCTTGTATCTAAGTAATATATTCCATTGAGTCTTAGCAGTATGTTCCCTTGTAACGAAGCAATACGTTCCCTTGTATCTAAGTAATATATTCCATTGAGTCTTAGCACTATGTTACCTTGTATCTAAGCAATATGTCCCCTTGTATCTAAGCAATATATTCCATTGAGTCTTAGCAGTGTCTTCCCTTCGGATCTAAGCAATATGTTCCCTTGTATCTAATCAGTATGTCGCATTGGATCTAGGCAATATGTCCCCTTGTATCTAAGTATTGTATTCCATTGAGTCTTAGCAGTATGTTCCCTTGTATCAAAGTAATATATTCCATTGAGTCATAGCAGTATGTTCCCTTTGATCTGAGCAGTATGTCCCCTTAGATCTAAACACTATATTCCATTAAGTCTTAGCAGTATCTTCCCTTCGGATCTAAGCAATATGTTCCCTTGTATCTAAGCAATATATTCCATTGAGTCTTAGCAGTATGTTCCCTTTGATCTAAGCAGTATGTCCCCTTGTATCTAAGTAATATATTCCATTGAGTCTTAGCAGTATGTTCCCTTGTAACGAAGCAATACGTTCCCTTGTATCTAAGTAATATATTCCATTGAGTCTTAGCACTATGTTACCTTGTATCTAAGCAGTATGTCCCCTTGGATCTAAGCAATATATTCCATTGAGTCTTAGAAGTATGTTCCCTTGGGTCTAAGCAATATGTTCCCTTGTATCTAATTAATATATTACATTGAGTCTTAGCAGAATGTTCCCTTGGATCTAAGCAATATGTTCCCTTGTGTCTAAGCAATATATTCCATTGAGTCATAGCAGTATATTCCTTGGTATCTAAGCAACAATTATGTTCCCTTGTATCTAAGTAATATATTCCATTGAGTCTTAGCAGTATGTTCCCTTGTAACGAAGCAATACGTTCCCTTGTATCTAAGTAATATATTCCATTGAGTCTTAGCACTATGTTACCTTGTATCTAAGCAATATGTCCCCTTGTATCTAAGCAATATATTCCATTGAGTCTTAGCAGTGTCTTCCCTTCGGATCTAAGCAATAAGTTCCCTTGTATCTAATCAGTATGTCGCATTGGATCTAAGCAATATGTCCCCTTGTATCTAAGTATTGTATTCCATTGAGTCTTAGCAGTATGTTCCCTTGTATCTAAGTAATATATTCCATTGAGTCATAGCAGTATATTCCCTTTGATCTAAGCAGTATGTCCCCTTAGATCTAAGCACTATATTCCATTAAGTCTTAGCAGTATCTTCCCTTCGGATCTAAGCAATATGTTCCCTTGTATCTAAGCTATATATTCCATTGAGTCTTAGCAGTATGTTCCCTTTGATCTAAGCAGTATGTCCCCTTGTATCTAAGTAATATATTCCATTGAGTCTTAGCATTATGGTCCCTTGTATTTAAGCAATATGTTCCCTTGTATCTAAGTAATATATTCCATTGAGTCATAGCAGTATGTTCCCTTTGATCTAAGCAGTATGTCCCCTTGTATCTAAGTAATATATTCCATTGAGTTTTAGCAGTATGTTCCCTTGTACCTAAGGGATATGTCACTTGTATCCAAGCAATATGTCCCCTTGGATCTAAGCAATATATTCCATTGAGTCTTAGCAGTATGTTCCCTTGAGTCTAAGCAATATGTTCCCTTGTATCTAATTAATATATTACATTGAGTCTTAGCAGTATGTTCCATTGGATCTAAGCAATATGTCCCCTTGTATCTAAATAATATATTCCACTGAGTGTTAACAGAATGTTCCCTTGGATCTAAGCAATATGTTCCCTTGTGTCTAAGCAATATATTCCACTGAGTCTTAGCAGTATGTTTCCTTGGATCTAAGCAGTATGTCTCCTTGTATCTAAGTAATATATTCCACTGAGTCTTAGCAGTATGTTCCCTTGTATCTAAGCAATATGTCACCTTGTATCTAAGCAATATATTCCATTGAGTCTTAGCAGTATCTTCCCTTCGGATCTAAGCAATATGTTCCCTTGTATCTAAGCAGTATGTCGCATTGGATCTAAGCAATATATTTCATTTATTCTTAGCTGTATGTTCCCTTGTATCTAAGCAATTACTCTCCTTTAGCATCGGGCGCTTATTCCGATACCTTCATATTCACCCTCTGCTTTATAACTCCCGCACAACTGATATTTTCTATATTTAGACCGGCGAGTCGACATGTGCTCAGAGCCATTCAGCGAGCCGCTTACAACGACTCGCTAATGTCAGTAAACATGTGTAAATAAACTTTATGCTAGTGTGCATGTGCATTGAATAGACAGCTTTCACTGTCATAGAAATGCCGCTGTGACTATTGAAATTGCTAGAAAAACTAAATGTATCGAACGTAAGTGACTATTGTTTCGTCGGCATGCCAAAATTATTCCGATGCCTGTAAATGTGTAGTGATTTAAGGTCATTTAAACTGTACGGGCGGAATCCGTGTATATTTTTAAATGCGGCATATCGTTACTTGGCATCTTGTTAATCAGATTCGCCACGCTATTTTTAAAACTTATCAGTACAAACCTCGATGAATGAACGAAACACTGCCTTCTCTGTAAGTGCTACACTTTTAATGGCTTGAACTAAAACCGATTAGCTAGATAGTCAAACTTTCCTTCGACGCGAAAGGCTGAACACTGCGTACACATTTTATTGGTTTAACACTGGAAAATACTCATCTATAATAAACTCAGTAGTCACGTGATCGTGTCGACCAATGGCATTTAGTATCAGGAACGAACGATGATTTCGCAAGGTCAAATATCAAAATATACTGGGTAATACAGCAGCGGGTGAATGTAACGGTAGTGGAATCAAAGCGCTGTGTGGAGCGTACTAAGCAATATGTCCCCTTGTATCTAAGTAAAATATTCCACTGAGTCTGAGCAGTATGTTCACTTGGATCTAAGCAATATGTTCCCTTGTATCAAAGCAATATATTCCATTGAGTCTTAGCAGTATGTTCACTTGGGTCTAAGCAATATATTCCATTGAATCTTAGCACTATGTTCCCTTGTATCTAAGCAATATGTCCCCTTGTATCTAAGTATTATATTCTACTGAGTCTTAGCAGTATGTTCCCTTGGATCTATGCAATATGTTCCCTTGTATCGAAGCAATAGATTCCATTGAGTCTTAGCAGTATCTTCCCTTGGATCTAACCAGTATGTCCCCTTGTATCTAGGTAATATATTCCATTGAGTCTTAGCAGTATGTTCCTTTGGATCTAAGCAATATGTACCATTGAGTCTTAGGATTATGTTTCCTTGTACCTAAGTAATATATTCCATTGAGTCTTAGCAGTATGTTCTCTCGTATTTAAGCAATATGTTCCCTTGTATCTAAGTAAAATATTCCATAGAGTCTTAGCAGTATGTTCCCTTGGATCTAAGCAATATGTTTCCTTGGATATAAGCAATATGTTCCCTTGTATCTAAGCAGAACGTTCCCTTGTATCTAAGTAGTACGTTCCCTTGTATCTAAGTAATATATTCCGCTGAGTCTTAGCAGTATGTTCCCTTGTATCTAAGCAATATGTTCCCTTGTATCTAAGTAATATATTCCATTGAGTCTTAGCAGTATGTTCCCTTGGATCTATGCAGTATGTCCCCTTGCATCTAAGTAATATATTCCACTGAGTCTTAGCAGTATGTTCCCTTGTATCTAAGCAATATGTTCCCTTGTTTCTAAGCATTATGTCCCCTTGGATCTAAGCAATATATTCAATTGAGTCTTCGCAGTATGTTCCCTTGTATCAAAGCAATATGTTCCCTTGTATCTAAGTAATATATTCCGTTGAGTCTTAGCAGTATGTTCTCTTGTATCTACACAATATGTTCCCTTGTATCTAAGTAATATATTCCATTGAGTCTGAGCAATATGTTCCCTTGTATCTGAGTAATACATTCCATTGAGTCTTAGCAGTATGTTCCCCTTTGGATCTAAGCAATATGTTCCCTTGTGTCTAAGCAATTTGTTCCCTTGTATCTAAGCAGTATGTCCCCTTGGATCTAAGCAATTTATTCCATTGAGTCTTAGCAGTATGTTCCCTTGGATCTAAGCAAAATGTTCCCTTGTATCTAAGTGACATATTCCATTCAGTCTTAGCAGTATGTTCCATTGTATCTAAGTAATATATTCCATTGAGTCTTTGCAATATCTTCCCTTGTATCTAAGCAATATATTCCAATGAGTCTTAGCAGTATTTTCCCTTGTATCTAAGCAATACGTTCCCTTGTATCTAAGTAATATATTCCAATGAGTCTTTGCAGTATGTTCCCTTGTATCTAAGCAATATGTCCCCTTTTATCTAAGTAATATATTCCACTGAGTCTGAGCAGTATGTTCCCTTGTATCTAAGCAATATATTACATTGTGTCTTAGCAGTATGTTCCCTTGTATCTAAGCGATATCTTCCATGGTATCTAAGTAATATATTCCATTGAGTCTTAGCAGTATGTTCCCTTGTATCTAAGCAATACGTTCCCTTGTATCTAAGCAATATATTCCATTGAGTCTTAGCAGTATGTTCCCTTGGATATAAGCAATATGTTCCCTTGTATCTGAGTGATATATTCCATTGAGTCTTAGCAGTATGTTCCCTTGGATCTAAGCAATATGTTCCTTGCAACTAAGCAATATATTCCATTGAGTCTTTGCAGTATGTTCCTTGTATCTAATCAGTATGTTCCCTTGGATCTAAGCAATATGTTCGCTTGTATCAAAGTAATATATTCCATTGAGTCTTAGCAGTATTTTTCCTTGTATGTTAGCCTTTTTTCAACTTAAAAATTGGTTTGTGTCTTTTATAGAATTGTCACAAAAAATGCATAAAGTTACTATGTTGCTGAAGACAGCAAGATCGGGGAAGGCTGATGAGATGGCAGGACGTGTGCAGCTTGAAAGCTTAGTGCGGGTATGTACTTGTATCGTAGATTCTATGTCCGATTTCTGGAATTTATTTCGAAATTTACTTTACCGATGTTTTCAAGAAATATGACTTCAAGTTGCAGTGAAGTTTTGCATGACTTTTTATCCTGTAAACTTTTAGATACTGTACACTTACCAGGTTCAACCTTCATGAGAATTTCATCATTGTCTGCAGCAGGCTCTTGGACATATAGAGGTTTTAGTGCAAAACTGTTGTCTGCTTCTTTTCCAACACTGAATTCTAGTAGTTTTTAGACACACTTTTCATATGTGGAATCCTTCAGCAGGTCTTAACTGTGGTTTTAACTGTAAACTTACAGGTTGGAATGCCAGAATAGTACTGCCAGGGCTCTAGAAATCCACTAGCCCGACATTCCGGACTAGTCTAATGCTGAATTGGGCTACCAACAGTTGAGTTGAAGTTAGTCCCGGACAAGTCTGTTTTTAAAGCTAACCAACATCAGCAATTGTTGCAACATGTGATTATTAGTTTTAGATTGTGGAGCTATCTTTGTGTATGTTTATTTGTTACTAAATTGACAGATATTCTTGGACAACTAGCTCGTTATGGCGGACAAGTCAAATTTTACATTTCCATTAGTCTGGGACAAGTGTCTTTGAAAAAAAATTCAAGAGCCCTGACTGCATGTGACAACTGTGTTAAGATGTCCTTTACTTTTAATGTTATCATAAAAAAGTTGTTTTCTTTTCGGCAGACTCTTGACAGAGAGATTGAACAGAAGTTGGGGAAGTTTGAAGAACTTGTCAGAGAGGTATGTGTGTATAAGTATGTATAAGATCTCTGTTAGTGATGTCCTAATGGAAACAACAATGCTTAAAGATTTATCTGGTCCATCTGAATGTAAAATATTTCAATGTGCTTCATCCAGTGTTGTTGCTACATTGGCTAAGAGATCTTTAAAATGAACAATTGTAATGTAATATAGATTCCAAAAATCTTATTTTATCATGTTACGCATGGAAACACTCGTAAAGACACCGTCTTGTTAAAGAAACAGAAAGTTTAAATGCAGATAAACACTAAAAAATAGTATATTCTTTATTAATTATACTGATGTTTTAAATATATGAAATATATCTATCATGTTTGTTCACATAAAAAATGAACAAATACATGAGCATGATATTACTTTGAATCTACATTTAAATGTCACCATAAACTGTTGAGAATATACTTCCTTTTAGCAGTAAAATATTCCACTGAGTCTTAGCAGTATGTTCCCTTGTATCTAAGCAATATGTTCCCTTGTATCTAAGCAATATATTCCATTGTGTCTTAGCAGTATGTTCCCTTGTATCTAAGCAATACGTTCCCTTGTATCTAAGTAATATATTCCATTGAGTCTTAGCAGTATGTTCCCTTGGATCTAAGCAATATGTTCCATTGCGTCTTAGCAGTATGTTCCCTTGTATCTAAGTAATATATTCCACTGAGTCTTAGCAGTATGTTCCCTTGGATCTGAGCAATATGTTCCCTTGTATCTAAGTAATATATTCCATTGAGTCTTAGCAGTATGTTCCATTGGATCTTAGCAATATGTTCCATTGCGTCTTAGCAGTATGTTCCCTTGTATCTAAGTAATATATTCCATTGAGTCTTAGCAGTATGTTCCCTTGTATCTAAGCAATACGTTTCCTGTTATCTAAGTAATGTTCCCTTGTATCTAAGCAACATGTTTCCTGTTATCTAAGTAATATATACCATTGCGTCTTAGCAGTATGTTCCCTTGTATCTAAGCAATATGTTCCCTTGTATCTAAGGAATATATTCCATTGAGTCTTAGCAGTATGTTCCCTTCGGATCTATGCAATATGTTCCCTTGTATCTAAGCAGTATGTCGCATTGGATCTAAGCAATATATTTCATTGCGTCTTAGCAGTATGTTCCCTTGTATCTAAGCAATATGTCCCCTTGTATCTAAGTAATATATTCCCTTGTATCTTAGCAGTATGTTCCATTGAGTCATAGCAGTATGTTCCCTTGGATCTAAGCAATATGTTTCTTTGAGTCTTAGCAGTATGTTCCCTTGTATCTAATTAATATATTCCATTGAGTCTTAGCAGTATGTTCTCTTGTATCTAAGCAATATGTTCCCTTCGGATCTAAGCAATATGTTCCCTTGTGTCTAAGCAATATATTCCATTGAGTCTTAGCAGTATGTTCCCTTGGATCTAAGCAGTATGTCCCCTTGAATCTAAGTAATATATTCCACTGAGTCTTAGCAGTATGTATCCTTGGATCTAAGCAATATGTTCCATTGAGTCATAGCAGTATGTTCCCTTGGATCTAAGCAATATGTTTCTTTGAGTCTTAGCAGTATGTTCCCTTGTATCTAATTAATATATTCCATTGAGTCTTAGCAGTATGTTCTCTTGTATCTAAGCAATATGTTCCCTTGTATCTTAGTAAAATATTCCATTGAGTCTTAGCAGTATGTTCCCTTGTATCTAAGTAATATATTCCATAGAGTCTTAGCAGTATGTTCCCTTTTATCTAAGCGATATGTTCCCTTTTGTATAAGTAATATATTCCATTGAGTCTTGGCAGTATGTTCCCTTGTATCTAAGCAATATGTTCCCTTGTATCTAAGTAAAATATACCATTGAGTCTGAGCAGTATGTTCCCTTGTATCTAAGCAATATCTTCCCTTGTGTCTAAGCAATATATTCCAATGAGTCTTAGCAGTATGTTCCCTTGTAGCTAAGCAATATGTTTCCTGTTATCTAAGTAATATATTCCATTGCGTCTTAGCAGTATGTTCCCTTGTATATAAGCAATATGTTCCCTAGTATCTAGGTAATATATTCCATTGAGTCTTAGCAGTATGTTCCCATAAATCTAAGCAATATGTCCCCTTGTATCTAAGTTATATATTCCACTGAGTCTTAGCAGTATGTTCCATTCGGATCCAATCAATATGTTCCCTTGTATCTAAGCAATATATTCCATTGAGTCTTAGCAGTATGTTCCCTTCGATCTAAGCAGTATATCCCCTTGTATCTAAGTAATATATTCCACTGAGTCTTAGCAGTATGTATCCTTGGTTCTAAGCAATATGTTCACTTGTATCTAAGCAATATATTCCATTGAGTCTTAGCAGTATGTTCCATTGGATCTCAGCAATATGTTCCATTGAGTCTTAGCAGTATGTTCCCTTGTAGCTAAGTAATATATTCCACTGAGTCTTAGCAGTATGTTCCCTTGTATCTAAGCAATATGTTCCCTAGTATCTAAGTAATACATTCCATTGAGTCTTAGCAGTATGTTCTCTAGTATCTAAGCAATATGTTCCCTTGTATCTAAGTAAAACATTCCATTGAGTCTTAGAAGTATGTTCCCATGTATCTAAGTAATATATTCCATAGAGTCTTAGCAGTATGTTCCCTTTTATCGAAGCAATATTTTCCCTTTTGTATAAGTAATATACTCCATTGAGTCTTAGCAGTATGTTCCCTTGTATCTAAGCAATATGTTCCCTTGTATCTAAGTAATATATTCCATTGAGTCTGAACAGTATGTTCCCTTGTATCTAAGCAATATGTCCCCTTGTATCTAAATAATATATTCCAATGAGTCTTAGCAGTATGTTCCCTTGTATCTAAGCAATACGTTCCCTTGTATCTAAGTAATATATTCCATTGAGTCTTAGCAGTATGTTTCCCTGTATCTAAGCAATATGTCCCCTTGTATCTAAGTAATATATTCCACTGAGTCTTAGCAGTATGTTCCCTTGTATCTAAGCAATAGGTTCCCTTGTATCTAAGCAATATGTTCCCTTGTATCTTAGTAATATATTCCATTGAGTCTTAGCAGTATATTCCCTTGTATCGAAGCAATACGTTCCCTTGTATCTAAGTAATATATTCCATTGAGTCTGAGCAGTATGTTACCTTGTATCTAAGCAATATGTCACCTTGTATCCAAGCAATGTATCCCATTGAGTCTTAGCAGTATGTTCCCTTTGATCTAAGCAGTATGTCCCTTGGTATCTAAGTAATATATTCCATTGAGTCTTAGCAGTATGTTCCCTTGTATCTAAGCAATATGTTCCCTTGTATCTAAGCAATATATTCCATTGAGTCTTAGCAGTATGTCCCCTTGTAGCTAAGCAATATATTCCATTGAGTCTTTGCAGTATGTTCCCTTGGATCTAAATAATATGTTCCCTTGTATCTAAGCGATATATTCCATTGTGTCTTAGCAGTATGTTCCCTTTGTTCTAAGCAGTATGATCCCTTAGATCTAAGCAATATATTCCATTGAGTCTTAGGAGTATGTTCCCGTGGATCTAAGCAATATGTTTCCTAGTATCTAAGTAATATATTCCATTGAGTCTTAGCAGTATTTTCCCTTTTATCTAAGCAATATGTTTCCTTGTATCTAAGTAATATAGTCCATTGAGTCTTAGCAATATGTTCCCTTGTATCTAAGTAATATATTCCATTGAATCTTAGCAGTATTTTCTCTAGTATCTAAGCAATATGTTCCCTTGTATCTATGTAAAATATTCCATTGAGTCTTAGCAGTATGTTCCCTTGTATCTAAGTAATATATTCCTTAGAGTCTTAGCAGTATGTTCCCTTTTATCTAAGCAATATGTTCCCTTTTGTATAAGTAATATACTCCATTGAGTCTTAGCAGTATGTTCCCTTGTATCTAAGCAATATGTTCCCTTGTATCTAAGTAATATATTCCATTGAGTCTGAACAGTATGTTCCCTTGTATCAAACAATATCTTCCCTTGTAGCTAAGCAATATATTCCAATGAGTCTTAGCAGTATGTTCCCTTGTATCTAAGCAATACGTTCCCTTGTATCTAAGTAATATATTCCATTGAGTCTTACCAGTATGTTTCCCTGTATCTAAGCAATATTTCCCCCTGTATCTAAGTAATATATTCCACTGAGTCTTAGCAGTATGTTCCCTTGTATCTAAGCAAGAGGTTCCCTTGTATCTAAGCAATATGTTCCCTTGTATCTAAGTAATATATTCCATTGAGTCTTAGCAGTATATTCCCTTGTATCGAAGCAATACGTTCCCTTGTATCTAAGTAATATATTCCATTGAGTCTTAGCAGTATGTTGCCCTGTATCTAAGCAATATGTCCCCTTGTATCTAAACAATGTATCCCATTGAGTCTTAGCAGTATCTTCCCTCCGGATCTAAGCAATATGTGATCTTGTAGCTAAGCAATATATTCCATTGAGTCGTAGCAGTATGTTCCCTTTGATCTAAGCAGTATGTCCCATTGGTATCTAAGTAATATATTCCATTGAGTCTTAGCAGTATGTTCCCTTGTATCTAAGCAATATGTTCCCTTGTATCTAAGGAATATATTCCATTGAGTCTTAGCAGTATGTACCCTTGTATCTGAGTAATATATTCCATTGAGTCATAGCAGTATGCTCCCTTGTATCTAAGCAATATGTTCCCTTGTATCTAAGTAATATATTCCACTGAGTCTTAGCAGAATGTATCCTTGGATCTAAGCAATATGTTCCTTTGTGTCTAAGCAATATATTCCATTAAGTCTTAGCAGTATGTTCCCTTGTATCTAAGCAATACGTTCCCTTGTATCTAAGTAATATATTTCATTGAGTCATAGCAGTATGTTCCCTTGTATCTAAGCAATACGTTCCCTTGTATCTAAGTAATATATTCCATTGAGTCTGAGCAGCATGTTCCCTTGTATCTAAGTAATATATTCCATTGAGTCTTAGCAGTATGTTACCTTGTATCTAAGCAATATGTCCCCTTGTATCTAAGCAATATATCCTATTGAGTCTTAGCAGTAAGTTCCCTTCGAATCTAAGCAATATGTTCCCTTGTATCTAAGCAATATATTCCATTGAGTCTTAGCAGTATGTTACCTTTGATCAAAGCAGTAAGTCCCCTTGTATCTAAGTAATATATTCCATTGAGTCTTAGCAGTATGTTCCCTTGTATCGAAGCAATACATTCCCTTGTATCTAAGTAATAAATTCCATTGAGTCTTAGCAGTATGTTACCTTGTATCTAAGCAGTATGTCCCCTTGTATCTAAGCAATATATTCCATTGAGTCTTTGCAGTATGTTACCTTGGATCTAAAAAATATGTTCCCTTGTATCTTAGCGATATATTCCATTGTGTCTTAGCAGTATGTTCCCTTTGTTCTAAGCAGTATGATCCCTTAGATCTAAGCAATATATTCCATTGAGTCTTAGGAGTATGTTCCCTTGGATCTAAGCAATATGTTCCCTTGTATCTAAGTAATATATTCCATTGAGTCTTAGCAGTATTTTCCCTTTTATCTAAGCAATATGTTCCCTTGTATCTAAGTAATATATTCCATTGAGTCTTAGCAGTATGTTCCCTTGTATCTAAGCAATATGTTTCCTTGTATCTAAGTAATATATTCCATTGAGTCTTAGCAGTATGTTCTTTTTTATCAAAGGAATAAGTTCCCTTGTATCTAATGAATATATTCCATTGAGTCTTAGCAGTATGTTCACTTGGGTCTAAGCAATATATTCCATTGAGTCTTAGCAGTATGTTCCCTTGTATCTAAGCAATATGTCCCCTTGTATCTAAGTATTATATTCTACTGAGTCTTAGCAGTATGTTTCCTTGGATCTAAGCAATATGTTTCCTGTTATCTAAGTAATATAATCCATTGAGTCTTAGCAGTATGTTCCCTTGGATATAAGCAGTATGTCCCCTTGTATCTAAGTAATATATTCCACTGAGTCTTAGCAGTATGTATCCTTGGATCTAAGCAATATGTTCCATTGAGTCTTAGCAGTATATTCCCTTTGATCTAAGTAATAAATTCCATTGAGTCTTAGCAGTATGTCCCTTGTATCTAAGTAATATATACCATTGAGTCATAGCAGTATGTTCCCTTGTATCTAAGCAATATGTTCTCTTGTATCTAAGCAGTATGTCCCCTTGGATCTAAGCAATATATTCCATTGAGTCTTAGCAGTATGTTCCTTTGGATCTAAGCAATATGTTCCATTTAGTCTGAGCATTATGTTCCCTTGTATCTAAGTAATATATTCCATTGAGTCTTAGCAGTATGTTCTCTTGTATCTAAGCAATATGTTCCCTTGTATCTAAGTAAAATATTCCATTGAGTCTTAGCAGTATGTTCCCTTTGATCTAAGCAGTATTTCCCTTGGTATCTAAGTAATATATTCCATTGAGTCTTAGCAGTATGTTCCCTTGTATCTAAGCAATATGTTCCCTTGTATCTAAGCAATATATTCCATTGAGTCTTAGCAGTATGTTCCCTTGTATCTAAGCAATATGTCCCCTTGTATCTAAGCAATATATTCCATTGAGTCTTAGCAGTATGTTCCCTTGGATCTAAGCAATATGTTCCCTTGTATCTAAGCGATTGATTCCATTGAGTCTTAGGAGCATGTTCCCTTGGATCTAAGCAATATGTTCCCTTGTATCTAAGTAATATATTCCATTGAGTCTTAGCAGTATTTTCCCTTTTATCTAAGCAATATGTTTCCTTGTATCTAAGTAATATATTCCATTGAGTCTTAGCAGTATGTTCCATTGGATCTAAGCAATATGTTCCATTGAGTCTTAGCAGTATGTTCCCTTGTATCTAAGTAATATATTCCATTGAGTCTTAGCAGTATGATACCCTTGGATCTATGCAGTATGTTCCCTTGTATCTAAGCAATATGTTCCCTTGTATCTAAGTAATATATTCCATTGAGTCTTAGCAGTATGTTCTCTAGTATCTAAGCAATATGTTCCCTTGTATCTAAGTAAAATATTCCATTGAGTCTTAGCAGTATGTTCCCTTGTATCTAAGTAATATAATCCATAGAGTCCTAGTAGTACGTTCCCTTTTATCTAAGTAATATGTTCCCTGTTGTATAAGTAATATACTCCATTGAGTCTTAGCAGTATGTTCCCTTGTATATAAGCAATATGTTCCCTTGTATCTAAGTAATATATTCCATTGAGTCTGAACAGTATGTTCCCTTGTATCTAAGCAATATCTTCCCTTGTAGCTAAGCAATATATTCCAATGAGTCTTAGCAGTATGTTCCCTTGTATCTAAGCAATACGTTCCCTTGCATCTAAGTAATATATTCAATTGAGTCTTAGCAGTATGTTTCCCTGTATCTAAGCAATATGTCCCCTTGTATCTAAGTAATATATTCCACTGAGTCTTAGCAGTATGTTCCATTGTATCTAAGCAATAGGTTCCCTTGTATCTAAGCAATATGTTCCCTTGTATCTAGGTAATATATTCCATTGAGTCTTAGCAGTATCTTCCCTTGTATTGAAGCAATACGTTCCCTTGTATCTAAGTAATATATTCCATTGAGTCTTAGCAGTATGTACCCTTGTATCTGAGTAATATATTCCATTGAGTCATAGCAGTTTGTTACCTTGTATCTAAGCAATATGTACCCTTGTATCTAAGAAATATATATCACTGAGTCTTAGCAGTATGTATCCTTGGATCTAAGCAATATGTTCCTTTGTATCTAAGCAATATATTCCATTAAGTCTTAGTAGTGTGTTCCCTTGTATCTAAGCAATACGTTCCGTTGTATCTAAGTAATATATTCCATTGAGTCATAGCAGTATGTTCCCTTGTATCTAAGCAATACGTTCCCTTGTATCTAAGTAATATATTCCGTTGAGTCTTAGCAGTATGTTCCCTTGCATCCAAGTAATATATTCCATTGAGTCTTAGCAGTATGTTACCTTGTATCTAAGCAATATGTCCCCTTGTATCTAAGCAATATATCCTATTGAGTCTTAGCAGTAAGTTCCCTTCGGATCTAAGCAATATGTTCCCTTGTATCTAAGCAATATATTCCATTGAGTCTTAGCAGTATGTTACCTTTGATCAAAGCAGTAAGTCCCCTTGTATCTAAGTAATATATTCCATTGAGTCTTAGCAGTATGTTCCCTTGTATCTAAGCAACATGATCCCTTGTATCTAAGCAATATATTACATTGAGTCTTAGCAGTATGTTCCCTTGTATCGAAGCAATACATTCCCTTGTATCTAAGTAATATATTCCATTGAGTCTTAGCAGTATGTTACCTTGTATCTAAGCAGTATGTCCCCTTGTATCTAAGCAATATATTCCATTTAGTCTTTGCAGTATGTTACCTTGGATCTAAAAAATATGTTCCCTTGTATCTTAGCGATATATTCCATTGTGTCTTAGCAGTATGTTCCCTTTGTTCTAAGCAGTATGATCCCTTATATCTAAGCAATATATTCCATTGAGTCTTAGGAGTATGTTCCCTTGTATCTAAGCAATACGTTCCCTTGTATCTTAGTAATATATTCCATTGAGTCTTAGCAGTATGTTCCCGTGTATCTAAGCAATATGTCCCCTTGTATCTAAGTCATATATTCCACTGAGTCTTAGCAATATGTTCCCTTATATATAAGCAATAGGTTCCCTTGTATCTAAGCAATATGTTCCATTGAGTCATAGCAGTATGTTCCCTTGTATCTAAGCAATATATTCCATTGAGTCTTAGCAGTATGGTCCCTTGGATCTAAGCAATAGGTTCCCTTGTATCTAAGTAATATATTCCATTGAGTCTTAGCAGTATTTTCCCTTTTATCTAAGCAATATGTTCCCTAGTATCTAAGTAATATATTCCATTGAGTCTTGGCAGTATGTTTTTTTTATCAAAGGAATAAGTTACCTTATATCTAATGAATATATTCCATTGAGTCTTAGCAGTATGTTCACTTGGGTCTAAGCAATATATTCCATTGAGTCTTAGCAGTATGTTCCCTTGTATCTAAGCAATATGTCCCCTTGTATCTAAGTATTATATTCTACTGAGTCTTAGCAGTATGTTTCCTTGGATCTAAGCAATATGTTTCCTGTTATCTAAGTAATATAATCCATTGAGTCTTAGCAGTATGTTCCCTTGGATATAAGCGTTATGTCCCCTTGTATCTAAGTAATATATTCCACTGAGTCTTAGCAGTATGTATCCTTGGATCTAAGCAATATGTTCCATTGAGTCTTAGCAGTATATTCCCTTTGATCTAAGTAATATATTCCATTGAGTCTTAGCAGTATGTCCCTTGTATCTAAGTAATATATTCCATTGAGTCATAGCAGTATGTTCCCTTGTATCTAAGCAATATGTTTCATGTAATCTAAGTAATATATACCATTGAGTCTTAGCAGTTTGTTCCCTTGTATCTAAGCAATATGTTTCCTGTTATCTAAGTAATATGTACCATTGAGTCGTAGCAGTATGTTCCCTTGTATCTAAGCAATATGTTTCCTGTTATCTAAGTAATATATACCATTGAGTCTTAGCAGTATGTTCCCTTGATCTAAGCAATATGTTCTCTTGTATCTAAGCAGTATGTCCCCTTGGATCTAAGCAATATATTCCATTGAGTCTTAGCAGTATGTTCCTTTGGATCTAAGCAATATGTTCCATTTAGTCTTAGCATTATGTTCCCTTGTATCTAAGTAATATATTCCATTGAGTCTTAGCAGTATGTTCTCTTGTATCTAAGCAATATGTTCCCTTGTATCTAAGTAAAATATTCCATTGAGTCTTAGCAGTATGTTCCCTTCGATCTAAGCAGTATGTTTCCTTGTATCTAAGCAATATGTTTCCTTGGATCTAAGCAATATGTTCCCTTGTATCTAAGCAATATGTTCCCTTGTATCTAAGCAGTATGTCCCCTTGGATCTAAGCAATATATTCCATTGTGTCTTAGCAGTATGTTCCATTGTATCTAAGCAATACGTTCTCTTTTATCTAAGCAGTATGTCCTTTTGGATCTAAGCAATATATTCCATTGAGTCTTAGCAGTATGTTCCCTTGGATCTAAGTAATATGCCACCTTGGACTTGGTCAGGACTATGAATGACATCCATTTAACGATTGAGGAGTGGTATCCTTTAATGTGTTCTGATACTTTATCATAGCTTTTTTTTTCGAAAATTTTAAAGACTTTATTGCTGAAGTTGTAATATATAGTGCTATGTCACCAGAGCACCATCTGAATAAATACTCCTATTGTAACAATGCTGTAATTCGGGGGCTGAACGCAAAGCTGTTGTAACTAGTATGTATTTATATAGGAGTTATGACAGTGTTGCGTTGAGCCCACAGTATTTTCATAGTGCTATTTGGTTAATAATATTCTCCTTATTGTCCATTATCACAGAAGAACTGAAACAGGTACTGACGCTATTGGAAGAAACATTGTTAAGAAATCTAGACAGGGTACCAGTCATGATATTTCAACACCTGATACAAGCCAGGAACCAGTCGGCTATAAAATCAGAAGGGTAAATATAGCGCATGTATATATGTTTTGATATACTTTGCTTGAATATGTTCCCTTGTATCTAAGTAATATATTCCTTTGAGTCTTAGCAGTATGTTCCCTTGTATCTAAGCAGTATGTTCCCCTGTATCTAAGCAATACGTTCCCTTGTATCTAAGTAATATATTCCATTGAGTCTTAGCAGTATTTTCCCTTGGATCTAAGCAATATGTACCCTTGTATCTCAACAATATATTCCGATGAGTATTAGCAGTATGTTCCCCTTGATCTAAGCAGTATGTCCCCTTGTATCTAAGTAGTATATTCCATCGAATCTTAGCAGTATGTTCCCTTGTATCTAAGCAATATGATCCCTTGTATCTAGGCAATATGTCCCCTTGGATCTAAGCAATACGTTCTCTTGTATCTAAGTAATATATTCCATGGAGTCTTAGCAGTATGTTCCCTTATATCTATGCAATATATTCCATTGAGTCTTAGCAGTATATTCCCTTGTATCTAGGTAATATATTCCATTGAGTCTTAGCAGTATGTTCCCTTGTATCTAAGAAATATGTTCCCTTGGATCTAAGCAATATATTCCACTGAGTCTTAGCAGTATGTTCCCTTGTATCTAAGCAATGTGTCCCCATGTATCTAAGCACTATATTCCACTCAGTCTTAGCAGTATGTTCCCTTGGACCTAAGCAATATGTTCTATTGCGTCTTAGCGTATGTTCCCTTGTATCTAAGCAATATGTTTCCTGTTATCTAAGAGATATGTTCCATTGAGTCTTAGCAGTATGTTCCCTTGTATCTAAGCAATATGTTCCATTGAGTCTTAGCAATATGTTCTCTTGCATCTAAGTAATATATTCCATTGAGTCTCAGCAGTATGTTCTTTTGTATCTAAGCAATATGTTCCCTTGTATCTAAGTACATGTAATATATTCCATTGAGTCTTAGCAGTATGTTCCCTTGTATCTAAGCAATACGTTCCAATGTATCCAAGCAATATATTCCATATATTCCATTGAGTCATAGCAGTATGTTCCCTTGGATCTAAGCAATATATTCCATTGAGTCTTCGCTGTATGTTCACTTGGATCTAGGCAATATGATCCCTTTAATCTAAGTAATATTTTCCATTGAGTCTTTGCAGTATGTTCCCTTGGATCTAAGCAGTATGTCCCCTTGTATCTAAGTTATACATTCCACTGAGTCTTAGCATTATGTTTCATTGGATCTAAGCAATATGTTGCCTTGTATCTAAGCAATATTTTCCACTGAGTCTTAGCAGTATGTTCCATTGTGTCATATCAGTATGTTCCCTTGTATCTTAGCAATATGTTCCCTTGCATCTAAGCATGATGTCCATTTGAATCTAAGCAAAATATTCCATTGAGTCTTAGCAGTATGTTCCTTTTGATCTTAGCAATATGTTCCCTTGTATCAAAGTAATATATTCCATTGAGTCTTAGCAGTATGTGCCCTTGGATCTAAGCGATATGTTCCATTGTATCTAAGCAATATATTCCTTTGAATCTTAGCAGTATGTTCCCTGGTATCTAAGAAATACGTCCCCTTGTATCTAAGCAATATATTCCATTGAGTCTGAGCAGTATGTTCCATTGTATCTAAGTAATATATTCCATTGAGTCTTTGCAGTATGTTCCCTTGCATGTAAGCAATATAGTCCATTGAGTCTTAGCAGCATGTGCCCTTGGATATAGACAATATATTCCATTGAGTCTAAGTAGTATGTGCCCTTGGATCTAGGCAATATGTTCCCTTGTATCTAAGTAATATATTCCAATGAGTCTTAGCAGTATGTGCCCCTGGATCTAAGCGATATGTTCCCTTGTATCTAAGTAATATATTCCATTGAGTCTTAGCAGTATGTGCCCTTGGATCTAGGCGATATGTTCCCTTGTATCTAAGTTATATATTCCATTGAGTCTTAGCAGTATGTGCCTTTAGATCTAGACAATATGTTCCCTTGCATCTAAGTAATATATCCCATTGAGTCTTTGCAGTATGTTCCCTTGTATCTAAGCAATATAGTCCATTGAGTCTTAGCAGCATGTGCCCTTGGATATAGACAATATATTCCATTGAGTCTTAGTAGTATGTGCCCTTGGATCTAGGCAATATGTTCCCTTGTATCTAAGTAATATATATTCCATTGAGTCTTAGCAGTATGTGCCCTTGGATCAAGGCGATATGTTCCCTTGTATCAAAGTTATATATTCCATTGAGTCTTAGCAGTATGTGCCTTTAGATCTAGACAATATGTTCCCTTGCATCTAAGCAATATATCCCATTGAGTCTTAGCAGTATGTTCCCTTGTATCTAAGTAATATGTTACCTTGTATCTAAGTATTATTTTCCATTGAGTCTTAGCAGTATGTTCCCTTGTATCTAAGTAATATATTCCATTGAGTCTTAGCAATATATTCCATTGAGTCTTAGCAGTATGTTCCCTTGTATGTAAGCAATACGTTCCATTGTATCTAAGTAATATATTCCTTTGTTTCTTAGCAGTATGTTCTTTCGGATCCAAGTCATATGTTCCCTTGTATCTTAGCAATATATTCCATTGAGTCTTAGCAGTATGTTCCCTTGTATCTAAGCAATATGTCCCCTTGTATCTAAGTATTACATTCCACTGAGTCATAGCAGAATGTTCCCTTGGATCTAAGCAATATGTTCCATTTAGTCTTAGCAGTATGTTCCCTGGTATCTATACAATATGTTCCCTGTTATCTAAGTAATATATTCCATTGAGTCTCAGCAGTATGCTCCCTTGGATCTAAGCAGTATGTCCCATTGTATCTAAATAAAACATTCCACTGAGTCTTAGCAGTATGTTTCCTTGGATCTAAGCAATATGTTGCCTTGTATCTAAGCAACATATTCCTCTGAGTCTTAGCAGTATGTTCCCTTGGATCTAAGCAATATGTTTCCTTGTATCTAAGCAATATATTCCGATGAGTCTAAGCAGTATGTTTCCCATGATCTAGGCAGTATGTCCCCTTGTATCTAAGTAATACATTCCATTGAGTCTTAGCAGTATGTTCCCTTGGATCTAAGCAATATGTTGCCCTGTATCTAAGCAATATATTCCATTGAGTCTTAGCAGTATGTTCCATTGGATCTAAGCAGTATATTCCATTGAGTCTTAGCAGTATGTTCCCTTTTATCTAGGCAATATGTTCCCTTGTATCTAAGCAATATATTTCATTGAGTCTTAGCAGTATGTTCCCTTGTATCTAAGCAATACGTTCCCTTGTATTTATGTAATATATTCCATTGAGTCTTAGCAGTATGTTCCCTTGTATCTAAGTAATATGTTCCCTTTTTATTTAAGTAATATATTCCATTGAGTCTTAGCAGTATATTTCCTTGTATCTAAGCAATATATTCAATTGAGTCTTAGCAGTATGTTCCCTTGGATCTTAGCAATATATTGCGATGAGTCTTTGCAGTATGTTCCCTTGGATCTAAGCCTGATGTCCCCTTGTATCTAAGTAATACATTCCACTGAGTCTTAGCAGTATGTTCCCTTGGATCTAAGCAATATGTTCCATTGAGTCATATCAGTATGTTCCCTTGTATCTAAGCAATATGTTCCCTTGCATCTAAGCATGATGTCCATTTGAATCTAAGCAAAATATTCCATTGAGTCTAAGCAGTATGTTCCTTTGGATCTTAGCAATATGTTCCCTTGTATCAAAGTAATATACTCCATTGAGTCTTAGCAGTATGTGCCCTTGGATCTAAGCGATCTGTTCCCTTGCATCTAAGCAATATATTCCATTGAATCTCAGCAGTATGTTCCCTTGTATCTAAGAAATATGTCCCCTTGTATCTAAGCAATATATTCCATTGAGTCTGAGCAGTATGTTCCATTGTATCTAAGTAATATATTCCATTGAGTCTTTGCAGTATGTTCCATTGTATCTAAGTAATATATTCCATTGAGTCTTAGCAGTATGTGCCCTTGTATCTAAGCGATATGTTCCCTTGCACCTAAGTAATATATTCCATTGAGTATTAGTAGTATGTGCCCTTGGATCTAAGCGATATGTTCCCTTGTACAAAATGTATCTAAGTAATATATTCCATTGAGTCTTAGTAGTATGTGCCCTTGGATCTAGGCAATATGTTCCCTTGCATCTAAGTAATATATTCCATTGAGTCTTAGCAGTATGTTTCCCTTGATCTAAGCAGTATGTCCCCATGTATCTAAGTATTATATTCCACTGAGTCTTAGCAGTATGTTCCATTGTATCTAAGCAATATGTTTCCTGTTATCTAAGTAATATATTCCATTGAATCTTAGCAGTATGTGCCCTTGGATCTAAGCAGTATGTTCCCTTGGATCTAAGCAATATGTTCCCTTGTATCTAAGCAATATGTTCCCTTGTTCTAATCAATATATTCCATTGAGTCTAAGCAATATGTTCCCTTGGATCTAAGCAATATGTTCCCTTGGATCTAAGCTATATATTCCTTTGAGTCTTCGCAGTATGTTCCCTTGGATCTAAGCAATATATTGCGATGAGTCTTAGCAGTATGTTCCCTTGGATCTAAGCTTTATGTCCCCTTGTATCTGAGTAATACATTCCACTGAGTCTTAGCAGTATGTTCCCTTGGATCTAAGCAATATGTTCCATTGAGTCATATCAGTATGTTCCCTTGTATCTAAGTAATACATCCCACTGAGTCTTAGCAGTATGTTTCCTTGGATCTAAGCAATATGTAGCCTTGTATCTAAGCCATATATTCCACTGAGTCTTAGCAGTACATTCCCTTGGATCTAAGCAATATGTTTCCTTGTATCTAAGCAATATATTCCGATGAGTCTTAGCAGTATGTTCCCTTGTATCTAAGAAATACGTCCCCTTGTATCTAAGCAATATATTCCCTTGAGTCTGAGCAGTATGTTCCATTGCATTTAAGTAATATATTCCCTTGCATCTAAGCAATATATTTCATTGAGACTTAGCAGTACGTTCCCCTGTATCTAAGCAATACGTTCCCTTGTATCTAAGTAATATATTCCATTGAGTCTTTGCAGTATGTTCCCTTGTATCTAAGCAATATATTCCATTGAGTCTTAGCAGTATGTGCCCGTGGATCTCGGCATTATGTTCCCTTGTATCTAAGTAATATATTCCTTTGTTTCTTAGCAGTATGTTCTTTCAGATCCAAGCAATATGTTCCCTTGTATCTTAGCAATATATTCCATTGAGTCGTAGCAGTATGTTCCCTTGTATCTAAGCAATATGTTCCCTTGATTCTATGTATTATTTTCCATTAAGTCTTAGCAGTACGTTCCCTTGGATCTTAGCAGTATGTCCCCTTGTATCTAAGTAATATAGTCCACTGAGTCTTAGCAGTATGTTCTCTTGGAGCTAAGCGATATGTTCCCTTGTATCTAAGTAATACATTCAATTGAGTCTTAGCAGTATGTTCTCTTGTATCTAAGTAATATATTCCATTGAGTCTTTGCAATATATTCCATTGAGTCTTAGCAGTATGTTCCCTTGTATGTAAGCAATACGTTCCATTGTATCTAAGTAATATATTCCTTTGTTTCTTAGCAGTATGTTCTTTCAGATCCAAGCAATATGTTCCCTTGTATCTTAGCAATATATTCCATTGAGTCTTAGCAGTATGTTCCCTTGTATCTAAGCAATATGTCCCCTTGTATCTAAGTAATATATTCTTCTGAGTCTTAGCAGTATGTTCTCTTGGAGCTAAGCAATATGTTCCCTTGTATCTAGGCAATATATTCCATTGAGTCTTAGCAGTATGCTCCCTTGGATCTAAGCAGTATGTTCCCTTGTATCTAAGCGATATGTTCCCTTGTATCTAAGTAATATATTCCATTGAGTCTTAGCAGTATGTTACCTGGTATATATACAATATGTTCCCAGTTATCTAAGTAATATATTCCATTGAATCTTAGCAGTATGATCCCTTGTATCTAAGTAATACATTCCACTGAGTCTTAGCAGTATGTTCACTTGGATCTAAGCAATATGTTGCCCTGTATCTAAGCAATATATTCCATTGAGTCTTAGCAGTATGTTCCCTGGTATCTATACAATATGTTCCCTGTTATCTAAGTAATATATTCCATTGAGTCTTAGCAGTATGCTCCCTTGGATCTAAGCAGTATGTCCCCTTGTATCTAAGTAATACATTCCACTGAGTCTTAGCAGTATGTTTCCTTGGATCTAAGCAATATGTTGCCTTGTATCTAAGCAATATATTCGACTGAGTCTTAGCAGTACGATCCCTTGGATCTAAGCAATATGTTTCCTTCTATCTAAGCAATATATTCCGATGAGTCTAAGCAGTATGTTTCCCTTGATCTAAGCAGTATGTCGCCTTGTATCTAAGTAATATATTCCACTGAGTCTTAGCAGTATGTTCCATTGTATCTAAGCAATATGTTTCCTGTTATCTAAGTAATATATTCCATTGAATCTTAGCAGTATGTGCCCTTGGATCTAAGCAGTATGTTCCCTTGGATCTAAGCAATATATTCCCTTGTATCTAAGCAATATGTTCCCTTGTATCTAAGCAATATATTCCATTGAGTCTAAGCAATATATTCCATTGAGTCTGAGCAGTATGTTCCATTGTATCTAAGTAATATATTCCATTGAGTCTTTGCAGTATGTTCCCTTGTATCTAAGCAATATATTCCAGTGAGTCTTAACAGTATGTGCCCTTGGATCTAGGCAATATGTCCCTTGTATCTAAGTAATATATTCCATTGAGTCTTAGCAGTATGTGCCCTTGGATCTAAGCAGTATGTTCCCTTGTATCTAAGCAATATGTTCCCATCTATCTAAGTAATATATTCCATTGAGTCTTAGCAGAATGTTCCCTTGGATCTAGGCAATATGTTCCCTTGTATCTAAGCAATATATTCCATTGAGTCTTAGCAGTATGTTCCCTTGGATCTAAGCAATATATTCCGATGAGTCTCAGCAGTATGTTCCCTTGGATCTAAGCAGTATGTCCCCTTGTATCTAAGTATGACATTCCAATGAGTCTTAGCAGTATGTTCCCTTGGATCTAGGCATTATGTTCCATTTAGTCTTAGCAGTATGTTCCCTGGTATCTATACAATATGTTCCCTGTTATCTAAGTAATATATTCCATTGAGTCTTTGCAGTATGCTCCCTTGGATCTAAGCAGTATGTCCCCTTGTATCTAAGTAATACATTCCACTAGGTCTTAGCAGTATGTTTCCTTGGATCTAAGCAATATGTTGCCTTTTATCTAAGCAATATATTCCACTGAGTCTTAGCAGTATGTTCCCTTGGATCTAAGCAATATGTTTCCTTGTATGTAAGCAATATATTCCATTGAGTCTTAGCAGTATGTTCCCTTGGATCTAAGCAGTATATTCCATTGAGTGTTAGCAGTGTTCTCCCTTTTATCTAAGCAATATGTTCCCTTGTATCTAAGCAATATATTGCATTGAGTCTTAGCTGTATGTTCCCTTGTATCTAAGCAATACGTTCCTTTGTATTTAAGTTATATATTCCACTGAGTCTTAGCAGTATGTTCCCTTGGATCTAAGCAATATGTTCCATTGAGTCATATCAGTATGTTCCCTTGTATCTAAGCAATATGTTCCCTTGCATCTAAGCATGATGTCCATTTGAATCTAAGCAAAATATTCCATTGAGTCTTAGCAGTATGTTCCTTTGGATCTTAGCAATATGTTCCCTTGTATCAAAGTAATATACTCCATTGAGTCTTAGCAGTATGTGCCCTTGGATCTAAGCGATCTGTTCCCTTGCATCTAAGCAATATATTCCATTGAATCTCAGCAGTATGTTCCCTTGTATCTAAGAAATATGTCCCCTTGTATCTAAGCAATATATTCCATTGAGTCTGAGCAGTATGTTCCATTGTATCTAAGTAATATATTCCATTGAGTCTTTGCAGTATGTTCCATTGTATCTAAGTAATATATTCCATTGAGTCTTAGCAGTATGTGCCCTTGTATCTAAGCGATATGTTCCCTTGCACCTAAGTAATATATTCCATTGAGTATTAGTAGTATGTGCCCTTGGATCTAAGCGATATGTTCCCTTGTACAAAATGTATCTAAGTAATATATTCCATTGAGTCTTAGTAGTATTTGCCCTTGGATCTAGGCAATATGTTCCCTTGCATCTAAGTAATATATTCCATTGAGTCTTAGCAGTATGTTTCCCTTGATCTAAGCAGTATGTCCCCATGTATCTAAGTATTATATTCCACTGAGTCTTAGCAGTATGTTCCATTGTATCTAAGCAATATGTTTCCTGTTATCTAAGTAATATATTCCATTGAATCTTAGCAGTATGTGCCCTTGGATCTAAGCAGTATGTTCCCTTGGATCTAAGCAATATGTTCCCTTGTATCTAAGCAATATGTTCCCTTGTTCTAATCAATATATTCCATTGAGTCTAAGCAATATGTTCCCTTGGATCTAAGCAATATGTTCCCTTGGATCTAAGCTATATATTCCTTTGAGTCTTCGCAGTATGTTCCCTTGGATCTAAGCAATATATTGCGATGAGTCTTAGCAGTATGTTCCCTTGGATCTAAGCTTTATGTCCCCTTGTATCTGAGTAATACATTCCACTGAGTCTTAGCAGTATGTTCCCTTGGATCTAAGCAATATGTTCCATTGAGTCATATCAGTATGTTCCCTTGTATCTAAGTAATACATCCCACTGAGTCTTAGCAGTATGTTTCCTTGGATCTAAGCAATATGTAGCCTTGTATCTAAGCCATATATTCCACTGAGTCTTAGCAGTACATTCCCTTGGATCTAAGCAATATGTTTCCTTGTATCTAAGCAATATATTCCGATGAGTCTTAGCAGTATGTTCCCTTGTATCTAAGAAATACGTCCCCTTGTATCTAAGCAATATATTCCCTTGAGTCTGAGCAGTATGTTCCATTGCATTTAAGTAATATATTCCCTTGCATCTAAGCAATATATTTCATTGAGACTTAGCAGTACGTTCCCCTGTATCTAAGCAATACGTTCCCTTGTATCTAAGTAATATATTCCATTGAGTCTTTGCAGTATGTTCCCTTGTATCTAAGCAATATATTCCATTGAGTCTTAGCAGTATGTGCCCGTGGATCTCGGCATTATGTTCCCTTGTATCTAAGTAATATATTCCTTTGTTTCTTAGCAGTATGTTCTTTCAGATCCAAGCAATATGTTCCCTTGTATCTTAGCAATATATTCCATTGAGTCGTAGCAGTATGTTCCCTTGTATCTAAGCAATATGTTCCCTTGATTCTATGTATTATTTTCCATTAAGTCTTAGCAGTATGTTCTCTTGGAGCTAAGCGATATGTTCCCTTGTATCTAAGTAATACATTCAATTGAGTCTTAGCAGTATGTTCTCTTGTATCTAAGTAATATATTCCATTGAGTCTTTGCAATATATTCCATTGAGTCTTAGCAGTATGTTCCCTTGTATGTAAGCAATACGTTCCATTGTATCTAAGTAATATATTCCTTTGTTTCTTAGCAGTATGTTCTTTCAGATCCAAGCAATATGTTCCCTTGTATCTTAGCAATATATTCCATTGAGTCTTAGCAGTATGTTCCCTTGTATCTAAGCAATATGTCCCCTTGTATCTAAGTAATATATTCTTCTGAGTCTTAGCAGTATGTTCTCTTGGAGCTAAGCAATATGTTCCCTTGTATCTAGGCAATATATTCCATTGAGTCTTAGCAGTATGTTCCCTTGGATCTAAGCAGTATGTTCCCTTGTATCTAAGCGATATGTTCCCTTGTATCTAAGTAATATATTCCATTGATTCTTAGCAGTATGTTCCCTTGTATCTAGGCAATGTATTCCATTGTGTCTGAGTAGTATGTGCCCTTGGATCTAGGCAATATGTTCCCTTGCATCTAAGTAATATATTACATTGAGTCTTAGCAGTATGTTCCCTTGTATCTAAGCAATATGTTCCCATGTATCTAAGTATTATTTTCCATTGAGTCTTAGCAGTATGTTCCCTTGTATCTAAGTAATATATTCCATTGAGTCTTAGCAATATATTCCATTGAGTCTTAGCAGTATGTTATCTTGTATGTAAGCAATACGTTCCATTGTATCTAAGTAATATATACCTTTGTTTCTTAGCAGTATGTTCTTTCGGATACAAGCAATATGTTCCCTTGTATCTTAGCAATATATTCCATTGAGTCTTAGCAGTATGTTCCCTTGTATCTAAGCAATATGTTCCCTTGTATCTAAGTATAATTTTCCATTGAGTCTTAGCAGTATGTGCCCTTGGATCTAAGCGATATGTTCCCTTGTATCTAAGCAATATATTCCATTGAGTCTTAGCAGTGTGTTCCCTTGGATCTAAGCAGTATGTTCCCTTGTATCTAAGCAGTATGTTCCCTTGTATCTAAGCAATATGTTCCCTTGTATCTCAGCAATATATTCCATTGAATCTTAGCAGTATGGTCCCTTTTATCTAAGCAGTATGTTCCCTAGTATCTAAGTAATTTATTCCATTGAGTCTTAGCAGTATGTTCCCTTGGATCTAAGCAATATGTTTCCTTGTATCTAAGTAATATATTCCACTGATTCTTAGCAGTATGTTCCCTTGGATCTAAGCAATATGTTCCCTTGTATCTAGGCAATATATTCCATTGATTCTTAGCAGTATGTTCCTTGTATCTAAGTAATATATTTCATTGAGTCTTAGCAGTATGTTCCCTTGGATCTAATCAATATGTTCCCTTGTATCTAGGCAATATATTCCATTGAGTCTTAGCAGTATGTTCCCTTGGATCTAAGCAGTATGTTCCCCTGTATCTAAGTGATATGTTCCCTCGTATCTAAGCAATATATTCCATTGATTCTTAGCAGTATGTTCCCTAGTATTTAGGCAATATATTCCATTGAGTCTTAGCAGTATGTTCCCTTGGATCTAAGCAGTATATTCCATTGAGTCTTAGCAGTATGTTCCCTTGTATCTACGCAATAAGTTTCCTTGCATCTAAGTAATATATTCCTTTGAGTCTTAGCAGTATGTTCCCTTGGATCTAAGCAATATATCCCCTTCGATCTAAGTAATATGTCACCTTGGACTTGGTCAGGACTATGAATGACATCTATTTAACGATTGAGGAGTGGTATCCTTTAATGTCTTCTGATACTTTATCATAGCTTTTTTTTTTTCGAAAATTTTAAAGACTTTATTGCTGAAGTTGTTATATATAGTGCTATGTCACCAGAGCACCATCTGAATAAATACTCCTATTGTAACAATGCTGTAATTCGGGGGCTGAACGCAAAACTGTTGTAACTAGTATGTATTTATAGAGGAGTTATGACAGTGTTGCGTTGAGCCCACAGTATTTTCATAGTGCTATTTGGTTAATAATAGTCTCCTTATTGTCCATTATCACAGAATAACAGAAACAGGTACTGACGCTATTGGAAGAAACATTGTTAAGAAATCTAAACAGGGTACCAGTCATGATATTTCAACAACTGATACAAGTCAGGAACCAGTCGGATATAAAATCAGAAGGGTAAATATAGCGCATGTATATATGTTTTGATATACTTTGCTTGAATATGTTCCCTTGTATCTAAGTAATATATTCCATTTAGTCTTAGCAGTATGTTCCCTTGTATCTAAGCAGTATGTTCCCCTGTATCTAAGCAATATGTTCCCTTGTATGTAAGCAATATATACGATTGAGACTTAGCAGTATGTTCCCTTGGATCCAAGCAATATGTTCCCTTGCATCTAAGCAATATATTTCATTGAGACTTAGCAGTACGTTCCCCTGTATCTAAGCAATACGTTCCCTTGTATCTAAGTAATATATTCCATTGAGTCTTAGCAGTATGTTCCCTTGGATCTAAGCAATATGTTCCCTTGTATCTAAACAATATATTCCGATCAGTATTAGCAGTATGTTCCCCTTGATCTAAGCAGTATGTCCCCTTGTATCTAAGTAGTATATTCCACCGAGTCTTAGCAGTATGTTCCCTTGTATCTAAGCAATATGTTCCCTTGTATCTAGGCAATATGTCCCCTTGGATCTAAGCAATACGTTCTCTTGTATCTAAGTAATATATTCCTTAGAGTCTGAGCAGTATGTTCCCTTATATCTAAGCAATATATTCCATTGAGTCTTAGCAGTATATTCCCTTGTTTTTAGGTAATATATTCCGTTGAATCTTAGCAGTATGTTCCCTTGTATCTAAGCAATATATTTCCTGTTATCTAAGTAATATGTTCCATTGAGTCTGAGCAGTATGTGCCCTTGGATCTAAGCAGTATGTTCCCTTGGATCTAAGCAATATGTTCCCTTGTATCTAAGCAATATATTCCATTGAGTCTAAGCAGTATGTTCCCTTGGATCTAAGAAATATGTTCCCTTGGATATAAGCAATATATTCCATTGAGTTTTAGCAGTATGTTCCCTTGTATCTAAGCAATGTGGCCCCTTGTATCTAAGCACTATATTCCACTGAGTCTTAGCAGTATGTTCCCTTGGATCTAAGCAATATTTTAAATTGCGTCTTAGCAGTATGTTCCCTTGTATCAAAGCAATATGTTTACTGTTATCTAAGAAATATGTTCCATTGAGTCTTAGCAGTATGTTCCCTTGTATCTGAGCAATATGTTCCATTGAGTCTTAGCAATATGTTCCCTTGTATCTAAGTAATACATACCATTGAGTCTCAGCAGTATGTTCTTTTGTATCTAAGCAATATGTTCCCTTGAATCTAAGTAATATATTCCATTGAGTCTAAGCAGTATGTTCCCTTGTATCTAAGCAATATGTTCCGATGTATCTAAGCAATATATTCCATTGAGTCATAGCAGTATGTTCCATTGTATCTAAGCAATATGTTTCCTGTTATCTAAGTAATATATTCCATTGAATCTTAGCAGTATGTGCCCTTGGATCTAAGCAATATGTTCCCTTGTATCTAAGCAATATGTTCCCTTGTATCTAAGCAATATATTCCTTTGAGTCTAAGCTATATATTCTATTGAGTCTGAGCAGTATGTTCCATTGTATCTAAGTAATATATTCCATCGAGTCTTTGTAGTATGTTCCCTTGTATCTAAGCAATATATTCCATTGAGTCTTAGCAGTATGTGCCCTTGGATCTAGGCAATATGTTCCCTTGTATCTAAGTAATATATTCCATTGAGTCTGAGCAGTATGTGCCCTTGGATCTAAGCAGTATGTTCCCTTGTATCTAAGCAATACGTTCCCTTGTATCTAAGTAATATATTCCATTGAGTCTTAGCAGTATGTTCCCTTGTATCTAAGCAATATGTTCCATTGAGTCTTAGCAATATGTTCCCTTGTATCTAAGTAATACATACCATTGAGTCTCAGCAGTATGTTCTTTTGTATCTAAGCAATATGTTCCCTTGAATCTAAGTAATATATTCCATTGAGTCTTAGCAGTATGTTCCCTTGTATCTAAGCAATATGTTCCGATGTATCTAAGCAATATATTCCATTGAGTCATAGCAGTATGTTCCATTGTATCTAAGCAATATGTTTCCTGTTATCTAAGTAATATATTCCATTGAATCTTAGCAGTATGTGCCCTTGGATCTAAGCAATATGTTCCCTTGTATCTAAGCAATATGTTCCCTTGTATCTAAGCAATATATTCCTTTGAGTCTAAGCTATATATTCTATTGAGTCTGAGCAGTATGTTCCATTGTATCTAAGTAATATATTCCATTGAGTCTTTGTAGTATGTTCCCTTGTATCTAAGCAATATATTCCATTGAGTCTTAGCAGTATGTGCCCTTGGATCTAGGCAATATGTTCCCTTGTATCTAAGTAATATATTCCATTGAGTCTGAGCAGTATGTGCCCTTGGATCTAAGCAGTATGTTCCCTTGTATCTAAGCAATACGTTCCCTTGTATCTAAGTAATATATTCCATTGAGTCTTAGCAGTATGTTCCCTTGGATCTAGGCAATATGTTCCCTTGTATCTAAGCAATATATTCCATTGAGTCTTAGCAGTATGTTCCATTGAGTCATATCAGTATGTTACCTTGTATCTAAACAATACATTCCACTGAGTCTTAGCGGTATGTTTCCTTGGATCTATGCAATATGTTTCCTTGTATCTAAGCAATATATTCCGATGAGTCTTAGCAGTATGTTCCCTTGTATCTAAGAAATACGTCCCCTTGTATCTAAGCAATATATTCCATTGAGCCTGAGCAGTATGTTCCATTGTATCTAAGTAATACATTCCATTGAGTGTTTGCAGTATGTCCCCTTGTATCTAAGCAATATATTCCATTGAGTCTTAGCAGTATGTGCCCTTGGATCTAGGCAGTATGTTCCCTTGGATCTAAGCAATATATTGCCCTGTATGTAAGCAATATATTCCATTGAGTCTTAGCAGTATGTTCCATTGGATCTAAGCAGTATATTCCATTGAGTCTTAGCAGTATGTTCCCTTGTATCTAAGCAATATGTTCCCTTGTATCTAAGCAATATATTTCATTGAGTCTTAGCTGTATGTTCCCTTGTATCTAAGCAATACGTTCCCTTGTATTTAAGTAATACATTCCACTGAGTCTTAGCTGTATGTTCCCTTGGATCTAAGCAATATGTTCCATTGAGTCATATCAGTATGTTCCCTTGTATCTCAGCAATATGATCCCTTGCATCTAAGCATGATGTCCATTTGATTCTAAGCAAAATATTCCGTTGAGTCTTAGCAGTATGTTCCTTTGGATCTTAGCAATATGTTCCCTTGTATCAAAGTAATATATTCCATTGAGTCTTAGTAGTATGTGCCCTTGGATCTAAGCGATATGTTCCCATGTATCTAAGAAATATATTCCATTGAATCTCAGCAGTATGTGCCCTTGTATCAAAGAAATATGTCCCCATGTATCTAAGCAATATATGCCATTGAGTCTGAGCAGTATGTTCCATTGTATCTAAGTAATATATTCCATTGAGTCTTTGCAGTATGTTCCCTTGTATCTAAGCAATATATTCCATTGAGTCTTAGCAGTATGTGCCCTTGGATCTAGGCAATATGTTCCCTTGTATCTAAGTAATATATTCCACTGAGTCTGAGCAGTATGTGCCCTTGGATCTAGGCAATATGTTACCCTGCATCTAAGTAATATATTCCATTGAGTCTTAGTAGTATGTGCCCTTGTATCTAAGCAATATGTTCCCTTGTGTCTAATCATTATATTCCACTGAGTCTATGCAGAATGTTCCCTTGTATCTAAGCAATATGTTCCCTTGGATCTAAGCTATATATTCCTTTGAGTCTTCGCAGTATGTTCCCTTGGATATAATCAATATATTGCGATGAGTCTTAGCAGTATGTTCCCTTGGAGCTAAGCTTTATGTCCCCTTGTATCTAAGTAATACATTCCACCGAGTCTTAGCAGTATGTTCCCTTGGATCTAAGCAATATGTTCCATTGAGTCATATCAGTATGTTCCCTTGTATCTTACCAATATGTTCCCTTGTATCTAAGCATGATGTCCATTTGAATCTAAGCAAAATATTCCATTGAGTCTTAGCAGTATGTTCCTTTGGATCTTAGCAATATGTTCCCTTGTATCTAAGTAATATATTCCATTGAGTCTTAGCAGTATGTGCCCTTGGATCTAGGCAATATGTTCCCTTGCATCTAAGTAATATATTCCATTGAGTCTTAGTAGTATGTTCCCTTGTCTCTAAGTAATATATTCCATTGAGTCTGAGCAGTATGTGTCCTTTGATCTAGGCAATATGTTCCCTTGCATCTAAGTAATATATTCCATTGAGTCCTAGTAGTATGTGCCCTTGTATCTAAGTAGTACGTCCCCTTGTATCTAAGTAATACATTCCACTGAGTCTTAGCAGTATGTTCCCTTGGATCTAAGCAATATGTTGCGCTGTATGTAAGCAATATATTCCATTGAGTCTTAGCAGTATGTTCCATTGAATCTAAGCAGTATATTCCATTGAGTCTTAGCAGTATGTTCCCTTTTATCTAAGCAATATGTACCCATGTATCTAAGCAATATATTTCTTTGAGTCTTAGCTGTATGTTCCCTTGTATCTAAGCAATACGTTCCCTTGTATTTAATTATACATTCCACTGAGTATTAGCAGTATGTTCACTTGGATCTAAGCAATATGTTCCATTGAGTCATATCAGTATGTTACCTTGTATCTAAGCAATATGTTCCCTTGCATCTAAGCATGATGTCCAATTGAATCTAAGCAAAATATTCCATTGAGTCTTAGCAGTATGTTCCTTTGGATCTTAGCAATATGTTCCCTTGTATCAAAGTAATATATTCCATTGAGTCTTAGCAGTATGTGCCCTTGGATCTAAGCGATATGTTCCCTTGTATCTAAGCAATTTATGCCATTGAGTCTTAGCAGTATGGTCCCTTGGATCTAAGCAGTATGTCCCCTTGTATCTAAGTAATACATTCCACTGAATCTTAGCAGTATGTACCCTTGAATCTAAGCAATATGTTTCCCTGTATCTAAGCAATATATTCCATTGAGTCTTAGCAGTATGTTCCATGGGATCTAAGCAGTATATTCCATTGAGTCTTAGCAGTATGTTCCCTTTTATCTAAGCAATATGTTCCCTTGTATCTAAGCAATATATTTCATTGAGTCTTAGCTGTATGTTCCCTTGTATCTAAGCAATACGTTCCCTTGTATTTAAGTAATATATTCCATTGAGTCTTAGCAGTATGTTCCCTTGTATCTAAGTAATATGTTCCCTTTTATCTAAGTAATACATTCCACTGAGTCTTAGCAGTATGTTCCCTTGGATCTAAGCAATATGTTGCCCTGTATCTAAGCAATATATTCCATTGAGTCTTAGCAGTATGTTCCCTGGTATCTAAACAATATGTTCCCTGTTATCTAAGTCATATATTCCATTGAGTCTTAGCAGTATGTACCCTTGGATCTAGGCAATATGTTTCCTTGTATCTAAGTAATATATTCCATTGAGTCTTAGCCGTATGTGCCCTTGGATCTAAGCGACATGTTCCCTTGCATCTAAGTAATATATTCCATGGAGTCTTAGTAGTATGTGCCCTTGGATCTAAGCGATATGTTCCCTTGTATCTAAGTAATATATTCCATTGAGTCTTGGCAGTATGTGCCCTTGGATCTAGGCAATATGTTCCCTTGTATCTAAGTAATATATTCCATTGAGTCTTAGTAGTATGTGCCCTTGGACCTGAGCGATAGGTTCCCCTGCATCTAAGATATATATTTCATTGAGTCTTAGCAGTATGGTCCCTTGGATCTAAGCAGTATGTCCCCTTGTATCTAAGTAATACATTCCACTGAGTCTTAGCAGTATGTTCCCTTGGATCTAAGCAAAATATGTTGCCCTGTATCTAAGCAATATATTTCATTGAGTCTTAGCTGTATGTTCCCTTGTATCTAAGCAATACGTTCCCTTGTATTTAAGTAATATATTCCATTGAGTCTTAGCAGTATGTTCCCTTGTATCTAAGTAATATGTTCCCTTTTATCTAAGTAATACATTCCACTGAGTCTTAGCAGTATGTTCCCTTGGATCTAAGCAATATGTTGCCCTGTATCTAAGCAATATATTCCATTGAGTCTTAGCAGTATGTTCCCTGGTATCTAAACAATATGTTCCCTGTTATCTAAGTCATATATTCCATTGAGTCTTAGCAGTATGTACCCTTGGATCTAGGCAATATATTTCCTTGTATCTAAGTAATATATTCCATTGAGTCTTAGCCGTATGTGCCCTTGGATCTAAGCGACATGTTCCCTTGCATCTAAGTAATATATTCCATGGAGTCTTAGTAGTATGTGCCCTTGGATCTAAGCGATATGTTCCCTTGTATCTAAGTAATATATTCCATTGAGTCTTGGCAGTATGTGCCCTTGGATCTAGGCAATATGTTCCCTTGTATCTAAGTAATATATTCCATTGAGTCTTAGTAGTATGTGCCCTTGGACCTGAGCGATAGGTTCCCCTGCATCTAAGATATATATTTCATTGAGTCTTAGCAGTATGGTCCCTTGGATCTAAGCAGTATGTCCCCTTGTATCTAAGTAATACATTCCACTGAGTCTTAGCAGTATGTTCCCTTGGATCTAAGCAAAATATGTTGCCCTGTATCTAAGCAATATATTCCATTGAGTCTTAGCAGTATGTTCCCTGGTATCTATACAATATGTTCCCTGTTATCTAAGTAATATATTCCATTGAGTCTTAGCAGTATGTACCCTTGGATCTAGGCAATATGTTTCCTTGTATCTAAGTAATATATTCCATTGAGTCTTAGCCGTATTTACCCTTGGATCTAAGCGATATGTTCCCTTGTATCTAAGTAATATATTCCATTGAGTCTTAGCAGTATGTGCCCTTGGATCTAGGCAATATGTTCCCTTGTATCTAAGTAATATATTCCATTGAGTCTGAGCAGTATGTGCCCTTGGATCTAGGCAATATGTTACCCTGCATCTAAGTAATATATTCCATTGAGTCTTAGAAGTATGTGCCCTTGGATCTAAGCGATATGTTTCCTTGTATCTGTGTAATATATTCCATTGAGTCTTAGCAGTATGTGCCCTTGGATCTAGGCAATATGTTCCCTTGCATCAAAGTAATATATTCCATTGAGTCTTAGTAGTATGTGCCATTGGACCTGAGCGATAGGTTCCCTTGCATCTAAGTGATATATTCCATTGAGTCTTAGCAGTACGGTACCTTGGATCTAAGCAGTATGTCCCCTTGTATCTAAGTAATACATTCCACTGAGTCTTAGCAGTATGTTCCTTTGGATCTAAGCAATATGTTGCCCTGTATCTAAGCAATATATTCCATTGAGTCTTAGCAGTATGTTCCCTGGTATCTATACAATATGTTCCCTGTTATCTAAGTAATATATTCCATTGAGTCTTAGCAGTATGCTCCCTTGGATCTAAGCAGTATGTCCCTTGTATCTAAGTAAAACATTCCACTGAGTCTTAGCAGTATGTTTCCTTGGATCTAAGCAATATGTTGCCTTGAATCTAAGCAATATATTCCACTGGGTCTTAGCAGTACGTTCCCTTGGATCTAAGCAATATGTTTCCTTGTATCTAAGCAATATATTCCGATGAGACTAAGCAGTATGTTTCCCTTGATCTAAGCAGTATGTCCCCTTGTATCTAAGTAATATATTCCACTGAGTCTTAGCAGTATGTTCCATTTTATCTAAGCAATATGTTTCCTGTTATCTAAGTAATATATTCCATTGAATCTTAGCAGTATGTGCCCTTGGATCTAATCAGTATGTTCCCTTGGATCTAAGCAATATGTTCTATTGTATCTAAGCAATATGTTCCCTTGTGTCTAATCAATATATTCCATTGCGTCTATGCAGTATGTTCCCTCGGATCTAAGCAATATGTTCCCTTGGATCTAAGCTATATATTCCTTTGAGTCTTCGCAGTATGTTCCCTTGGATATAAGCAATATATTGCGATGAGTCTTAGCAGTATGTTCCCTTGGAGCTAAGCTTTATGTCCCCTTGTATCTAAGTAATACATTCCACTGAGTCTTAGCAGTATGTTCCCTCGGATCTAAGCAATATGTTCCATTGAGTCATATCAGTATGTTCCCTTTTATCTTACCAATTTGTTCCCTTGTATCTAAGCACGATGTCCATTTGAATCTAAGTAATATATTCCTTTGAGTCTAAGCAGTATGTGCCCTTGGATCTAAGCGATATGTTCCCTTGAATCTAAGTAATATATTCCATTGAGTCTTAGCAGTATGTGCCCTTGGATCTAGGCAATATGTTCCCTTGCATCTAAGTAATATATTCCATTGAGTCTGAGAAGTATGTGCCCTTGGATCTAAGCGATATGTTCCTTGCATCTAAGTAATATATTCCATTGAATCTTAGCAGTATGGTCCCTTGGATCTAAGCAGTATGTCCCCTTGTATCTAAGTAATACATTCCACTGAGTCTTAGCAGTATGTTCCCTTGGATCTAAGCAAAATATGTTGCCCTGTATCTAAGCAATATATTCCATTGAGTATTAGCAGTATGTTCCCTGGTATCTATACAATATGTTCCCTGTTATCTAAGTAATATATTCCATTGAGTCTTAGTAGTATGTTCCCTTGTCTCTAAATAATATATTCCATTGAGTCTGAGCAGTATGTGCCCTTGGATCTAGGCAATATGTTCCCTTGCATCTAAGTAATATATTCCATTGAGTCTTAGTAGTATGTGCCCTTATATCTAAGCAGTACGTCCCCTTGTATCTAAGTAATACATTCCACTGAGTCTTAGCAGTATGTTCACTTGGATCTAAGCAATATGTTTCATTGAGTCATATCAGTATGTTCCCTTGTATCTAAGCAATATGTTCCCTTGCATCTAAGCATGATGTCCAATTGAATCTAAGCAAAATATTCCATTGAGTCTTAGCAGTATGTTCCTTTGGATCTTAGCAATATGTTCCCTTGTATGTAAGCAATACGTTCCATTGTATCTAAGTAATATATTCCTTTGTTTCTTAGCGGTATGTTCCCTTGTATCTAAGCAATATGTTCCCTTTTATTTAAGTATTAATTTCCATTGAGTCTTAGCAGCATGTTCCCTTGTATCTAAGTAATATATTCCATTGAGTCTTAGCAGTATGTTCCCTTGGATCTAAGCAATATGTCCCCTTCGATCTAAGTAATATGCCACCTTGGACTTGGTCAGGACTATGAATGACATCCATTTAACGATTGAGGAGTGGTATCCTTTAATGAGTTCTGATACTTTATCATAGTTTTTTTTTTTCGAAAATTTTAAAGACTTTATTGCTGAAGTTGTTATATATAGTGCTATGTCACCAGAGCACCATCTGAATAAATACTCCTATTGTAACAATGCTGTAATTCGGGGGCTGAACGCAAAGCTGTTGTAACTAGTATGTATTTATATAGGAGTTATGACAGTGTTGCGTTGAGCCCACAGTATTTTCATAGTGCTATTTGGTTAATAATATTCTCCTTATTGTCCATTATCACAGAAGAACTGAAACAGGTACTGACGCTATTGGAAGAAACATTGTTAAGAAATCTAGACAGGGTACCAGTCATGATATTTCAACACCTGATACAAGCCAGGAACCAGTCGGATATAAAATCAGAAGGGTAAATATAGCGCATGTATATATGTTTTGATATACTTTGCTTGAATATGTTCCCTTGTATCTAAGTAATATATTCCTTTGAGTCTTAGCAGTATGTTCCCTTGTATCTAAGCAGTATGTTCCCCTGTATCTAAGCAATACGTTCCCTTGTATCTAAGTAATATATTCCATTGAGTCTTAGCAGTATTTTCCCTTGGATCTAAGCAATATGTACCCTTGTATCTCAACAATATATTCCGATGAGTATTAGCAGTGTGTTCCCCTTGATCTAAGCAGTATGTCCCCTTGTATCTAAGTAGTATATTCCATCGAATCTTAGCAGTATGTTCCCTTGTATCTAAGAAATATGATCCAATGTATCTAGGCAATATGTCCCCTTGGATCTAAGCAATACGTTCTCTTGTATCTAAGTAATATATTCCATGGAGTCTTAGCAGTATGTTCCCTTATATCTAAGCAATATATTCCATTGAGTCTTAGCAGTATATTCCCTTGTTTTTAGGTAATATATTCCATTGAGTCTTAGCAGTATGTTCCCTTGTATCTAAGAAATATGTTCCCTTGGATCTAAGCAATATATTCCATTGAGTCTTAGCAGTATGTTCCCTTGTATCTAAGCAATGTGTCCCCATGTATCTAAGCACTATATTCCACTCAGTCTTAGCAGTATGTTCCCTTGGACCTAAGCAATATGTTCTATTGCGTCTTAGCGTATATTCCCTTGTATCTAAGCAATATGTTTCCTGTTATCTAAGAAATATGTTCCATTGAGTCTTAGCAATATGTTCTCTTGCATCTAAGTAATATATTCCATTGAGTCTCAGCAGTATGTTCTTTTGTATCTAAGCAATATGTTCCCTTGTATCTAAGTAATATATTCCATTGAGTCTTAGCAGCATGTTCCCTTGTATCTAAGCAATACGTTCCAATGTATCCAAGCAATATATTCCATATATTCCATTGAGTCATAGCAGTATGTTCCCTTGGATCTAAGCAATATATTCCATTGAGTCTTCGCAGTATGTTCACTTGGATCTAGGCAATATGATCCCTTTAATCTAAGTAATATTTTCCATTGAGTCTTTGCAGTATGTTCCCTTGGATCTACGCAGTATGTCCCCTTGTATCTAAGTTATACATTCCACTGAGTCTTAGCATTATGTTTCATTGGATCTAAGCAATATGTTGCCTTGTATCTAAGCAATATTTTCCACTGAGTCTTAGCAGTATGTTCCATTGTGTCATATCAGTATGTTCCCTTGTATCTTAGCAATATGTTCCCTTGCATCTAAGCATGATGTCCATTTGAATCTAAGCAAAATATTCCATTGAGTCTTAGCAGTATGTTCCTTTTGATCTTAGCAATATGTTCCCTTGTATCAAAGTAATATATTCCATTGAGACTTAGCAGTATGTGCCCTTGGATCTAAGCGATATGTTCCCTTGTATCTAAGCAATATATTCCTTTGAATCTTAGCAGTATGTTCCCTGGTATCTAAGAAATACGTCCCCTTGTATCTAAGCAATATATTCCATTGAGTCTGAGCAGTATGTTCCATTGTATCTAAGTAATATATTCCATTGAGACTTTGCAGTATGTTCCTTTGCATCTAAGCAATATAGTCCATTGAGTCTTAGCAGCATGTGCCCTTGGAAATAGACAATATATTCCATTGAGTCTAAGTAGTATGTGCCCTTGGATCTAGGCAATATGTTCCCTTGTATCTAAGTAATATATTCCAATGAGTCTTAGCAGTATGTGCCCCTGGATCTGAGCGATATGTTCCCTTGTATCTAAGTAATATATTCCATTGAGTCTTAGCAGTATGTGCCCTTGGATCTAGGCGATATGTTCCCTTGTATCTAAGTTATATATTCCATTGCGTCTTAGCAGTATGTGCCTTTAGATCTAGACAATATGTTCCCTTGCATCTAAGTAATATATCCCATTGAGTCTTTGCAGTATGTTCCCTTGTATCTAAGCAATATAGTCCATTGAGTCTTAGCAGCATGTGCCCTTGGATATAGACAATATATTCCATTGAGTCTTAGTAGTATGTGCCCTTGGATCTAGGCAATATGTTCCCTTGTATCTAAGTTATATATTCCATTGAGTCTTAGCAGTATGTGCCCTTGGATCAAGGCGATATGTTCCCTTGTATCAAAGTTATATATTCCATTGAGTCTTAGCAGTATGTGCCTTTAGATCTAGACAATATGTTCCCTTGCATCTAAGTAATATAACCCACTGAGTCTTAGCAGTATGTTCCCTTGTATCTAAGTAATATGTTACCTTGTATCTAAGTATTATTTTCCATTGAGTCTTAGCAGTATGTTCCCTTGTATCTAAGTAATATATTCCATTGAGTCTTAGCAATATATTCCATTGAGTCTTAGCAGTATGTTCCCTTGTATGTAAGCAATACGTTCCATTGTATCTAAGTAATATATTCCTTTGTTTCTTAGCAGTATGTTCTTTCGGATCCAAGCAATATGTTCCCTTGTATGTTAGCAATATATTCCATTGAGTCTTAGCAGTATGTTCCCTTGTATCTAAGCAATATGTTCCCTTGTATCTTAGTATTATTTTCCCTTGTATCTTAGCAATATGTTCCATTGAGTCTTACCAGTATGTTCCCTTGTATCTAAGCAATACGTTCCCTTGCATCTAAGTAATATATTCCATTGAGTCTCAGTAATATGTGCCCTTGGATCTAGGCAATATGTTCCCTTTTATCTAAGTAATATATTCCATTGAGTCTTAGTAGTATGTGCCCTCGGATCTAAGCGATAGGTTCCCTTGCATCTAAGTAATATATTCCATTGAATCTTAGCAGTATGGTCCATTGGATCTAAGCAGTATGTCCCCTTATATCTAAGTAATACATTCCACTGAGTCTTAGCAGTATGTTCCCTTGGATCTAAGCAATATGTTGCCCTGTATCTAAGCAATATATTCCATTGAGTCTTAGCAGTATGTTACCTGGTATCTATACCATATGTTCCCTGTTATCAAAGTAATATATTCCATTGAGTCTTAGCAGTATGTGCCCTTGGATCTAGGCAATATGTTCCCTTGTATCTAAGTAATATATTCCATTGAGTCTTAGCAGTATGTGCCCTTGGATCCAAGCAATATGTTCCCTTTTATCTTAGCAATATATTCCATTGAGTCTTAGCAGTATGTTCCCTTGTATCTAAGCAATATGTTCCCTTGTATCTAAGTATTATTTTCCGTTGAGTCTTAGCAGTATGTTCCCTTGTATCTAAGTAATATATTCCCTTGAGTCTTAGCAGTATGTTCCCTTGGATCTAAGCAGTATGTCCCCTTGTATCTAAGTAATATATTCCACTGAGTCTTAGCAGTATGTTCTCTTGGATCTAAGCAATATGTTCCCTTGTATCTAGGCAATATATTCCACTGAGTCTTAGCAGTATGTTCTCTTGGATCTAAGCAATATGTTCCCTTGTATCTAGGCAATATATTTCATTGAGTCTTAGCAGTATGTTCCCTTGTATCTAGGCAATGGATTCCATTGAGTCTTAGCAGTATGTTCCCTTGGATCTAAGCAGTATTTTCCCCTGTATC